>ML780820.1:779365-845149 GCA_009831015.1 Picea engelmannii
ATATTCTATGTTTGTATCTACCTTTTATGCCATGAAAGAGGCTCTAGGGAAAGCTTATGTAAAACCCACTCTTGAGTCCTTTTGTGCTTCTTTGATTAGAGAGGAAGATAAGCTTGTACAACTTGGAGTGATCAACACTGTAGATACCTCCAACAAAGCCTTAGTTGCCCAACAGAAAGATAAACCCAAGTATCCCAAGAAGCAACATCCTCGCTACAACAACAAACAACCTAAGGGTCCCAAACCCACTCAGACAACTTCAGCTCCTAATGGTGACAAAGGAGAAAAATATAAAAGTAAGAATACTAATAGACATTGCAACTTTTGTGATAAAGATGGTCATGATGAGTCCAAATGTTTCAAGAAGATGGCAACCTTAGAAGCAACGATGAAGAAGCACAACATCAATATTGATTCTTCTTAATCTTTTTCTCATGGACTTGCACTTTCTGCTTCTGGTTTTTCCTTCAATACACCTTCTACTACTACTTATTCTTTTGATGAGTGGCTTATTGGTTCAGGAGCATCTTATCATATGGCTAAGGATAAAGCCATATTTTCTGCTCTAATTGAATGTAACACCAAGAAAATATTTGTTGGTGATGATAGATCTCTTAGTGTTGTAGGATATGGAACAGTTCAGGTAGACAATGGTCATTTCAATGATGTATTATGTGTTCCAAATCCTTCTAGTAACCTTCTATCAGTATATCAAATCACTCATTCAGGTGAAGGTAAAACCGTTGAGTTTTCACCTCACCAAGTTGTAATCAAGGATCTAAAAGATCCTAAGCATGTTCTTGCAATTGGAATTGTTGATGATATTACTAGGTTGTACAAGTTTGACAAATTTGGGTCATCAGTTTTTTCATTAGTTTTTGTTGCTCATAGCGATGACTTGAGAAAACTTTGGCATGAGTGGTTTGGTCATCTAAACTATCGCTCATTGCAACAACTATGTAATCAACAGATGGTGATTGGTCTTCCTCTTGTTTCATGCAGAGATGGTGTTTGTGCCGGTTGTGTTCTTAGCAAACATCATCGGGACAGTTTTGACAAATGTGCCTCTTGGCATGCCTCAGGTCCTTTGCAACTTGTTCACAGTGATTTGTGTGGTCCACTTTCTTCTCCTTCTTTTTTTGGGTGCAAGTATTTCTTAACTTTCATTGATGAATTTTCCAGACGTACTTGGGTTTACTTCTTAAAAATCAAGAGTGAAGTTTTTGACAAGTTTTTGGCCTACAAGGCCCTTGTAGAAAAGCAATCTAGACATTAAATTCAAAGGTTAAGAATAGATAATGGAGGCGAATATGTGAACAATAATTTTACAAGCTACTGCACTACATAGGGAATCCAAATGCAACACACTGTTCCATATACACCACAACAAAATGGTGTTGTTGAGAGAAAGAACCGCACATTAAAAGAAATGGCTAATTGTATGATCAAATCTAAGGGATTAAGTCTAAAGTATTGGGCATAAGCCATCAACTGTGATAATTACATAGTAAATCGCACTCCCACAAAGGCTCTTAAAAATATAACACCGAAAGAAGCTTGGACTCAAATTAAGCCAGATGTAAGTCACTTCCGTGTATTTGGCAGTATAGCATGGGCTCACATTCCTGATGCAAAAAGGAAAGCATTGCAGCCTAAAAGTGAGAAGTGTATATTTGTTGGTTATTCTGAAGATGTCAAAGGTTACAAAATTCTTCAATCACATTGTAATAAAATTATTCTTAGAAGAGATGTTAAATTTGATGAAAATCTCCTGGCTTGTGAGCCATCTTCAACGATTGTGCCTTCTTCGGCCTGCGAGCCATCTTCGGCGTTTGTGCCTTCTTATGATCTAGTTTCTTCTTCAGATGATGACAGTGAGGATGAAAATTCACCTCCGCCTGCTCACCCTCCTCCAGATGAGTCCCTTGAATCTGAACTAGCACCAGCTCCACCACTTCCTAGATGGGTCCGTTCAACACGAGAAACAATTGGCGATCTTATCGGTGATCCTTCAGATCAACGTTGGACACGTTCACAGTTCCAGCGAGCCTCTTCTCTTTTGGCTCAAGTTTCAGAAACTCATTATCCAGAGACATTTGCAGAAGCTTTAGGTCATCCAGATTGGGATGCAAAAATGAATGAAGAGTATCATTCTTTAATGGAAAACGATACTTGGGATCTTGTACCTCTTCCAAAAGGAAGAAAACTTGTTCGATGAAAATGGGTCTACAGAAGTAAGTATGCATCAGATGGAAGTGTTGAAAGACATAAGGCTCGGTTAGTTGCCAAAGGATTTTCCCAAGTTGAAGGAATTGACTATAATGAAACCTTTGCCCCTGTAGAAAAAATGAATTCCATCCGCCTTGTTCTTGCCCTTGCTGCCTCACATAAATGGGAGGTCCATCAGATGGATGTTAAATCCGCCTTCTTGCATGGATATTTGCAAGAAGAAATCTACATGGAACAACCTCCTGGCTATGTCCAAAATGACTCTAGCCTTTTTTGTTGCCTCAAGAAATCTCTTTATGGTCTCAAGCAAGCTCCCCGATCTTGGTATGCCAAAATGGAGAGCTTTCTTATTGCCAATGGATTCTCTAGATGCCATTCTGATCCTAATGTCTATACCAAGAAAGTAGGAATCCATCTCATAATCCTTGTCCTTTATGTTGATGACCTTATCATTACTGGTAGTGACTCAAAACTTTTAAACCATGTGAAAACCAACCTTAAGAAGAAATTTGAAATGACAGACTTAGGTTTTTTGCACTATTTCCTTGGGCTCCAAGTTTTGCAAACCAATGAAGGAATTTTTCTTTCTTAGTCTAAGTATGCTTGTGGCCTTCTTCTTCGCTTTCACATGACGATTGTAAACCAACCCCTTCTCCCTTCCACTCTGGAGTTAATCTTTCTGCCACCTGTACTTCTCCTGAAGTTGATGCCACCCTGTACCGTCAGTTAGTTGGTAGCCTCTTATACTTGACTCATACCCATCTTGATCTTTCCTTTGTTGTTGGTCTTATTGCTCGATATATGCAAACACCCCATGAAAGCCATTGGAAAACAGCTAAAAGGATACTTCACTATGTTCATGGTACAGTTCAGTTCGAGATACATTACAGTTCAGGGGGGACTCCTTTATTGGTTGGTTTGACTGATTCATATTGGGCCGATGACCTTGATGATCGAAAATCTACTGTAGGTTATGTTTTCAGCCTTGGTTCAGGACCTGTCACTTGGGCCTGTAAGAAACAACAAGCTATTGCACTTTCTTCACCAGAAGTAGAATACCTAGCAGCGGTAAATGCAAGTCAGGAAGCCTTGTGGCTTCGACAGATCCTTTCAGAGTTTGGATTCCAGCACCAGCATCCGACCAACCTTTGGTGTGACAATCAGAGTGCCATCAAGCTCACCAAAGACCCAGTTCAACATCAGCGTAGAAAACACATCGAGCTACACATGCACTTCATCAGAAAGCTAATTCATGATCAAGTTATTGAAGTTCTCTTTTTCCCTACAAAAGATCAAGTTGCAGACATTTTCACAAAGTCTCTTACAGAAGAGAAGTTTTCCAAACTTCGATTTATGTTAGGAGTTCAGGAAGTTGTCATTAAGGGAGGATAGGCTCTAATGCCTCGTTCCTTCTACTATTGTGTCACTATTGTAAATCCTTCAATCCTATCCCAAGTTGTTCTTAAGGGGGGATGTTAGGATATTTAGACACTTAGGATTTAGTTAAGATCTACTTGGTCTAATATGTCGTTAGGTAAAAGTGTGTTTCTTAGTGTGTTTCTTTAATATGCATTAGTATGCATTTGTAGTTATGAAATTCGACGGTCACGATATGTTCCCGACATAGAGTGATCCGACGGTTCATACTCTCCTTGATCTTAACGGCCATTGATCTGTGTATTAACACCCGTTTGATCCACGATCTCTATTTAAAGAGCATGGAGGGTCATTTGTCGATGATCGATTGTGAGAAACTCTCTTGTAAAATCTCTCTGTAATATTTTTCTTTGCATTAATAAACTGCTCTAAGTGGCCGTGTTGGTTGGGGTCGTGGATGTTTCCTCATAGGGGTTTTACCACGTGAAAACATCAGTGTGTTGATCTTTGATCTGGTTATGTGAGTGGTTACTGAAGGTATTCATCCTCTGTTGGAGTACCTGTGTTATTGAACATTCAACATTATTGTAGAGAAAATCATCACGCTTCATTCCAAAAATCACAATTTTACACAGTTGCAATACTTAAGGAAAACATAATCCATACATTCGAGCCAATATCCATTTCATAAACAGAGCAGACTCGTGGATGGAAAAAAAATACATACCTGTAATCCAAGCACCTTAAAACGCAAGTTGGCCGAGTGGTTCCCACCTGCTTGAAAATCAGATCATAACCACAACATCAAGGTTGAACAATAGCTCGACTAGGGTGGTGACCAATGGAAGGAGTAAGGGTGACGTGCAGTAAATGCACGTTGCCTCCACCCACAATCAATTAATTCATTAGTACACGCCAACCATTAATCCATCAACCATTCATTTAAACCATGCATTGGAAATGGCATCTATATCTTGTCAAACGCGCCACTCACATCATACCTTCCATTTCCAACTTGACCATATTACATATCAACTATATAATCCAATTAAGTAAACCATGTATCGAACGATCACCAATAGCGTGATCCACATCAACTTATGTCATAACATAATCACCATGTATATCAACTATATAACTAAAACAAATCGCATAACTATTAACTTAATAGCTAGGATAACGACAACTCATTAAAAATCGATGCATGTAGTATAACATATAGCATGGTTTTAGTTTCTTCCCTTTTCTTTTATATTTCCTTTTTCCCTTTTCCAATTTGCTTGTGTATGTTATTGCTAACATGTTTATCGTGCAAGTCTCCTAGTAATAGATCCCAATAAAAGATAGCGGTGATAACAAGGATAACATAGGCCGTTGTAAAATAAAACTTGAGCCTAGAGCATCACAAAACACAGAGCACGCCTTCTCAATCGCCAATAAACCAAGATTATATCACCATGTAAGCAGTGTCGAACAATAGAACAACATCAAATAAGCACCAGACCTGATCTCCAATTACAAGGGGGTCCCACCTACTAGTATTATTTAGCTTTTATAATAATAGGCTTTATCAACACTTTGCGGGAAAAACTTCGTTGCGATTTTAATCGTGAACAGGTGGCTTCCTGCAAAATCAAACCATTAAAAATACCAATATACAAATAATAATAAGTGGAAGAATTAAGAGAATTAAAAGCCTCTCTTGAACAAGAAACATTTTCAAAAAGTGACTCCTTGAATGATATTTCCTCTTCCTTAATCACATTAGTGATTGGTTGTGAATGGGTAGGCTTCACACTAGGCATGGTTTCACAATGAACACGTTCTTCCTCAATGTGTTTTTCCTCTTGCAAACAAAAGGTGGGTTGTTGTGATAAAAGTGGTATGTCTTGTATGTTAATTTCTTCACCTAAAGTGAAAAGACCATCATTATTGCATTGCTCATGCACAATATGAGAATCTGAAATATATTTCATAGCATACTCATTGTTAGAAGAGATAATCAAATCACAAGAATATCTAGAACAAGAAGGTTCAATAAATGATCCAAAAACAATAGGAAAACATTATTGCTCTATGTCAGTTGAACGAGAAGAATTTATAATAGTAGGACAATTTTAATCAAAAGGAACCAATTCCAAATTATCCATGGGTGAGGAAGAACTCATTTCATGAGTGCCCATATTTTCTTCATTAGCAGAATGATCAACGTTCAAGTTTTTCTCCATAGCTTCCTCTTCCATTCCTTGTGATGGAAAAGATGAGATAGGATAATGAGAATATGACATAACCATTAGTGTGACCCGAAGTGTTCCATTATCATTAGCAAAACCCTCCTCTTGGTCAAGTATAAAAAAACATGAACTTGAATTTTCAACACAAGAGGTCTCTTTTTCATCGTAAGGAAAGAAAGGGGGGATGGAGTGGTGGGAGGATACATACATTTCTTCTGAAAAATAATTCTCTATTTGATCTATGTCCCCCATAGTGAAGAAAGATCTGGACATATGGAGTCCAACTAAGCCATTACCATTTTCAACATTCTCATGTAAATCCAAATCAGTATGTGAAGAAACATCAAAACATGATTTATATTCTTCATCCATTAGTTGGTCTATTTCATTAGTAAGAGGAACTAAACATGAAATCAAATCATGGTTAGAGGACCTATCATCCAAAGAAAATATATAGAAAAGATGAATAAATATGATAACAAAATATTTAATAGATTCATCTTCGTTCTTCCTAAGTTCTAAAATTTCTTCACACAGTTTATCATAATCATAATTCTCAAAAGCATGCAAAAATTCGCGCACAAATTTTTCCCATGTGTCTATAGAGGGGACCAGTAAAGTCTCACACCATCTACTGACCCAGCCTATGAAAGTGAGAGTGAAAAACTTGCAAATGGAACTTCCATTAGTAATATTATGAGAACTACAAAATTTCCAGAATTTAAAAGCATATTCAGATGTAGTCGTTTCAGCCTCGCCATCAAATTTAAGTTGCGTAAGAAATGTAAAATATTTCTAGGAGGTTTGGGAGGTATAGTACCAGGAAAAAATTCTCCATAAAGGGATATGAGATGGATCCATTAGTAGATTAATTTTTTTTTAAAGGGAACAACTCCACATACTCAACTTTTCATCTAGCCCTCCTAGCGCCATTTCTATTGACATGTCCAAATGATCTGTCAAGCAGGTAAGGGAGAACGGGCGATGGTAGGTCCCAATTCGAACTGCTCTCGTTTGGTGTAATGTTTGCGCCGAGTATGTGGGCCTCATTGTTGCTTAGAATTAAAAGAAGAAAAGGGGAAAGACAACAAACTATCCCCCAAATATTTCTAATTAATCCTAAGACTAATATAATTGAAAGAAAAATAATTTAATCTAACTATTGCTAACCTATCCTGGGAGAAAAAAATAAAAGAACGAGTACAATGAGAGATAATATCATCATAAATAATAATAATAATAAAAATAAAAATAAATTCATGTATGGTAATGATAAATGATAACAACAATGCTACAGATACATATATAATTAGTTGTACAATGCATTGAGAACATTATTTATGTACTCAAGAAAACATATGACAACATGATCAGATAGAATAGAGTGAGGAAATAGTTCATACAACAAATTCTATGTTACTCAAGCATAAGATAAATGCACAAAGAATAATCTCATACACATTAATCAAAGCCACAAATTTCTAAAATGCCTCTTTCTCTTTATTCATTCCACATTAATAGTATTGTCTTTCACTTACAAAGGGTAAAATTCCTTACTTACATTCGGTGAGCTCTCTTTCATAAAACGAGAGAGACTCTTCAACTCTTGCAGTTGTTCGATTCATTTCCCTTTATTTTGTATTTTTACATTCCAAATTTCTTTTGATTTTTCAAAAATAAAGATACAGGAGTTACAAATGGAAGTCGAAGATACCCCTGGGTGGTTAATTTTTCCCTAAGGCAGTTAAAAAATGATATTTATTTAAAATTATTGTTAACTTCACCCCTCAGTATCTTCTTTTGTTCCTCAAGATGTTCATGGACGTTTCTAACATTTATCTGTTGATTAAAATCATATTGCTTCCTTCTCCTCTATATAATCCTTCTATTGTTCTCTTTTTGGTTTTCATTTGGCTCCTGTGGCTTTAGATATGACCACTTCAACATGTATAGCCCGCTCTTCTCTCAAATTCGGGTTCCTTCTGCGTTTTTCATTTTCAAACAATTTATGCTCTCAATTTGACAATGTTTTCTATTCCACCATGTTCTTCTCTCTTCCATATTTCCGGTGAGCCATCCTCGGCCTAATTTCATTGCCTATAGCCCCAGATATGGCTATTTGAAGTCTGCACAACCATTTTTCCCTCAAATTCATGGTATGTTGTTTTCCGTGTTTTCTAACATTTTCTATTGCCTCTTTGGCCTAGAGACCTCTGCCTCTGCATTTCTCTGTCCGATATCTTTCCGACAATGTATCATGGGCTCAATTCTGACACTTGCAACCCAAGTTATGCTTGTTTGAAAAATGTTTCTCAACAATCGCCGATCATGCATGTGGGTGAATCTGGGTTGTTGATCCTTAACTCGCAAACACAAATCCCACAAGCATACGAGAGTTCAACACTTAGTGATTTAAATGGTTTTATCCCCTATAGATAGTTTGAATAATAACCTAGGCAGGCATAGGACCTCTGGCTTGTAGTATAATTTTAGCTAATTTCCCTCCTAAAATTTAGGAAAATAATAATAATAATAAATAAAATAAAATAAAAATTTAATTACATTAACCTACATTAATTACAAGTAACAAATGAAATTAATAAAATTAACCCTAATCTACATGAAAATTGAAATTGAAATTAAAACAATTTAATTACCTCCACTAATGTGAAAATAAAACTATGTAGTGTTCCACTGATAAGGTTAGTCACTCCAGAGCCGAATGTGAAGGCTCGAGGAAGCTCTGCAAAGTTTAGGGTTTACATGCTCCAACTTCCCTCCCACCCTGACCACTTCTGACCTCCTCTGTACGCGCTGATAGCCTCTGCTCCCTAGCACTGATCGCCACAGAAGAATGGGAACAGAAGGGGGAGCAAAATCCCCCTCTTTCCGTAATGTTGCCACAAATGATCCGGAGAACTCACAAGCGCATCGTCCATCCTTTGATCTGCCATTGCACTTACGAAACCAATACCTACAATAAGAAATGGATGTAAGCAAAGAATCGAACATGGATGCTGAGTCCTTGTATCCAAAAGTAGCTCGAGCATGGATACCCGAAAAATGCATCCCCCAAGCCCCGATTATGCCCAGGTACGTCATCAAAACCAGCATGATAGGGGAGCATACGCAGTTCATGAAAGACCATGCCCTCATAGGAAAATTCCTAGGTCTCTGTCCCTCAGAAAAGGACCTAGCTCACTGGATCAAAGCGTGGTGGAACCCCAAGGGAGACTATGAGCTCCAACTAAGCTCCAAAGGATTATTTACAGTAATGTTCTACAATCTGGAGGACAATGACATGATATTTGAAGGGGGACCATATTTCTTCAACTCGACTGGCCTTTACCTATGTTTATGGACAAACCGCTTTTGCCTAGAAAAGGAAAACTTCGCATATGCACTGGTATGGATTCGTCTCTATTCCCTACCTCAAGAATTCTGGTTAGAGCAAATTTTACTGGGCATAGGAAACACCCTGGGTAAATATGTCAAATCTTCTGAAGCTACCAAACAGAGAAAATACACCTCTTATGCAAGGATATGTGTCTATATGAACATCTCTAAAGCTCTGCAGGCACAGTTACCCTAGAATGCCAAGACGAGGAATTGGCCCAAACCATAGACTATGAACACATCCCTTTCAGATGTCGAAAATGACATGAACATGGACACCTTTTCAGAGACTGCCCTCTCAATGCCCCTCCCCTAAGAAGATAGATGAAGAGAAACCAAAGGAAGGATTTACCCAGGTTCAAAATCGAAGGAGACAAGCGCAGAAGAAGCCCACAACCATCAACGGAAGAAAAAACCCAAAAAATAATTCATTTGAAGCCCTCAACCGCCTTCCAGAGGCAGAAGAGGTGGAAAAACCCCACAAGTCTACGGGGAAAGACCCTAGCAAGCACAAGGAAGATCAGCCGTCACAAGAGTATCAAACCCCAGTGAATCAAGTAGATCCACAGACTCACCCAGTCTCAAGAAAAGAACCAGAAAGAGAGGAAGACACAATCATGGAAATGGATGAGCAAGACCTAACAGAAATCAACCTAGACAGGTTAGAAGCACTCAACAAGAAGGATCTCCAAACCTTACTTGAGGACCAACTCAGGAAAGTTCACAAAGTATTTCTGGACTCATCAGCAGGGGCTACATCCAGGTTGGGGATCAATACAGACCCAAACCAAGCCAAGAAAACACCTAAAAGAAAACAAGCGACGGGGTAAAAAATCGACTCATCGGCTAATAAAGGAGGCAGGAAACTATATGATCAACTCAGGACAGATTCACAGGCTCTCAAAGAGATCCTTCTCCCACCCACCAAACTGTTAACTATGAATATCCTCACCTGGAATATCAGAGGCCTAAATGGAAGATCCGAACAAAGGATTCTCCAAAATTGCATCAAAATGGAAGACCCTGATATACTCTTGATACAAGAGACAAAATGTACAGGGAAAAGTGCAGAAGACATCCTCAAGAGATGATGGCGCAACTGTGGATCCTATCAAGCAGACTCGAAAGGGGTTTCAGGAGGCCTAACAATACTTTGGAATCCTGTTACAGTCATCCTGGATCAAGGCTTCTCCACTTCAAGTACCATCACAACGCACTACAAAGCCATAGGTTCAGACAAGGAGGGAATGATCACAAATGCCTATGGTCCCCAGAATAGCCAAGACAAAGACCTCTTTCTCCAAAGCCTGGCTTACCTATGCTCTCTATATGAGAACAAGCGATGGATCATCGAGGGCGACTTCAACATGATTCTCATGCNGGGGGGGGGGGGGGAAGTGCCTGGAGCACAATAGCGTAAAATTCCAGGAACTCATAGAGAATCTCCGACTGGTAGACATTGAGAATGACAATGGTACCTACACCTGGACCAACAAAATATCAAGTCACCAACAAATATCCTGTAGGCTAGATCGGTTTCTCATTTCGGAAACTCTCCTTTTGGAAGGCCCCCTTGTAGATTCCAACATCCTCCCGAAGGCAGGCTCGGACCACTGGCCGGTTTAGCTATGGATTGACCCTTTAGATTTGAAATTTTTTGGCTTTCCCATCCATACTTCGAGGAGCTAGCCTGTCACTGGTGGAGCACAATGAAAATACATAGGGGCTCAAAAATGTATTGCTTCCAGCAAAAGCTCAAATACCTTAAACAACATGTGCGTAAATGGAACAAGAAATCTTCAGGAACATCTTCCAGGAAAGGAAACTGTTGGAACAAAAACTAGAGGACCTTCAAAGGAAAAACATTCACTCAGGTCACACTATCACTCAGCAGCAAGAGGAGAATGGAATCAAAAGGCAACTGGAGGAAAGATACAAGCAGGAAAAAATACCATGGAGACATAAATCTTGGGTTCAATGTCTAAACGAGGGAGAGAAAAACACCAAATTCTTCCACCGATCCATTATCCACAGACACCACATCAATCACATTAGGACGCTAGAAGACCCTCAAGGAAACACCTTGCTCACTCACCAGGAAATATCGCACGAGTTGTCAGAGTTCTACAGGGATCTCCTCTTAGAACCAAAGGTGGACCGCACCTCAACAATAGAGAGGGTAACCCAAAATATCCCAACTATTATCACCCAGGAACATAATGAGGCTCTCATGACACCAATAATGCAAGCAGAAGTGGATCAGGCTATTCAGGATTTACCCTTAGGCAAGGCTCTAGGCCCAGATGGCTTCACCACAGGCTTCTTCCACTCTTGTTGGCCAATGCTAAGGGAAGAAGTGTGGAAGCTGGTGGAGGAATCACACAACTCAGGCAAAGTTCTTCCAACACTAAAGGCCACTTTCCTCAACCTAATACCCAAAGAAGAAAGAGTAACAAACCCAAATAATTTCAGAACCATAGCAATCTGCAGTGTGATCTACAAAATAATCTCCAAGGTCATATCTCTAAGACTCAAGCCAATACTCCCCTTCATCATTTCCAAGGAGCAATCAAGATACGTCGAAGGAAGGAAATCATGGATAACGTCATACTTGTCCATGAAATCATTCATTCACTTAAAATTAATCGCACTCTAGGTATGCCTCTAAAACTCGACCTTTCAAAATATTTTGACAAACTAAGCTGACAATACATGAAAGCTCTTCTATCGGCTTTCGGTTTCAATAATGATTGGATCTCTCGGATACTGAACCTCATTTCCTCAACCATTTTCTCAATCCTCGTCAATGGAGTCCCCTCTCAACCCTTCTCCCCCACAAGAGGAATAAGGCAAGGTGACCCTCTCTCCCCTTTCCTATTTGTCATAATGGATGAGGGCCTAGGACGCTATATCAAGGCTTCAATTTAAAATGGTTCCCTCCAAGGCCTTCCTCTTCATGGGTTAAAACCAAAAACCTCCCATAGCTAATTTGTCGATGACACGCTGCTAATGAACACCCCCACTATGCAAGAAGCAAATAAACTAAGCTCCATCCTCTCAGATTTCAACGAAGCCTCCGACACCACCTTTAATATGGCCAAGTCACAACTCTTCTTTTTTAATACTCTTGAAGTAATCCAACAACACCTTTCTCAACTTTTAAATACCCATGTCTGCACTCTGCCTTATCATTACCTGGGACTCCCTCTCTCTGACTCAACAGTCAGAAACATCTCCTGGGACTCTCTCCTACTCTCCATTTCCAACCGTCTCAACACTTGGACCTTTTGTTACCTCAACCTTCCAACTAGAATCATCCTCTTAAAGTCAGTCCTTCAAGCCATCCCTTCTTATCTCTGCTCATCCCTAGCTGCCCCCTAATCGGTCATAAAGAAAATAAGGAATCTGCAAAGAAAATTTCATGGCATGGACATAACCCAGACAAAAAATGGGCCCTAGTCAGCTGGGACAAAGTTTGCAAGCCCAAATATTTAGGTGGTCTAGGCATCCGGGACCCTGGAAAATTAAACAACACCATGGGAGCAAGAATTTGGTGAAGATGGCTCAAAAATCCAACAGATATATCGACAAAAACATGGAAATGCAAATATGCCCCAAATATGCATCAAAGCCATCTAATAAGAATGCAAGAGAAAATTCAAGGCTCCAACATATGGAATGCGGCCTGGAAAAATCAGCCACTCATACAGGAACATGCTTTTTGGGAAGTTCGTAATGGCCAGAATGCCCTATTCTGGACGGATTCCTGGCAACAAATGCCACCCCTACAACTGGAAGAAAATATGCAATCCTACAAAAATCACATTCAAGATCTTGCCACTCTCAAAGTGGAAAATTTTTGGACAGATACCCCCAACATCTCTCCCTGGTGAAGCTGGAAATCTATCCATCAGGAACTCCAAGTGGCAATGGACTGTGATCTGCATCACTAGAAGCAAGCAACATCCCAAAGGCGAATCCGGAAAAGCACAAACCAAGACATCCTCAGATGGGGATACACACCTCATGGAAGCTTCACTTTCAAGGAGGGATACACTCTTCAAGAGAAATTCCATAATCTTAAAAAAGATAGCATCTGGACAACAATATGGAAATCAAAACTCTGGCCCAAAATCTCTACATTCCTCTGGCTTCTACTTCAGAACAAGATCTTAACCTAGGACAATCTTCAAAGACGAGGTTTCATTGGCCCCTCGATTTTCCATCTTTTCCATCTCCAAGCAGAAACCATGGATCACCTCCTAAACAACTGTCCACTTAGTGATAACATCTGGAACCAGGCCACTCAGCTCATGTGAAGAACCAAACGAGTTAAAAACAAGATCATAAGAACCATCAAAGATTGGGGTTCAGGTTCCATCAAAAGTCCTATCCTGAATAGAACCTGGAAACTCTTACCAGGCTTCATAGTTTGGAAACTATGGAAAGAGAGGAACAAAAGAATCTTTCATTCCCAGCCCTCTCCTCCCACCCAAATATGGAATACAATCCTCTTGCATCTCCGAGAAACTCTTCAGCTTCATTTGTGGGCCAAGGAAGACTACCCCATTGACCCAGGTGAGCTCTTGCTCCTCAACTCTCAGGACTTCTCACTTTCACACTCCACCCCTCCTCAACAACCCCCCCCTAAATTCAAAAGCCCTCAGTTTCTCTAAGTGGCTTCCCCCTCCCCCCCCCCTCGCCTGGCTTCCATAAAGTCAACTTTGATGGCACATTAAAAGGCATTCTAGGACACTCAGGCTATGGAGTGGTCATAAGAAACAACTTGGGCCAAATTCAAAGCCTCATTGTAGAAAATCTCGGATGCGACACCAACAATTCAACAGAAATTTGGGGTCTTATCAAATGAGTGCAAATGGATCTAGATCAAAACCTAACCTGTATGATCATTGAAGGAGACTCCAAAATCATAATAGACTTGGCAAAAAAAATCCTGAATGGAAGAGATCCAGGGAAAATCACTACCAGTTGGCACCTCCTTGGCCCTCTTTATAGCTTCTAGGCACTTCTCAGACCCTATCTAACTCTAACCCCCTCAGAATTGGACTGCAATTGTTGTATCAGATGCGAACTTTTGGGATCGTGTAGCCATTCCTGGGGAACAACTTGGAGCCAATCTGGTACAATGAAAGAGAGAGAAAAAAGAGACCCTTCATCTTCATATTTTCTAGAAAGTGCATCAACAACCACATTGTCTTTGCCTTCTTTGTAAATGATCTCATAATCATATCAAAAGAGCTTAGTCACCCATTTTTGTTGCGCAGGGGAGGAAAGGTGTTGTTCCAGAAAATACTTAAGGCTTTGATGATCTGTCTTAATTTGGAAGCGTTTCCCCAATAGATAAGGTTTCCAAAGATCCACGACATGCATAATAACCAACATTTCCTTTTCATAGATTGATTTGCCCAAATTTCTCTCGGACAATTGTTTGCTGGTAAAGGCCAAAGGTCGAGCCTCTTGCATAAGGACAACACCAATTCCTTTCCCGGAAGCATCACAGTCTAGGAAAAAGGTCTTTGTGAAATCAGGAAGGGCTAGGACTGGAGTGGTGCACATGGCCATCTTCAAGGTTTGAAAAGCCTGAGCAGCTGTTGTAGTCCAAGTGAAAGAATTCTTTTTAAGGAGTGCAGTGAGAGGTGCCTCAATCTTTCCATAATTATTAACAAACTTGCAATAATAACTTGTTAAACCCAAAAATTCCCGAAATCTTTTGAGAGACTTTGGGTGAGGCCAATCTTGCATAGATTCAATCTTTTTAGGATCCACCCTAACATCGTCCTTGCCAACAAGATGACCCAAGTACTCTACTTTTGAGGCGCCAAAATCACATTTATATTGTTTGACGAAAAGTTGGTGCTGAGAGAGTAGATGGAGAACTCGATCCACATGAGCAAGATGGTCTATCCAAGTTTTGTTGTAGATGAGGATATCATCAAAGAAAACTAACACAAAATGATGGAGAAAAGGATAGAAGACATGATTCATGAGGCTTTGGAAAGTGGATGGAGCATTACACAAGCCAAAGGGCATGACCAAGAACTCATAGTGGCCCTCATGAGTTCTAAAGGTAGTCTTAGGAATGTCTTCCTCTTTCATATGGATATGGTGGTAGCCTGAACGAAGATCAAGTTTAGTAAAGAACTAGGCGCCACTCAATTCATCCAAGAGGTCATCAATGACAGGAATGAGATTTTTTTCTTTAATGGTGAGTTTGTTGAGGGCACGGAAGTTAGGACACATGTGCCAAGAACCTTCGTTCTTAAGGACCATGACCATAGGAGAAGAGTAGGGGATCGTACTAGGGCGGATAACACCTGCGTTGAGTAGTTCTTGAACCATTTTCTCAATTTCATTTTTTTGGGAAAATGGGTGATGATAGGGACAGATATTGGGAAGAAGGCTTCCTGGGATAAGGGGAATGGAATGATCATGAACACCACGGGAAGGAGGGAGTCTCCGGGGAGTGGAAAAAACAATTGATGTTTAGAGAGGATGGATTGGAGGTCCTGCGACATAGAGGGTGTCTCAGTGGCTTGGATGGCATGGAGTTGGGAAATAATGCGAGAATGACATTTTTTGAGCAGGTTTTCCATGTGAGGGAACTAATGATCTCCAGGGAACCGATGGTGATGCCTTTGAACTTATATTGTTGGCCCTCCTGGTCGAATTGCATGGTTAATTCCTTAAAATCCATGAGAATGGGACCCAAAGTCCTTATCCGTTCCACACCTAACACAATGTCACAACCGCCCATGTCTATAGAAAACATATGAGATTTCAGATTGTAGTCACCAATTTGGAGACACACTTTTTCACAACGCCCTCCACATTTCATGGACCCACCATTGGCAATCATGATTTGGAAATTATTGACTGCATGGATATAGCAATTAGTTTCTTGGGTAATGCGATGATGAATAAAATTATGGGTGCTTCCACTATCAGCAAGAATGATGACCTTCCTATGATTGATGTAACCAATTAGCTTGAGGGTTTGGGGAATAGAGAATCCAGTGAGATCATTTAGGGAAATGACTGGTTCTACTTCAGGAGGGTACGAGGGAGGGGTTATGTTTGTGGGTTCATGTGACACAGACACAAGGGGAGCCTCAACATCCTCTGAGATGGCCATAAAAATATTTTGTTCCTTATACTTGTGTCTTGAAAAATATTTGTCATCACAATTTTAACAAAGGCCTTTGAGATGGTGTTCAACCATTTCAGCCCTGGTCAATTTATGGATCTTGAGTGGAGTAGAAGGAGGAGTGGGAGGTACTGGTTTAGTGCGAGGAATAAAGGAGGATTTGTGGTTTTGAGAAGAGACAACTTGTTGTGCTTCCTTATCTCTTTTAGTAGTGTCCACCCAACTCTGAGGCCGAGCCACGAGGACATGAGCATGAATGTCATCCTTGAGACCACTGATAAAACGTTCTCGAAAAAAATCATCAGACATGCCCTCTGTACGAAAAGATAGTCACTCAAAAGTAGCTATAAAGTCTTCCACTGTGCCAGATTGTTTCAACTTTGTCAAACAACCTAAATGGTTGGTGTTAGTGTCAAATATTTCATAAATCTCTGCCACAAAGTGTGTCCAAGCTACATACTATTGGCGGGCATTTTTTCTCCATTTCCACCATTGCCAACGTTCTTGATCTAGATGGAGAACACCATACCGGAGTTTGGCCAACTCATATGTAATGCCATACAAAGAGAAATAATGTTCCATTTGAGTTACCCAACTAGTGGGATTTGATCCATCAAATTTGGTCACATCCACACGCGGAAGGCGTAGGTCACGTTGAAAGTGATGGGGATGAAAATTCTGGGAATGAGAGGAAGTTTCACCTTCGATATGCAAAGGTGGGTCAGATAAGGGAAGATCTGTAGGGATATGTAGCTTAGCGCAGATCGTCGTAGTGACATATTCATGTTGGGTAGTAATGTCTTGTTTGAGCTCTAGTCTGAGTTCCTTGATTGAGGTAGTGACTGAAGTCGTGATGGAGGAATGCATTTTTTGATTGATGGAGACTGAAATATCCCTGATCCCGCTGATCAAGATATTTGCTACTGATCTAATGTTCTGTCTTGCAGATCTGATACACTGGGGGTTTCTGGATGCGTTTCAGTTGTGTGTTCGATATATTTAGGGTTATTGCATGTGCATGTTGGTTATTGCATATGCATGTTGCGTATTTATGGTTTAAACAGTATATAAAGGGTGCATGTGGAAGTAAAGAATATCAAATGCCCAATAACATGTATTATGTGACTCAAGCATGGAAATACAATAACATACTAGAAATATAGAGTATAATCGTCAACTAGACCTCATGGATAATCACTGGAATACAAGAAAATAGCATAAAAATACCCATGATCAGAAGATGAAGGTAGATCTGATGCATGCATGGATAGATCGACAAAAATATGCGATTCCTGAGAAGTACAGTAACCGCTACCAGTTGGAAAACTCGTCCGAAAGAATAGACCATCGGAATGAGTTGGAAACTTCTCCAATAGAAGCGACCTGGCCTCTAGATTGAAATGGATGAGTGTCATATGTCATATCTGGTTTTTGAGGGATTGGATCTGGACCCCTAGGGGGGTTTTCGCACCTCCTCGGACACTGGATGTGCCTCAAATGATTCCACCAACGGAATCAACTTCTATAGGACTTAAAACAATCATCTCACCAAATGTGGAACTGGGTCGAAAGGGTTTTCCCAGATCTACTCTGATGCTCTGTTTGCAACCTCAAATGTCTTGCCGGAAGAGATGCTCCCTAAATAGTTGGATGATCCACCCTGCAAGATTCCACCGTCAAAATATGATGGAAACTATATCAATCTGAGCACCCTGGCTAGATCTCAACTGGGTCAAAAGGAAACTGCAATCTGAGCTCGAACCTCGTGTAGCTCCACAAACCCTCAATCTGACTTGTTCCCTCACTAGATGAGTTGCGCACTCTGCACTGGATACTCCTGAATAGTACGGTGAAATACCTGAATGGTATCTCCGATGGGCTAGGGTGTGTCTCTCAACACCAAAACTGATCAATGGTGGTTGTTTCCTCCATAAATCCACAAAACAGTAAAATCGACTCTCTTCCTCCTCTGGGAACTCTCAACATCAAATAATAATAGTGCATAATGAGGAATTAGGTCAAATTCCTCCATTTATATCATTCCCAACCTAATTCACCATTGAGCTCACTTAAGCTAGGTGATTTTCCTCCTAAGGTGAATAATTAATTAATTAAGTCCCCCTTTATCACCTTTTCATTCTAATTCTTCGTTGACTTAGGCTTAAGTGACTTTTCCTAAGTTTTTGGCTTAATTCATCGTTTAGCCATCAATTCACCCTTATTTCTCCATCTTGTTTCCTGTTTGTGCCTGAATATAGTCTATGGGAACACATAGACTACTAAGTCACTCCTTTCTGGCCTACTCTTGGGAATGGGACATCACAGTCCTCCCTTCCTGAGATTGCTTGTCCTCAAGAAACATCAATCCTGGGTGCTCCAAAATATGCTCTCCCTCCCATGTGGCATCCTCCACTGGAAGACCCCTCCATCTAACCAAGCACTCAATGATGACCCTGCTCCTCACCTTGCGCTCTCTCTACTCTAATACCTCCTCTGGCATGAGATTCAACTGGCCCTCCTCATCCAAGGGTGGAAACTCCTCTGAAATACTAATATGTTGTCCCACATCCTTTATAAGGCAAGATACGTGAAATACATTATGAATCTTTCTACCCTCCGGTAGATCTAGCTCGTATGCCACCTCGCCTACGCTCCTAATGACTATATATGGCCCATAAAACTTGGGCTTCAGCTTCTTGGCTTCGCTCCTCTTCAAGGAGGACTGTTTGTATGGATGTAGTTGCAGAAAAACCAAATCCCCTACCTCAAAACTGCGCTCGACTCTGTGCCGGTTTGCATACATCTTCTACTGGTTCTGAGCCATCTGCAAGTTCTCCCTCACTGATCACAAAATCCTCTGACTCTCCTCCACCCAGTCTTCGGCCTCTGGGACCCTGTTGTCCCCAAAAAAAGTCTCCACAAAGGAGGGTGCATTGTATCCGTATAATGCCCTGAACGGTGACATCCTTATGGACATATGGTAAGTCGTGTTGTAACAATACTCACCCATGTGTAACCATCTCACCCATGTGCACTGCTGCCCTCCCACATGGTTCCTTTGATACCCCTCCATCCATTTGTTGACGATGTTTGTCTGTCCATCTGTCTGTGGGTGGTAGCTGGTACTCGTAGCTAGCTCTATGCCTTTCAACCTAAACAACTCCTGCCAAAATGCACTGATGAAACACCCATCTCTATCACTGACTATCTGCCCGGGTAAACCATGCAACCAGAATACCTCCCTCAAAAACAACTATGCTACATGTATGGCCTTGTAGTTTGTGTGTATGGAAAAGAAATGTGCAAATTTGGTCAGTTTGTCGACCACCACAAATATACAGTCCTTGCCCTGCACTCGAGGAAGGCCTGTAATGAAATCCATAGAAATTCTCTCCCATTTCTGCTCTAGAATGGGTAGAGGTTGTAGCAGCCCTGCGGAGTGTGTCTTATCGGACTTGTTCTGCTGACAAGTCGTGCACTCCTGGATATGCTTCAACACATCATCCTTGAGACCATTTAACGAGAATCTCTCCCTGATCTTCCTATATGTTTGAAAGTACCCCTGATGCCCTATTGTAGGTGAGTCATGACACACCTTTAGAATTTTCCCCTTCATGGTAGATTCTGGTACCAAGTAGATTCGGTCTTTGTATAAAATGATGTCATCTAGTACCCGGTATCTATTATCGACCACCTGTCCATCCATTAGCTCACAAGCAAACTTGTTTTTGGAATATTCTACCAACAAGTGTGCTTTCCAATCTATGCAAATGTCCATCATCGAACACCCTGGTGGCCTCCTGGACAAGGCATCTGCCACGACGTTCATTTTTCCCTTGACATACTCGATGTCAAAGTCAAAGGCTTGGATCTTCGAGACCCACTTTTGTTGCCTCTCACTGAGGTCTTTCTGATCCAGGAAATACTTGAGACTGTTGTGATCAGTCTTCACTACAAATCTGTTGCCCACCAGATGTTGCCTAAATTTGGTTAAGGTGTGCATAATTGCTAGCATTTCCTTGTCGTAAATAGGGTAGAGTCGCTCCGACTCACTGAGCTTCCTACTCTCAAACACAATGGGATGGCCACCCTGCATCAACACTGCTCCAATTCCCACCCCTGATGCGTCGCACTCCAAGACGAACGACTGCAAGAAGTCTGGAAGGGCTAGAACATGGCATGTGCTCATAACCTCCTTCATCTTCTCAAATGTCCGTTGTGACTCCGATGTCCACTAAAAGGCACCCCTATTGGTCAAATATGTGAGTGGTTCTCCTAAATGTGAAAACCACCTGACAAACCTCTTGTAATAACTGCACAATGCAAAGAAGCTCCTTAACTTTGTCAAATTCCCGGGTGTTGGCCAATCCAGAATGGCCCTGATATTCTCCTAATGTACCTAAACCCCCTGTGCACTGATGATGTGGCCCAAGTAAAGAAACTTTGTCATCCAAAACTCACACTTGGACTCTTTGGCGTACAATGTTTGCACCTCCATGATGCTCAGTACCTCCTCCAAGTGTCCCATATTCTCCTGCCATTTCTTTCTATAGATCAAAATGTTGTCGAAGAAAACCAAAACTGATTTCCTCAACTGCCCCTGAAAACGTGTTTCATGCAAGAATGGAATGTAGCTGGTGCATTGGTTAGCCTGAATGGCATAACCAGAAACTCAAAATGGCCAAAGTGGCACTGAAATGTCGTCTTCTCTATGTCCCGCTCTCTGATGTTGATATGGTGATATCCAGAGCGTAGATCAATCTTTGAGAAGAAATATGCCCCATGCAGCTCATCCATCAACTCGTCAATGCAAGGGATAGGATACCGGTTTTTGATGGTTTTTTTATTCAAATCCCGGTAGTCGATGCACATCCTCATGGTACATCCTTCTTCAGGACTAAGACAACTAAAGAGGCAAATGGACTACTACTAGATCTGATGTGTCCCATTGCCAAAAATTCCTTGATTTCTTTTTCTATCTCATCCTTGAACTTCTTAGGATGACGATAGGGGGGGTGATCATGGGTTTGGCCCCCTCCTCCAACTCAATGGTGTGCTCAAATCCCCTGTTCGGTGGTCTCCCTGGTGGAAACGAACCAAAAACATGTTGATGTTGTCCCAACAAGTTCTTGATCTCTGTCTGATACTGCTGTCGACCCTCAGAATCCTTCCGTGTAGTGATCAAGAACTTTGTGGCAAATGGTGCCTCCCCATGTCTGAATATCCTCTCCATACTCTTGGCTTAGACTGTCCTGAGTTCCCTTGTCGACATGCCCCTTAGGAAAACCCTCTTCCCATCACTGTCTCTGAATCCCATCTCTAAGGTTTGGTAGTTGGTGGTGATTTTTCCCAAGGTGATCAACCACTGAACTCCCAAACTACATCTGTGTCTGATTGGTCTACCGGAACTCTGTCTAGACACTCCACTGTATGGCCATCTACTACTGCAACATCAAATCCCTCAAACTGCTCTGTCTGAAGGGCCCATCTCGATACCAATGAAGATTCGATGAAGTTGTGGGTGGCCCCACCATCTATCAGGGTGATTTCTTGCTGCCCCTAAATCGTACCTCTAATCCAAAGGGTGTCGTACCTGGGTACACCATAAAGGGTCGCTATGACTCTACCCTTTGTTGGTTTTTGTCTGCTATCCTGCTCATGAGGTTGTGGAACAACCGTTGGGTGGGTCCCTGCCGGTGTCAGTGGTCTACGAGGAGGTTTTTCCTTCGCCTGCTCTGGATCCTCCTCTGAGCTGGTGGATTCAATGTCCTGCTCCTCCTCCTCACTGTCCACACTATCTGTGACCACCTCAATATAGTGAATCTCTTCCTTTCCCATGCATCTATGGCTTGGGACCCAAGGATCTCTGCATTTGAAGCAAAGCTTCTTCCTCATAAGTTCTCGCCTTGTCTCATCATCCAACTTCTCCTTACCCTTCCATTCCCTTTGTACTGGATTCCGGTCCTGATCCTTCTATGGTATGAAGGATTTGGAAAAGGGTTTTGTTTTTGGCACTGAATCTGCAAAATCTCTAGTGCGTAGGATGGCATCCTACAGGGTGTGAGGTGGGTATGCCTTCACCCATCCTCTCAAGGGTTCTGTGAGCCCTTCTGTGAATAACATGATTAGTTGGGGCTCAAATATATCTGTCACTGCCACTACTACCCGCTGAAACTCTGAGATGAATGCCTTTGCTGTGCCAATTTGTCTCAACTGGGCTAGATCTCTGAAATTTATCTCTGGATCCCTCCTATCAAATTTTTCCATGAATCTCTCTGTGAACTCTCGGTAGGAGGTGATGCGACTGTGGCCCAATGTCACCAATCTATGATACAACCACTCGTGTGCTTCACCCTCTAAGTGTAAGGTGGTGAAACTGATGGCCTCTATATCGGTCATCTGGTTGAGCTTGTAGTAGGTGTCAAGCTTCTGTACCCAAGCTCTGGCGCTGCATTTGGACGATCCATCGAAAGAAGGTATGGTGAGATTACCAACTTTCTGAATGAAATCAATGTTATGCCCCTGCTGTTGCTGCGGCTGCGACCCTCCTCTCTTGGGCTCTCTGGGGCGGTTCCTGAGTCTGAGCCCACAATAATCAACTAGGGTCATATCCTGATGGAAGTCACGACCCAATGCTGCATACTCTCTCTGATACTTTGCAATGTCCTCTACATGAGTGGACAGTCTCTATGCTATCGGTATCTATGCTACTACTGGGGGTGCCCTTTGGAAACTGGGAAACAACGGACGTGGAATCATACTCTCAGAGGTGTATGTGCGAGTGGGTGACTGGGGTCTACTGCCTACCCCTAAGTTCCCCTGTGCTGCATGTGGGGCTTGTGTGCCCGGGATGTCCACCATAGCCAATCTACCCGCTACTTGAGCCAAGGACTGAGACATGGTTCGTTGACTAGCTAACATATCATTGATAACCTGCATGAAGGCTGCATATGGATCCACGGGGGCCTTACCACTGCCCTCTGGTCACTCATATCTGTCGCCTAGCCTCCTCTTTGCTTCGCGCTCGACCTCACGCTCTACTCTTCTCTCTGTTTCTCTGTTTGCCTCTTCCTCTTCCTCTGAACTGGGAGGGAAAGGAGGAAAGTTAGGCCTAGAACTTGTTTCCTTGCGCTTGCTGTAAGTGACATATTTTTCACCTACGTGCTCATGACCATATGGTTCTTCTGTTGTACTCATTGTCTTTAGTCACAGGCTGGCACGACTAAAGCACCGATACCACTGAAATATCTTTGATCCCGCTGATCAAGATATTTGCTACTGATCTAATGTTTTGTCTTGCAGATCTGATACACTAGGGGTTTTTGGATGCATTTCAGTTGGGTGTTCGAGATATTTAGGGTTATTTCATGTGCATGTTGCGTATTTATGGTTTAAACAGTATATAAAGGATGCGTGAGGAAGTAAAGAACATCAAATTCCCAATAACATGTATTATGCGACTTAAGCATGTAAATACAATAACATACTGGAAATATAGAGTATAATCATCAACTAGACCTCATGGATCGTCACTAGAATACAAGCAAATAGCATAAAAATACCTGTGATAAGAAGATGAAGGCAGATCTGATGCATGCACGGATAGATCGACAAAAATATGCGATTTCGGAGAAGTATGGTAACCGCTACCAGTTGGAAAATTGTCTAGAAGGATAGACCGTCAGAATGAGTTGGAAAATGCTCCAATAGAAGCACCCTTGCCTCTAGACTGAAATGGATGAGTGTCAGATGTCAGATCTGGTCTCTGAGGCACTGGATTTGGACCCCTGGGGGGTTTTCACACCACCTGGGACACTGGATGCACCCCAAATGATTCCACCAACAGAATCTGCTGCTATAGGACTTAAAATGATCGTCTTGCCAAATGTGGAACTAGATCAAAAGGGTTTTCCCATATCTTCTTTGATGCTCCGTCTGCAACCTCAAATGTCCTGCCGGAAGAGTTGCGCCCTAAATGGCTAGATGATGCGCCTTGCCAGATTCCACCGTTAGAATATGATGGAAACTTTCTCAATCTGAGCACCTTGGCTGGATCTCAACTGGGTTGGAAGGAAACTGCAATCTAAGCTCAGACCTCGTGCAGCTGCACAAACCCTCAATCTAACTTGCGCCCTCACTAGATGAGCTGCACACTCTGCATTGGATACTCCTGAATAGTACGATGAAATACCTGAATGGTATCTCCGATGGGATAGGGTGTGTCTCTCAACACCGAAGCCGTTCAATGGTGGTGGTTTCCTCCAGAAATCCACAAAACAGTAAATTCGACTCTCTTCCTCCTCTGGGAACTCTCAACATCAAATCATAACAATGCATAATGAGGAATTAGGTCAAATTCCTCCATTTATATCATTCCCAACCTAATTCACCATTGACCTCACTTAAGCTAGGCATTTTTCCTCCTAAGGTGAATAATTAATTAATTAAGTCCCCCTTTAGCACCTTTTCATTCTAATTCTTCGTTGACTTAGGCTTACGTGACTTTTCCTATGTTTTTGGCTTAATTCATCATTTAGCCATCAATTCACCCTTATTTCTCCATCTTGTTCCCTGTTTGTGCCTGATTATAGTCTACGGGAACACATAGACTACTAAGTCACTCCCTGCTGGCCTCCTCTTGGGAACGAGACATCACAGAGAGAATACTGGCATTTTGATCTGTCACACTTCTTGTCGAGTTTATGTGAAATTAGAGTGCAAGGTATTGAAGTGAGCTTCCAAGTATTGGCTAAAGGTATGGGCAATGATGATTGGGGAACACGAAAAGGGGTGGGTGGGACTGCACAAAAAATGGGTTATGGGTGAAGTGTATCACAACGATCAGGGCAGTGAGGTGAATCTAATGGGGTAAATCCCAAATAAGGAAGTTGGAAGGAGGTTGGGTCCACAAAAAAAAAATTGTTGAGACATAATACCAATGGAATAGATATCAAATAATGGTGCCAATAAGATCCAGACTTTTTTTATTTTTTTACTCCTGGGGAGTTATACTCCGATCTGAACAATACTCCAGTGATGAAATGTCCAAATGCTTAACAAGAAGAAATGTGTAGTAATTTCGCAACTCGAAAGCAGGAGACACAGTTGCACCACAATAGATCTTATCTATTATGTTTTTGTTTCCGTCCCAAGGGTTAGGTATTCAAAGGTTCTACAGACAAGGGTTTTCCCTGTGCTATAGCTCTATGATATGCGTGCGGGGTCCAACAATAGTACTCGAACCAATATCTTAAGGCACCAACTAAGGAGGCTAGATCATACCCTTAGCCATACTACCCGACTACCCAGGTACTAGAGAGTATCTTCTCGAGTGTTGTTCTCGGTGGCACTATAACAGTCAGGCAACCGATCAGTTTATCTATGGAGGGCTTCAGGAGATCTAGGTTGATCCATATACATGTGTTGTCTGATGCACTACCACTCAAAGGGGTACCAACAGGTGTTACAAGGGTGGCCAACAAATGTGTGCTTCAGTACCACTTGTATTTCTTGTGTGTATGAATCCTCGACTGCGGGTTTATGTGCGTAACAACAAATCTCTGTAGCTTAAAGACGTCGGAATATGTCTCTACCCTGAAAAAAATTACCCACAATTTTATGTTGAGGAAGGTGCTCTGATACCACTTGTAATATTCCAAATATAAAAAGTATGCAGAACAAAAATAAATAGCTAAAAATGGAAGATGAACAACAATATAACCAAAACAACACCACGATAATGCCAAAATGATAAGAAAATTACACCAGAAATAACACTTTGATTACCGAGAGCAATGTTCACTTGCCTCTTCGAGGAGACAACCTCCAGCAGAGCAGATCTCTATTACAATAATATCCAAGACAAAAGTTATCATAACCTCGACTCCTATTTATACTAAATATGTCTATCAAAAAAACCATCTAGAGGAAGATCCTTCTAGAAGCGAAAGCTTCTATTACGTCTTCTTACATTGGACTTATTCTTCCTTATTGCTAGGCCTTATTAATATTGACCTTTATTACATGGAAATATATTATTCTACCTACATGAGGGGTTAGGTCCCTAACACCTTCTTCATGATGGATTTGACTGCACTGATCCTGGATACTCTTTGATTTTTTTGCCTATGATTCTTCAAGAAAAAATGAAAATAATTCGTCAATCTAAAAACCTTCATCATAATCCTCATAACTCACATAGACAGGTGCACCAATAACATTTTTTTGAGATGCCACTATAGATATCTTCTCCTCAATACCAAGCTATGATTTTGTGTCATGATGGTCAAATATGGACATATTTATGCTTGAAATTTGTGTGAATGATGTTACAGAGCTCTGCACCTCTTCTTCAACTTTGTATTCATAATAAACATGATCTATGTTTTACAATCCAATATGAGTGGATTTGTCGTGGACCAACCATTTAGTAGAAGATGGATCATAAAAAACAAGGGGCAACACGTCATCAATAATGTTACCTTGAAACAGATTCACAGAATCTTCAACAACACATTCTTAACTTTGATCAACATGTGTGAATGAAGAAAGCATTTTGATCGAGGTGGATATCGGTGGCCACCCACCTTTTCCAACTAGCTCAAAACAACTTTCTGGCAATTTTGGTAATTTACTATTTTTAGCAGTTTTTTGGGTCCTGAACTTTCGAAGCCGTTTTGAGGCCCTAAACGATGTTTTTTGGGGTATCTTTCAATCAAAATTTTCATTATGAAAATTTCATCAACAATTGTAGTCCTCAGATAGATCTTTCCAACGGGCTATTGTATGCCTAAAATGGAGATCGTATGCAAAAGTTACGACCCTGGGAAGTTGATGTACTGACTTACCCAAACGGGACCCATATGACTTTTAGTGCTTCATCTCCTAGGGTTAGGTTTTTGGATGTCTAGGGTTTTTGACACTCTTGTTTATTGTAAAAAGGCCTTCAAAGCCTCATTGTAATCATCTTCTTGCAAATGCGAGTAGCCGTCACATCTCTTCTCAGAGATAAGCTGCCACCATTCTAGCGAGTCTTTCACTATGTGTTTTTACAGTCTCTGTACATTTCTTTCATTAATAGAAATCGTGTATTACTGTATCTCTGTGTTTATGGTTGCATCTCTGATACATTTCTGTTATATTATTGGATATTCGCGATATCTCTGTACATTTCTTTATTATATCTCTGCTCTCATTTCGTGCCAAAAATAATTTGGATCAGTGGTATCAGAGCAGGCTGCTCTTGATCATTTTTCAGTGCATGTGCCCGATGAGGTCCGAGTATAGCAATTTGGGTCTCAAGCTTGTCTCTATTGAAGACAATCACTCTCTCATTCCCAAGAAACCCTCCATGGAAGAAGAAAAGAAAAACGACGAAGCAGACGATCCTATCAATCTGTTGCTTGAGCAAGATCTCACGCGACATAGGGACGAAATGATGGAGAATTTTTCCCACATCCTTCAACGCTTGCCGATAGAAACAGGTGCATCTTCATCAAACAACCACTTTGGAAGCACATCTCCTTTCAAGGTACAGGTTAATTTTGATATTCCTGTATTTGAAGGTCAGATAGATGCGGATGTGCTAGACAAATGGTTAAATCTATTAGAAGGTTATCTCTCTGTTCATAATTTTTCCAACAGGGAAAAGATCACCTTCGCACTCCTTAAATCTCTCCCCCATGTCAAACATTGGTGGGAAACTTACTGGGAGAAAAGTTCCACAGAGGAGTCTGGAATATATGGGGTCGAGCCCACTTGGGATTTTTTTGTGGATGCAGTAAAGGAACAGTATTACCCTGTTGGAAACTATGAGGACCAGTATATGAGATGGACCACACTACGACAAGAGAGGGGCCAAGCAGTTACAGAGTTCACCAATACCTTCCATACCTTGCGCACGAAGTTGGGTATCAAAGACTTTGAATGACATTTGGTTCAGAAATACTGTGGGGATCTACACAGATACATCCAAATTGAAATGGATTTTTTGGACATCTCATCACTCGGTGCTGCTTGTCGATATGTTGTTAAAATCAAGCATAAATTTAAGCACCAGAACAAATGGGAGTTTGGGTCTACAAATCCGCAACAACCAAAGTATGAAAAAAACGGCCCTAACAAATAGTCTCCCAAAAACCATTCCAAGCCACAGGAAAAGAAAGGTCACAGGAAGACAAAGAAGGACACCAGAAAATGGTGTGATTTCCACAAAATCCCCTTGCACAACACCGATGTATAATGCTCAAAACAGTCATTGGTGGCTAAGATCAAAGACAAGGAGCCGAACCCTGACTCAGAATCTGATTCTGAAAATACTGGTAAAAGACATATCATCGACGCAGACCCCACTGCTATTTTCACGACCACAACAATTCAACCAAAAGAACCAACAGATCCTGAAGAGGGGGAGTTCCTTTTTCATTCACAGATGTGGGTGAAGGGGACCCCGCTATATTTTATTGTTGATAGAGGAAGCCAGAAGAACCTCATCTCAGCAGAGGCCATCAAAAAGTTGGGATTGTCGACAATATCACACCCGCAACCATACAACATCGGGTGGCTTCGCCAAGGACAAGATCTTCGTGTCAGCCAACAGTGTCAATTTTCATATGACATCCAACCCTTCAAGGATGAGGAATTATGTGATGTTTCCCCATTGGATGTCTATTTTCTCTTGGGACAACCATATATGTGGAAGCATTGTGTTGTTTATTAGTCTCGACCCCGTAGTGTCATTGTTACTTTGGAGGGTCATCTCTACAGAATACCAGAGGTAGTTCCAACTACTATCCCACCTAAACAGTGCCGCAAGGTAGTATCTCATATTACAAAATTCAGATTCTTCACAATCTTTTCAAAGGGTGAACATAAGGATACTGCAACCACTACAGCCTCAGCCCAAGCACCTTTTATCCAACAAAAGAAGGTCGAAAAGATTGCAACAAAGTATAAATATTCCTTCTACACATGGGAACCTCATGTAGCCAGACTAGTTAAAAAGGTCCAATCCTTCCAACCACATGTTCGTGACAACCTTCAACAAGCTAAGCAATGCAAATTCCCCAACAAGGCAAGCAACTCATCAAGATGCGGATTCAACAAACGTTTTTCCCTCTCCCCTGGGCACTCAATGCAATGGAGACCATTCCTTCCTAAGGAGGGAGGATTGATCCAGGTGGATATAGGTGTCCACCCACCTTTTCCAGCTGGCTCAGAATAACTTTCTGGCAATTTTGGTAATTTACTATTTTTAGCAGTTTTTCGGGTCCTGAACTTTCGACGTCGTTTTGAGGCCCTAAACGACATTTTTTTGGGTATCTTCCCCAAAAATATTTCATCATGAAATTTTTGTCAACAATTGTATTCCTCGAATAGATCTTTCCAACGGGCTATCGTATGCCTAAAATGAAGACTGTATGCAAAAGTTACGACCCCGGGAAGTTGATGTACTGACTTACCAACGGGGCCCAGATGACTTTTGGCGCTTCATCTCCTAGGGTTAGGTTTTTGGATGTCTAGGGTTTTTGACACTCCTATTTATTGTAAAAAGGCTTTCAGAGCCTCATTGTAATCATCTTATTGGGAATGCGAGTAGCCGTCACATCTCTTCTCAGAGATAAGTTGCCACCATTCTAGTGAGTCTTTCACTTTGTATTTTTACAGTCTCTGTACATTTCTTTCATTAATAGAAATCATGTATTACTGTATCTCTATGTTTATGGTTGCATCTCTGATACATTTCTGTTATATTATTGGATATCCGCGATATCTCTGTGCATTTATTTATTATATCTCTGCTCTCATTTCATGCTAAAAATAATCTGGATCACATTGTGTTGTCACACACCCAACCCCCTAAGTACTCTTTAAAAGGAATGGGGCGTAATTTTTCACTTTCCTACAACTCCCTAAATTCCTTGAATTAGGACACCATCACCTTGTGTTCAACGAGATATTTCCAACGACTGTAACCTTATCCAAAATAGAGCTCTGGTTTGAAAGTTATGGCCTTCTGAAGTTTTCAGGGCATTATTGGCCAATGACCATCCCCTTCACCACGCGACATCCACGTAGCTTCAGGTATCTCGTGTCATCTGACATGTCATGGTCATGTCCTGAGTCATCATCCCCTAGAGATGACATGGTTTTTGGTCATAGGGAATATCTCCCGGTCTTCACGGATATCGAGCCTTCGACCCTTCAACGTTCTCGCATAGGTTTAAAACTTCCCGGAGATCCGAAGTCCGGAGGGCTACTTCCACTCCAAATATCTATGGTGGAGCTCTGTCCAAACTTGGATCTAACAGAAGAGGTTGTTCACACCTAAAACATGGTTTAGACGCGACGAGGAAGGAAACGGGGGGTCCCACACCTAACTCACGTCTAATCCTAGGATGCCACGTGAAACTTCCTAGAATCGCCACGACACCATGGCGTATACGGGCCCATCCAATCAGAGATTGACACTTTGTTGAGGGGATTTCGACCTTCAAAACTTGGCCAATGCACCAACATACCAAATCTCCGGGAACCCCGAAATTGTGAAGTCCTGAAGCCCCAGACTTCCTCGCAATGTACTTTGGCCTTTGGGATGGTTTCACAACTCGAACCTTGTATCTCCCAAGGTAATACTTCGTCGAAGTACTTATGTTTCCCCATCACAATGGTTGATAAAACTGTTGAGAAAAGGTCTCTAACGAATCCTTTATCTACGACCCACAACATTCCCAAATTCCTTCCCTCGATCTGACAGTTGGCGGAGTTTCACCACTTTGAGATTTTGTGATTTCATGACGTTTTCCATTTTTAACCCTTTGATCCCCAAAGGGTTACCTGCCGAAGGGGTCATAGAGTGGAGATGACTATTTTTTGTCAGTTAATAGTACCACTTACTCTATCCTTCCACTATACTCGATCTAACGGTTGAGAAAGATCTTGAAGGGTCCTTAGATCAATGACTTGTGTTGGTTTGTGACTTCGACGTTCGGGGATTCCAGCCGCTTCAAACTCTTTCACGTCCAGAGTGGGTCAACACCAAAGGACCATATCTTCAATCTGTTAGTTAGGAAGGGTCCCGAAGGATCCCTAAATCAACGGTTGAGAAGGATTACTTGATCTAATGGTTACGACAACCCACGAAAGGTAAATAGACGACTATGATAGCACGATCCTTTTTCAAATGGTATTCTTTGTGTAATACTTGGCTCCTTTTACATGTATCGTATGGTTCTTGGGCCTCGATCTTATGGAACTCCTAGTGGCTCGAGGGATCAAGTCGATAAGCCCGCATGAAAGGTAATAAGCCCGTGGATTTGGGCTTATGGTCACTTGGAACCTCTGCACTCCCCAAAAGGCTATGCTTCATGAACTTAACTGAGAGTTAGCTAAGCCCGTGGACTTTGGCTTGAGGTCACATGGAAAAACAGTTTGAAGGAAGCGCCTTTCATTTGCATAACTCAAATTCTATAACAGGAAAAGGAATTTTGAGGGATCGACGGGTTCGAAACAGTCTTGTAGAGTCTGTCCCGACTCTATATTTGTGGATTTGATCCTCGGACAATCTTTTTGAGGATTAGCACTTCAGACAGAAGGTCAACCTGCCATTTGCCCCAATTTCATTTAAAAAACATTAATAACAATCCTCCTTTGCTAAACAAGATTAAACATAAGGCCATTGAAATAATATGATATTCAAATTCTACTTCAAATTTCCCAGGCCACTAGGCCATCAAGGTTACAAATTTTACCATTCAACAAGATAAACAAATTATTCCATCATCTAGCTCAAGAAAATAGATGTTACAATAAAACCAGTGAATTCAATTTAAACTCATAATTACACTTATCTGAAACTTTGAATTTAGTTGGAAACTATTGAAAGGGGTTCCCTTTTCCACCCAACCATAGGAACAATTTCTCTTAAATTATTTCTCAACTGGCCACCCCATAGCTAGATCATGATGCCATGAGAGGGGTTCTACTTAATCTCAACAAAAACAAGGGACAAAGGTTACTCTTCTTTTCCCACAGGAACCTAGAAGTTTAGTTTTCTATCCACCAAGCAAGGGAGTCTGTTGGGATTTTTCACTCAATCACTGCAACTCCATTTATCATATTTATTAGGAAACAATACCCAAGCTCTCATGTAACCATAAAAACTTAGTTCTCGGTTCTCTTCAGAACCAGAGAGCCTAACGCGCTCTTCTCTTTTTGATTGGTCATGAAACCCATTCATGTCTCCTCTTCTTCTTCCCTCTGCCCATGATTTTTACCTTTCTTTTCTTGCCTTTCCCAACAACATTTTATGGGTCAGATCAAGAATTTTCCAGATGGGTACTCTTCCCATCTCCTCATTGACTCTTGAGGAAGACTTCCCAACTACCAACCTAGATGGTAATTAAGTTTTCTGGGATAAAAGACTATTCTGGGTCTGAGAAATTTATATCCAACAGAGTACCGGCTTGGAAGGGTTCATCTCACCATTATTGGTTCCCTTACCATCCTTGTCACGCATCATGATCTATATAGAAACCCTCTTTCAACAGTCATACCGAAATTTCCTTTTGTTTAATAACAAAAATATATACATTACCTTCTATATCAAGGTTCATTGTCTGTCCAACATTTACACGACATACCTGTCTATAGTTTTGTTCACAATAATAATAATATTTACAATCTGGGAGAAATAGGGGTGTTACAATCCCCCCCCCCTTTAAAAGGAACATCTCCACGATGTTCTACCTTCCGTTGTGGTTTTTATGTACAACAATGAACAAAAATGGGTATTCTTGTTTCATGGCATCCTCCAATTCCCATGTAGCTTCATCTGAACCAAAGTGTTTCCATTGCACTTTGACCTGGGAAATGGTTCTATTCCTGAGTGGGATCTATTTCCTGTCTAGTATGCATTGTGGTTCTGATAGGAATTCTCCCTCTAGTTCCACCTAGATCACATACCAGTCAATTATATGATTCTAATCATGTACATGTTTCTTCAATAATGAAGCATGGAAAACATTATGTGCTTTTACTGTGGGAGGAAGTGCTAGTCTATATGCTACAGGTCCCACTCTATATAGAATTTCAAAGGGTCCACAAAACCGAGGTGCCAGCTTGACACAAGTTCCCATTCTGAAGGAACTTCTTCTTGGTCTGATTCAAAGATACACATGATCCCCTACTTTGAACTACCTAGGAGTCCTATTTTTGTTTGCATAACTCTTCTTCTTGTTCTGAGTTATCTTCATATTTTGTTTTATTTGAAATATTTGTTGTTCCATTTATTTTATTAGTTCCGTCCCAAGGGTTATTCTATCTACTAGGTTATTCCAGTTGATTGGAATGTTGCACTGTCTACCAGAGAGAGCCTCAAAAGGGCTCATCTTCAATGACTCCTGATAGCCATTGTTATAAGCAAATTATACCAGTGGTAGGTAGTCTTCCCACTTCTTGGGCTGATGCATAACATGCATCCTTAACATGTCCTCTAATACTTGATTTACCCTCTCTGTCTGTCCATCAATTTGAGGGTGATAGGTTGTACTAAATAACAATTTAGTTTTAAAACCAACAAACAGATATTTCCAAAAAATTTGAAGTAAATTTTGTATCCCTGTCTGATATGATTTCCTTAGGCATGCCATGTAGTCTAAATATTTATTTCATGAAGATATTGGCAATATTTACTACCTTTCAAGTTGACTTCATAGGAATAAAGTGAGTATCCTTGCTTAGCTTATCCACAACCACCATAATGGAATCATTTTTCTTGGTTGATTTAGGCAATCCGATGATAAAATCCATGGAGATGGCTTCCCATTTCCACTCTGGAATTGGTAGGGGTTGCAATAGCCTTGCTGGATGCATGTGCTCCACCTTAACCTGTTGGCATTCTAAGCATTTAGCTAATTATTTAGCTATGTCCTTCTTCATTCTCAGCCAATAAAATACTTTCTTGGTGGTTATGATCATTTTCTAATAACCAAGGTGACCAATGTATGGTCTTTTATGTAGTCCATCCATTATGAACCTCTTTAAGTCATCACAATTTGGGATATACAACCTACCCTTGTAAGTTAGCAGACCATCATTCAACAGTTGATAGCCCTCATACTTCAGCTTTGCGGGATCTTTCTCTAGGCATGCTTTCACAGTTTTGAAAGACTCATCTACTTCTTTTGCACTTTTGACTCTCTCCTTGATGTCTGATTCACAGGTACTCACAGCTGCCAAGTGAATCACTTTCATACTTCTATTGGCATCGACCACTTTGTTTTCCTTCCCCTTAATATGTTTGATTTAAAAATCAAATTCACTAAGGAGATCCATCCACCTAGCTTTCCTCACATTACGTTTGGGCTAGTCAAACAAGTATCTCAACCCATTGTGGTCTTTCATAAGTATGAATCTTTTTCCTAGGAGGTAATGCCTCCACATTTTTAAAGCTTGTACTATGGCAACCAATTCCAAGTCATGTGTCACATAATTGATTTCATGTTCATTTAATTTTCTAGATTCATAACAGATTACATGCCTTTATTGCATGAGGACTCCTCTGTGTCCCTCCTTGCATATGTACACAACAGGAAGTCCTTGTTTGGGTCAAAAATTTTCAGCACTGGTGCATTGGTTAAAAGGTGTTTTAGTTGGTGAAAACGCTCCTCACACTCTGTTGTCCAAATGAATTTAACTCCATTTTTTTGTAGGGAGGTGATTGGACAACCAATCTTGCAGAATCCCTTTATGAACCTCCTATAGTATTTTGCTAGGCCCCTAAAGGATATGATATCAGAGACATCCCTTGGTGTAGGCCAATCCATAATGGATTTGATCTTGTCAAGGTTAACTGCCACTCCTTCCTCAGTGATGACATGGCCTAAGTAATTAACCCTTTTTGAAAATAAATCACTTACTAAAATTTGCATATAGATTTTGTTCTCTTAGCACTTGAAGCACTGACTTGAGGTGTTCTTCATGATCTTCCATGTTCTTAGAATATATCAAAATGTTGTGTATGAATACCAACAAAAATCTGTCCAAGAGTTTGTTGAGTGCATTATTCATGAAACACATAAAGGTGGCTAGTGCATTGGTAAGCCCAAATAGTACCACCACAAATTCATAGTGCCCATATCTTGTACTAAAGGTTGTTTTATGGATGTCTTCATCCTTAATCTAGACTTGATGGTATCCATACCTTAAGTCAATCTTAGAAAATATTGTAGCATGAGTTGGTCAAATAGGTCATCAATTCGTGGCAAGGGATACTTATTCTTAATGATCATCTTGTTGAGTTTTCATATTCTATGCACAACCTGAGGGTGCCATCATTCTTCTTCACAAACAAGGTTGGTGCTCCCCAAGGGAACACACTAGGTCAGATGTACCCTTTGTCCAACATCTCCTTCAACTATAGTTTGAGCTAACTAGCTCTGGTGTACTCATTCTATAGGGTGCTCTAGACATTGGCACCACTCCAGGTACAAGTTCTATTGAGAAATCAATATCTCTTCTTGGAGGTAGACCTGATACCTATTTTGGAAATACATATTTGTACTCTCTTAATATAGGGTGGTCCTCTAAAATTGTTTCACTATCCTCAATAAAGTCCAGTACTTGTATTCCATACAAAGAACATCCTTTTATGCAATACTTTTTGAATTCCCTGTAGGGTTCTTTTCTCCCCTTCCTCATATTCACATTCTAACATTTTATTGTAACAATCTAACTTGGCTTTATGGGAAGCCAACCAATCCATTCCAAGAAGCATGTCATAAGATCCTAAAGGAAGTATGTTTAGAGTTGTTTGTGTGGCTATCCCATTCACAATGAATTGGCATGTTGGTAAGACCTCTGTTACCTTTATTTTTGTTTCAATGGCTAGATGTATCAGCCATGATTTAGCATGTTTTGTTGGATGCAATTTACATTTCTCAATAGTTTGAGGGTCGACATAACTCAGATTAGAACTAGGGTCAATCAAAATAGAAATAGGATGGTGGGAAAGCTTGGTGGCCATCTTGTCTATTATGTAGTGCTACATGTATTTGTTGCATGCTCCTAGCCATGTTATTGACTGTGGTAGCTTCCTAGATGTTGTATCCTCTCCTATTGTCTTGATGCTTATGTGGGCAGTCCCTCAATAATTTTTCTTCCCCACATCCCCAAAATTTCAAGGGTTCTCTATTTGTATTATGAGTCTTTCCTGGGGTTGATCCCAAGGGTTTATTTCCACTTTGAGATGGAAAATTTTGCTGATACACACTTTTAGTGGGAAGTCTCATCTTAGAGCCTTTCCCATGGTTCCTAAACCTTGAGGGTTTAAACCCTTTCTTCTTGAATCCCTATTTGCTTTCCTTTTTCCAATACTTTTGGGGTTATGCCTTGTGATTGAATTGTTCATAGAAGTACCTTTTCTTCCTAATGGTGTCTTGTAAGGTCTCAGGTTCATCAAACTCAATCTTGTCTCGAAAGGATTGAGTTAGTACACTAATGAATCGCTATATATTCATCTTTTCATCCTTGATATAAAGCACATACCTCATCAGCTCAAGGAATTTGTTGACATATTCATCTATGGTGAGTTGTCCTAGATTGAGTTCATAGAAATCCTTATTCTTTTCATCATAGTACCTCTCAGATACATACTTTTTCTTAAAATATTTCTCAAATTGTCTCCATGACAACTCCTTCTCATGAATTCCTTTCAAACTCCTAAGGTCCTCCCACCAGACGTAGGCCTTTCCATTCAAGTTGAAAATGGCTATTCAGGCATTTAAGTTTTCAGAGTAGTCATGTAATATGAAGTACTTCTTTAGGCCAAGTAGCCAAGCTTCTGCTTCTTCCTCCTTCTTAATATCTCCATCAAAAGTGGGTGGCTTAGATTTCTTAAACTCTTCAGGGTTACGACCCTTAACACTTCTTCTCCTCTTTCTTCTCCCCTGAAGGGGTGGGCTAGTATCACTGCTAGACAATTCCTTGGAGCTTTCAGTGCCCTTACTAGAGGATTCTTCAAATGAGTCCTTGACGTTAGCATGCCTCTTGGATCCATGTTGGGATTTCTTCGAGGTGCTTATTCTTGTGTTGTTACTTTCAAAGCCATGTTTTTGTATCTCGGGTGGGCTCTGAGTTTTCTTGGACAGATGTCTATCCACATTACTGGAGGCTGGCCCATGTTGTAGTTGTATTTGTATATATGATAGGCCTTGCAGTAGGAATGCATTAATTTCAGTTTTTTTTTCTTGTTCTTTTATCATCCTTTTATTGTCTTCCTTACAACTTTGTAATTCTTCCATAAGGCTTCTTATAGTTTCAACTAAATCTTGAGGGGTTTCCACCACCTTCCTCTCATCAAAATCTTCTTCTATTTTATGTGAGCTTTCTCCAAACTCATAATGTGTCACCATTATTCATGCTGTAGTTTCCTTGCTGTCCACTCACTGTTTGAGTGTTGATAACAACATTTTCTGTTAGTCAGTTGTCCTCAAATTTTATGAACAACACATGTAGTTTTTGTAAGGTAAAATTAGCTTCACTATTCCACATATAACATCAACATGCAATTCATATTTAAAACTTGTAAAAGTAGCATAAGGTCTCACTCTTTTCAGTAGTAAAGCTTAAATAATCTCTTACAGGTGGGTAGAGTAGGGTACCCTTCCCCTTAAAGATTTTCTATTAAAATTTATTTCCTCTCTCTCATGAGCCCAAGTAGGCCAAGTGTTGTAACCTCTCTCTAATACCAATATGTCACACAATCGACCCCCTAAGTAATTTTTAAAAGGAATAGGGTGTAACTTTTCTCTTTTCTACAACTCCCTAAATTCCTTGAATAAGGACATCGTCACCTTGTGCTCATCGAGAGATTTCCAATGACTATAACCTTGTCCAAAATTGAGCTCTGGTTTGAAAGTTATGGCCTTCCAAAGTTTTGAGGTAATTATTGGCCAATGGCCATCTCCTTTGCCATGTGGAATCCACGTAGCTTCACCTCTCTTGTGTCATCTAACATGGCACGATTGTGTCTTGGGTCGTCACCCCCTGACAATGACGTGGTTGTTTGTCGCAGGGAATATATCCCAGTCTTCATGGATATCAGGCCTTCGGCCCTTCAACGTTCTCGCATAGGTGTAAAACTTCCCGAAGATCCAAATTTCGGAGGGATACTTCCACTCCGAATATCTACGGTGGAGCTATGTCCAACCTTGGATCTGACGGATGGGGTTTTCCACAAATAACACATGGTTTAGACATGACAAGGAAGGAAAGGGGGGGGGGGATCCCACACCTAACTCATGTCTAATCCCACGATGCCAGGTGGACCTTCCCAGACCCACCATGACACCATGGTGTATACATGCTCATCTAATCAGAGCTTGACACTTCGTCAAGGGTATTTCAACATTCAACGCTTCAACGGTTGTCCTGTGCACCAACATACCAAATCTATCGAAGCCCCGAAGTCCTAAATCCCTGAACTTCATCACCATGTACTTCGGCCTTTAGCCTTCAGGATGGTTTCATAACTTGAACCTTGTATCTCCCGAGGTAATACTTCATTGAAGTACTTACACTGTCCCACCCCACTAGTTGATTGAATGGTTGAGAAAAGGTCCCTAACGGATCCTTGATCTACGACCCACATCAGTTATGAATTCCTTCCCTCGATCTCACAGTTGGAGGAATTTTTCCACTTCAGGATTACACGATTTCGTGACCTTTACCATTTTCAACCCTTCGATCCCCGAAGGGTTACCTATCAAAGGGGTCATAAAGTGGAGACGACTGCTTGATGTCAGTTAATAGTACTGCTTACTCTATCCTTCCACTATACTTGATATAATGGTTGAGAAAGATCCCAAAGTGTCCTTATATTAATGGCTCCCATTGGTTCGTAACTTTGGAGTCCTGGGATTTCGATTGCTTGTATTTGAGGGACCGGAGTAGGTCAACGCCGAAGGACCATAGCTTGTATTTGACGATCAAGAAGGGTCCCGTAAGATCCTTAGATCAACGTATGAGAATGATTACTCGATCTAACAGTTATGGAAACCCTCGAAAGGTAAATGGATGACTACGATATCACGATCCTTTTTCAAAGGGTCTTCTCCATGTAAGATGTGGCTCTTTTTACATGTATCCTAGGGTTCCTAGGCCTCAGTATTATGGAAATCCTAGTGGCTCGAGGGATCAAGTTGGTAAGTCCGCATGAAAAGTAATAAGCCAATGGGTTCAGTCTTATGGTCATTTGGAAACTCTGCACGATCTGGAAGGCTATGCTTCATAAAATTAACCGAGAGTTATCTAAGTCCTTGGACTCGGGCTTGAGGTCACATGGAAAAATGGTTTGAAGGAAGCGCCTTTCATTTACAAAACTCAAATTCTATAATAGGAAATGGAATTTCCAGGGATTGACAGGTTCAAAATAGTCCTATAGATTCCATCCCAACTCTATCTTTGCAGATTTATCCTCAAACAATCCTTTTGAGGATTAACACATATAGATTCAGATAGAAGGTCAACTCACCATTTCCCCCAATTCCATTTAAAACCCATTAATAACAATCCTCCTTTTCTAAACAGGATTAAACAAAAGGCCATTGACAAAAAATGATATTCAAATTCTACTTCAAATTTCCCATGCCACTAGGCCATCAAGGTTACAAATTTTACCATTCAACAAGATAAATGAATTATGCCATCATCTAGCTCAAGAAAACACATGTTACAACAAAACTAGTCAATTCAATATAAACTTAGAATTACACTTATATGAAACTTTGAATTTAGTTGGCAACAGCTGAAAGGGGTTCCCTTTTCCACCCAACCATAGGGACAATTTCTCTTGGAGTATTCCTTAACTGGCCACCCCCTAGCTAGATCATGATTCCATGAGAGGGGTTCTGTTTAATCTCAACGACATCAAGGGACAAAGGTTACTCTCCTTTTCCCACAGGAACCTGACAATTCAATTTTCTATCCACCAAGTAAGGGAGGTTGTTGGGATTGTTCACTCAATTACCACAACTATGTTTATCATCTTGATTATAAAACACTTTCCAAGCGCTCCTGTAACTAGGACAACTTAGTTCTTAGTTCTCTTCAGAATGAGAGAGCCTTGCACGCTCTTCTCTTCTTGATTGGTCCTCAGACCCATTCGTGTCTCCTCTTCTTCTGCCCTCTACCCATTATTTTTACCTTTCTTTTCTTGCCTTTCCAAACAATATTTCGTGGGTCGGATCAAGAAGTTTCTAGATGGGTACTATGCCCATCTCCTCATTGACTCTTGAAGAATAATTCCCAACTAACAGCCTGACTGGTAATTAGGTTTTATGGGCCAGAAGATTATTTTGGGTCTGAGAAATTTATATCCAGTAGAGTACCAACCTGGAGGGGGTCATCTCACCATTATTGGTTCCCTTACCATCCCTCTCACACATCATGATCTATTTGGAAACCCTCTTTCAACAATCATGCCACAATTTCATTTTATTTAAAATAAAAAATATATAAATTACCTTATATAGCAAGGTTCATTGTCTGTCCAACATTCACATGATAGACTTGTCTATAGTTTTGTTCACAATAATAATAATATTTACAATTTGGGGAAAACAAGGGTGTTACATGTCTCTTCTTGAAAATCCTTATGAATATGTCTATAACTGACATCTTCTTCAAACTCAACTTCAGAAAATTCTTTCTCCTCTTCACTATTGTAGGAGAAATCTTTTTTATGTTCTATATCTGATTCAAGTTCTTTATTACAACAATGTTCAAAAGGAAACTTAGAATATGGAAATACAAAAATATTCTCTGGATCTTCTTGAAAATGTAAAAAATCATCAACACATACCAGATTTCTTGAAACAACAATGAACATTTGCAACTCATGACCATCCTCAAAAGAATAAATCTCCATCTGAAAATAATTTTGACAAATATCTTGAAAGGAAGAAATGAGTATTGTATCCTCTTGTATATTCTCTGAAACTTTTGTGCGATCACTCTCTAGTGATGCCTCTTCATTTGAACCTTCCATGCCATCTCCTTCATTTTTGTTGTTATAGTAAGCCTCCTTTTCAAAATCTTGTTCAGATTCATCATTTGTGGTTTCCCCTTCCTCTTCACTATTATAGGAAGAATCTTCTATATCTTTTGAAACTGATTTAAAACTTTCATTCCAACAACTTCCAAGAGGAAGATCAATGGAATACCTTCTTTTATAATGAGAATGGAACAATATATGAAAATCCTCCAGTGGATCTATGCAAGTAGTAGGTAAAGATGTGTACCATTGTCGAGCCTCTACAGCTAAGGAGAACATGAATAATTTCATGAAGACAACTTCATGAAAGATACTTAGCTGATGCATACATAAGTGAAAATCTATCAAATGCTGGGACATATTATCATCATCATCTTCTATGAATCTAGGAAGATAGTCTCCCTAGACCCCTATGCTAGGTACATGATTAGGAAATCTAGGTATATTTGAAAAATATAGCGGAGAAAACCTTGAAAATACTATATCAACACTTGATCTTGCCATTAAAACACAATGGAGTTTCTAGTGGGATCACAATGAATAAGGGAGTAACAATATTTTCAAGAACGATCGACTAGAAGAGCCTACTTCTTGACAGGATTCTAAAGAAGGATTCAAGAGGTCCATCAAAGGTTCTGGTGTAGGTTTTAAAGAAGAAAGAAAATATTTAGGTATATCATCCAGATTTACGGATTCAAAACTTTGATGGATAACAAAAGGAGATATTTATAAATAAGGGTTACCTGAAAAAGAACAGATATGACATTGTCTGACATTTCTCCAGGTGACAATATTTTCTGGCTATGAATATATCAGGACCTGATCATGATCAAGGTGGCTTCTGGTATGTCTTCTGGTAGACGCCATATTGTCCTTTTGTGGAGTTTCCAGGTGAAAAATTAACAACCAAGTGCATGAGGCATGTTCATCATCAAGTCTCAGAGCTTACAATACCATATCCCCAGGGAATATTTCTTCAATTTACGTTCCCTACAATGGCGCCATTTCAGATGTTATACCTCGAGATGTTCTAGGCTATTATTGGAATGATTTTGAGGCACCCCAGGGGCCAAGACTTGGGATGAATCTTAAGGCCATATTTGCAGTGAAATAGTTGTGCAATATTTGGGAAGTTTTTCCCTCTTTCTTTTTAAATTGTAGGACCTTAAACAGTCTCAGCTCAGATGAAAAATTCTCTCAACTATCAGAGGCATATGTCTACAAGTGTTTCAAAAAATAAAGATTTAAAGGAGAATGAAGTGATGATTTGGAAGAAAAACAAGATAAACATACAGGGCACTACCGAGAATGAATCTTGTAGCTTATGGAAATAGAATAGCGTGTTGAGAAATTAACAATTCAACAGTTGTAATAGGTTTATACAAACCAATAACACATGCTTCAAACAATTAACATATTCATACACTCAAATCCAAGGAGGTACCCTCTATATATCATTCAAATTCATAAAGAAAATGACAATAAATGGTCATACATTAAGAGGAAATCACTTTTGTTTCATTACCAGACATCATACAATAATATTGAACATGAAGAATGGCATGTTGTTTGAGATTTTATAAATAAGATCTAATACAAGAAAGAAAAAATGGGAGGAGATGCTTTACAGGAACACAAACACAATAGAAGAATTATAGAATAAAACTTAAACGTAGGCGATGAATCTTTGGTTGCATGTGGCATTTATCAACTGACTGTGCTCAAGGTTTCTGGCCAAACATATCTGGTTATAAGAAACTCTTCAATTCTCCAAAGAGAAGACCCTAACAATGGGCACATGATTCTCCTTTTATCCCTCTCTCTCATGCCCTAAAATACTTTTTGAAACCACTTCCAGCTTCTTGAAACCATTTCCAACTTCTTGATTCTTGGATGGTTTCTCCTCTTGGTAAAATTTGGTTTACCTTCACCTAGGTAATTTTTTTTTATAGAGAGAGATTGTGGGGCAATTGGAAACTCGCCAACCAAAATGTACACCACACCCGACTCCTGAAGAGATCTTTGTAATCATCTCTTCTACAAAAATTTGAATATACACTGCAGAGATCGTGTGACTTAGCCACCATTAGATCAAAACTCGACGAGAAATATCAGTTGTCGATCGGTACCCCATCGGAGGAATCAAGATCTGCAAAGGCATAAAACGCAATATTCATCGGATCTACTTGATCAAATCTGGATCATTAATCGGAGTCACACATGTCAGAGCGATTAGTTTGGGATTCAAACAAGACTCCAATGAGGGAGATTTGAAATTATATCTGGACTGTTGATCTGGAGTTGTGCAGTGAGGTCCGAAAGTAGATCCGGACCACTAATATGTGATTGAGATAAAATGTGGGCCATTTATTTTCCTTGACCAAGCCTGGAGTCACTTAATTATTGATGATTCCATCACTACTGTCAGTTGGGTCTTGCAGATACGTGTCAGCTTTTCATTTGTTCGCATGGACGTTGATGTGGCAAAGGGATATGACATGTGTCACTCGAATTTAATGCACTACCCTATATTTTTGGTAAATTTTACGTGTCCACATGGCATCCCCTGGTTATCCCCGACAGTGCTCTGATGGCAGGCTAACGTAACACCTAATCAGAAACACTTGGGATCAGAGATGAGATCTGGACCGTCAATCGGGGGGGCGTGCTTTCTTGAATCTGGCTCATTTATCGGAGGTACTCCATCAGAGTGATCAAGGTGTGGCTTCAAATGGGACTTCAAAGGGATTCAACATGATAATCTGGACCGTTCATCAGAGGTTCGAGAATCACTCTGGATCGCTGATCTCACTGTGGTAAAAAAACAAAATTTGGTTAAGGAAAATATCAACACGTTGATGCCAGCCTAGACATGTGGCAAATTTATACTGGCCAACAAGGATGCTGACATGGTAGGAGAGTGAAACACATGTCATCTATATATGATATGCTTTGGGGCGCTTTTGGTGGGTTCCACCTGTTCACATGGCAATATTTGATTGGCCCTGGCCGTACTTTGCTGACAGGATGATGTGACACTTGATCGGGAGGCTACACGATCAATAATAAAATATGGATCATTGATCTCTTAGGACACAGTTGATGGTGCGATGAGATCTAGGTCGTCCATCGAAGGTGCTCCATTCAGAGTGTTGAAGGCTCAGGCTCAAACGAGACTCCAATAAAATGATTGCGAAGACTAATATCAATCGTTGATCAGAGAAACAAGAGATCAAATGAGGGCCATTGATCTCACCATGTTAGAAAGAAAAAATAGGCAAAGGCATGAACATTTTCAGGCTGACGCCACCCTGGACACGTGTCACCTTCTCATTGGCCCATGTTGGGGCTGATGCGGTAGACATGTAGGACGTGTGTCACCCAGATTCGATATTTTCATGTATGCATGTGGAAGGTTCCACATGTCCACATGGAAGCTTCAAATTAGCTCTGATAGTGCCTCGTTGACATGCCTAGTTGTCATCTCTTTTTCATTTCACCAACGATGACGTTGTCGTCGACACTGTGAAAACTTGCATCGGGAGCTTTGCTTTTCACTTTACCGACGACGATATTCGTGATGATCTTCACCATTAATATTTTTTCGACACGAGGTGAGCCATTGATCTATCGTCGGAATAAGGAGTCATTGATTTGTCGTTGAAACCAAGAGAGTCGTTGATTTGTGCTCGACCAAAAGCCACAATCGGTTAATACATTGACAAGGTCATGATGATGTCACCCTGGGCACGTGGTATATTTTCATTGGTCCACGATGGTGCTAAGGTGGCAAGGAAATGGGACACATGTCACCTAGTTTTTATAGATTTACCTATGCTTTCGGTGGGTTCCACATGTCCATCTGGAATTCGCTAATTGGTTTTGATAGTGCCTCGCTAGCGTGCTAACACAACCCCTGGTCGAGAGGCTTTAATAATCGAGAGAAGATTTGGACCGTTAATCTTCTCAGGGGCATGAATGATGGCACTTATCAAATATGGGTTGTTTGTCAAAGGTGCACCCATCGAGGCATTTGAGAGTTAGGTCGCAAGGGAAACTCCGACGACTATTGATTTAAAGGCCAGGCGCATGACAAATTTTGAGTCGTCGATCTCTTGGGGCTCAAAAAACTTCCTGAAATGTTGTGCTTTTAGGTCATGGTCTTATGATATACTCCTGTGACAATAGACTTAGGCCCCTTTTCGAGCGTGACAAGCCCCTTTTGAACCACACCAAGCCTCTTTTGGACTACGACAAGCACTTGAGGGCTTAATTTATGTCTTATGCGCACAAGGGAATGTATTTTTCTTCTTGTTTCTCCATTCCTCAGAAAAATTTGACTATGAATTGCGTAGAGGCTCTTCAAGATTGACTTTCTGCTGCTAACTCATTTAATCTCAGCCTTATAACTTCAGTTATTCTTCAATTAATTGCAAGAACAAATACAATACTAACAGGGAGGAATGATTGTTATCCTTTCCACCCATGTTCAATTCCCAGAAGTGACATGTTGAGCTCTTAATGAATATATATTGCAATGGCTTCAAGATCAATTGTTTATTATCCTTGTTCCCTAAAGAACCTAGGGTTTACCCTGGGTACCATCCTCGAAATGAGGGGAAGTAATCGAGGGTTTTCCCCAGGCTTTCTAACTTCGAAAAAAGCATCTATTGGGCACTACCCAATTCCTCTTTTGGTGATTGTCCCATGTTAATAATTTATTTACTAGAGCCCATATATTCTTATTACATTATATTGTTATTGTAGAATATAGTTTATCTATATTAACTTTACTAATTTATGTATACTTTAGTTGAATTATATTGATTTGTGGTGGTATATTTTCTATTGTAGATTAGCAAAAATGTCTTTCAAAATGTTAGGTTTTGAATACTATGTAGACCTTGTTTTTAATATATTAAAATTTGTTGAAGGAATATCCTTCTGAAGCAGAAAGAAATTGCACAACAACGACATCAACCTTGGATTCTTCATTGTAAATGCTCCTCATTTTTGTAATGGAGTTATTTAATTGTTACATGCATTAAGAGGAGAAGATACGTTGTTAGAAGCAAAAGATGCTTGTATTGAATGTGATGCATCACAATTTTTTATATAAATTGAATACTCTCTACAACATGTTGAGGTGAAGGAGATAACTTGCGTCGATTCTAATAGTGGAGATAAACATATTCTACATAGACCTAGATTTTATTTCCTTGCAAATTTAGATTGTAACACAAATTTTTAGATCATAGAGATTGCATTACCATAGGTCTTATGAAAAACGTGGATGCAAATTATTCTATTGAAGGGAATATTTTTTGATCTTTCTTATTTAGTGTTCTAGTGAAGGAACTGGTGTTTCCTTGTGACACTTTCTTGTTAGAGTTAGAGCTTGGAAGCCTTATATCTCAACTAATAAAAAATGGTGGATTTCAATACATATTCAATCTTTAATGTTCAAATCATTAAGAAATTTTAAGGTTCAATGAAATTAATAAACCAAAATAAAAAATTACGTTAATGGGATAAAAGGTGAATCAAGTCCATCAATGTTCTTAAAAACCAAATTATAATTCCAGGGGAATAATTTCAAATGTTTTAGAAGGAGATGTGGTGCACTTTGCACCACTAGATGGTAATGAATTTGGAGTTTTAATCCAAAAATTCTTCATCCATTGTGAGAATGTTTTCTTACCAAAAGGTTCTCTTTGAAGGTGGTTTGAAAGTTACTTTCTTGACCTTAGTGATTCCCTTTGGATGTCATATTAAAACACATGATAACAAACCTAGTGTCAACTTTTGGGAAGTATTCAAAGAACATACTCTACAAATCGTGTATCCACCTATGGATAATGTATATCATGTCAATATAAATTGTGACAACAACACCGTGCAATCTAGTAAAATTCCAAATTAGGAGTGCATCTTCCAAAAGGAAGTCAAGTACAATATATATAGAGAAAACATTGATGAAAGTGTATTCTATGGAAAAATGAGCATTGCGTTTTTTTGTATTTCTAAAATTCCATTTTAGTTAATGGTTAAGGGTAATAAGAAGGTGTGTCTCACAAATTAAAATTCAAAAGGAGAATTTTTAGTAAATTCTCTGGCATCAAATGCCCTTATTTCCCAACAAGGAGAAAAAAAAAACTTCACTTACAATGAAGTTTGTCACGGTAGATGTCTATAAAATTGCATGGTTTAAATGTTATGGAATAAAAAGAAGAAGTTTTTTCTATGTAGAGAAATAACACTTACACTAAACCAACCAGGAAAGAGAAGCCAAAATTGAACAATAAATAATCAATGACAATCACATAGTACAAATAGATTTGATATTGGAAACCCTTAACCGGGAAAAACAACATTCCTTGGGCGACTCCCACTCTCTTTTTGTCTTATTCATTCACATAATAAATAGTTACATTACTAATCTTGGTCCACACCTAAGACACAATCATCATCCTACTCTCTTGCTCTTACACGAACGACCCTGCAACCTGTTCAACTTACATCTACATGGCCTTTACACACCTCTCAAATATGATATTTTTATCACCTAAGATTAACCTTTTACATTATTACATTATGCCATGTTTATAGGCTTTATAGCATGAAAAATCCTAATTCATGGCACCTAAAAACGATTACAGATCCATGTAGATGATTGGATGCAATCCCGCAAATCACTATATTATGTTATAGTCTACTACCACTCAACCTCCTATAGACCTCCCATCAACTGAAATTTCAACCTTCCAATAGACCACTTCAACCTTCGAATTAACCATCGAATTGACTTAATCTTCCAATCGAACGCTCACTGATTCGATCCACCTTAACAAGCATGTCAATTAGACCGACTTTCAACTTCAAAGAATATAACAACCCAACATTCTCCCACTTGTTGTCTTCTTTGCTGAAATAGGAACACATGAACTTTCATTCACTGACCCAGAGTAGCAATGCCCATTACCTATCTACACCAAGAGAAATTCACTGCACTCACATACTTGGTCAAATATTCTGTAATGTTTTCCAAAGTGTCTGCATTCTCTAGTAGCACCTTCTTTCTTTCCACCATGTCTCTAATGAAATGGTATTGCATATCAATATTCTTCATCCTGGAATGGTAAGTTGGGTTCTTTGCCAATAAAATGTCACTCTAACGATCACAATTTATCTTCATAGGATTCTATTCAAACCCAATCTCTAAACATAGTCAATGAAACCACATTGATTCTTTGCTTGCATGGGTGGCTTCCATGTATTTATCTTCCATTGTTGAAAAAACTATTACTGCTTGTCTCTTACTCATCCAACGGATTGCTCCATTGAACATATTTAACACATATTTGTTGGTTGACCTTCTTTGATCAAGATCTCTTTCCTAGTTGGCGTCTACAAATACATATACATTCACTTTTATGTCAGTTTCAAGTTTCCCTTAGTTACAGATTGCATATTTTGTTGTGCCATGTAAGTACCTAAACACTCTCTTAATAATAGAACAATGCTCTTTTCCAAGTGTTGACATGTACTTGCTCAATACTTCCACTACATGAGCAATATATGGTCAAGTGTTGACATGTACTTGCTCAATACTTCCACTACATGAGCAATATATGGTCAAGTGTAGACCATTTCATACATTAGAATACCAAAAACACTTTCATAGGAAACATGCGCCATGTCATATATTTCTTCATGTGTCTTTGGACACTTTTCAACAATTAGTTTTACTTCTATAGGAATTGGTACCTTGACCAATTTTCAATCCTACATGTTGAAACACTTCAAGATTGTTTTTGTGATAGTTGTTTCTCTACTGCTCTTTATTTTTATAGCTTGTTTAGTTGGTATAGTAGGTCGTTCATTTTTTTTTTTCATCAAATTTTTCTATAGTTGTGACCCTGTCGGAATTAGTCCAAAATTGTAGCGGGATAACCACTTCCTGTCCATAGACTAGCTTGAATGGATTATTCCCATTCGATATTTTGAATGTTGATCTATATGCCTAGAGGATTGCAGGAATATTATCATCCCAGTCATATTTATTTATGCCATAGATCTTTGTAAGTCCCTTGTGTAATGTTTTATTAAAAGATTCAACTGCCCCATTTGCTTTTGGGTGATAAGCTATTGTTTTTATATGGTCGATTAAATTTTTTTCCAATAGAACTTTAATTGTTTCATTCACAAAGTGAGTTCCCTAGTCGTTGATTAGTGTCAGAGGACAACCAAACCTTGTAATTATGTTTTTGTAGATGAATTTAGCTGCTACATCTTTGGTACATGATTCGAATGGCTCAGCTTCTTTCCACTTGGTACATCATTATTGATTTGAATGGTACATGATTCGACTGTAGTAATGATGTACTTGGCACCAATTCTTATTTCCTTCTGTGTAAATGGCTCGATGAAGTCTATAACCCATATTTAGAAAGGCTCGATTAGAGTTTATTGAACTTAGTGGAATTTAGTTTTTCCAAAAAGGTCGTCCAAGCCTATAACAACTATCACGTTTTTTTACTTGATCCCGACAGTCTTTATACAATGTCACCCACCACAGGCTTGCTTGTAGTACCTTCGTAGCTATTGTGTATGTTTGGAAATGTCCTCCGACTGGTCTTGCATGGGCTTCATTGATGATATCCTCCCGTTCATTTTCTGGCACACATCTTCTTAAAACATCATCCATTCCCATTTTGTATAAGTATCCGTTAATGATTGTGAACGGTGCAAATTTCATGGCTAGAACTTTCTTTTTGTTTGTTGGGAGGTCCTTCGGGGCCTTTCCTTTTTCTAAAAAAATGGCAATATATTCTAAATCTTTAGGTGCAACTTTGACTCTAAATAAGTGGGCGTTTGGAAGGTCATCATCGATCCCTATAAGATCTTTTCCTATTTCTAATCATGAAAGGTGATCAGGTCGGACATTCTTTTTCCTTGGTCATATGATTACATCAAATTCAAATTCCTGAAATAATTGTAACCACCGACAAATATTGCCTTGATGAACTGGTTTATTGACCAAGTATTTCAATGTTTGATGGTATGTAAAAAATGTAAAGGGATTTGCAAGTAAATAGTGACATAACTTTTGTAGAGCGAAAATCATTGATAGGGCTTCCCTTTGAATAGTTGAGTAGTTTCTTTTTGCTTTGTTCAGTTTCCGACTTGCAGACGGATTTGGGTGATCCATTGTGTCATCGTATGGTTGAGCTTAAACTGACCTGACAACTACATTGGACACATCGACATGGACATGGAATTTTCTCGACTAGTCTGGAAATTTCAGAATGGGTGCTTTGACCAACTTCTTCTTTAAAAATTAGAAGGATTCTTGGCAGTTTTGGCTCCATTTTAATTCGACATCTTTTCATAAAAGATCATCCATTGGGAAGGTGATGTCCAAGTAGTGGCATATAAACTTCCTATAATAACCAGTATGACCCAGTAGAATTTTGATCTATTTTTTATTCACGGGTGGTTTTAGATCAAGGATAATATTAATCTTAGCCATGTTGACCTTTACCCCATCTTTACATACCACATGTCCTAGCAGGATTCCAATAGGTGTGGAAAATATGCATTTTCTGATGTTTAATGATAGTCGAATTTGTCTACAACGTTCTAGCATAAGTCGAAGCCATTGTATGTGATTTTTTAATAGACTATAGATTATCCAGTCATCGAAGTATACAACCATGGTTTTGTAGATATACTCTTGAAATGATTTGACCACTATTCTTGAAAAAATTGTTGGCACTTTCTTCAGTCCGAATGACATTACTCTGTAGGCAAAAGATCCAAATTCTGACACAAATGTTGTTTTTTCCTGATCTTCTTTTGCTATTGGCACCTGGTTATATCCTGAGAATCCATCAGTAAATGAATAAAATTTGTGACCAATGACTTCATTTATGATTTCATCAATGAAAGGGGTGGGGAAAGGATCTGTCACAGTATGTTTGTTGAGTCCCCGGAAATTGACACAAATTATTAATTTCTTTGGATCATGTTTCTTTGGTTGCACCACCATGGGACTTTCCCATTCTTCCTAGTCGATAGGATAAATAATACTTGCTTGTAGCATTCCTTCGATTTATTTTTAAATGATCGGTTTATATTTATGTGCTAAATTGTATGGTCGTTTTTTGATTGGATTTTCTCATGGGATAAGTTAATCTTCATTTCACCCATTTCCTCTATAAGTCCTTTCAAATCTGTGTAGTCGCGTGTAAAAACATATAGATACTCTTTCAAAAGACTGACTATGTCGGTTGTTTGGTTGTTAGACCAATAGTCACATATTCGTACCATTTTTGGTCGACCATCATTTGATATGTCGAATTCCTTCGTTTTGATTTCTTCCTCCATCCATTATGGTGGTTTTGCTTCGTCGAGATGGTGTTCTCCTTCTTCAATTTTTATAATTTTTTTTGGTAAGTCGGGTTGTTGTTGATCTTCTTTGTGTTCTGTGGCTATACTTAATACTGAATTCACATGATTCTGCAGTGTTGGATGGTATTTCTTCCACTAGAATCTCAGTCCTGGCCATTTTATATTCTCCATGTCGATCCCCTATGCAGTCGAGATTTCCTTGTTTTCTACCAACACAAAATTGCAAGTTGATGTCAATCCTCCATCGACCGACATCTTTGCTTTTTCTTTCTGTATAGCCGGTGAAGGAATTTCTAGAAAGTTTTTATTTGGTGTGTTGCATCTTTCAAGTGTTCCTCTATTGGATTAAATTTGAAGTCTTGCGCAAAATTTTCTTTGATTTCAACCCAGTTTGAAGTGTGGCTGCAAGATTCTTCAATCTTATACCATTTGCTCGGTATCTCATCTAATGTACTTGGAAACATATGGGGCCATACCATTTCATCCTTATATCCTATTCTTTTCCATTCACTTTCACAACGTTGAATATGTTATGCTGGATCATAACCAATTTTGAATGTGGGAATATCTGCATCTTTGGATAATTTCTTGTCTCTTAATCTTTCAACGAAGTATGTCGAAACAATCATCCATGTTTTTAATCGGGGGGAATGTGTTTCCCACCATCTTGTAGCTTTGCCTATGAAAGTTTAAACAAGGATTTGTGTCCTTCCTTTCTCTCCTATGGATTTTTCTACCTCTTCGACATGGGTTGAAGGGGTATGTCGTTCACTGTATCGCAAGGGTTTCCTTATCTGATTGTCGGTCAGAATAAGAGTGGGAGTTTGTCGAGTTATTTTTTCATATACTTTTGGTACAACCTATATTGAGTAGCACGTCTTAATATGTTTCTTTGGAATTATTTCGATAGACCAACAATCTTTCGCATGTGCTTCATAATTTTCTATTTGCCAGTTGTATAAGGTGGAGTCAAAATTATGTCCCACCGACATGGGGGATTCTCTCAAAATTTATCCTTCCGCGGTCAGTTCTATATAATCTTCTTTTTCATTGTTTATCTGATATAGACATTTGTCTTCTTGATCTTCATCCCATGACTCCATCCATGGTTTTCCTTCCTTTGGATCCAGGGGAATAATTATTTTTTTCCCACTTCCTTTCAATTTAATTATATCTCTTTCCATGGAGATAGTTTCTTTCATTCGTCGACCCCATGGACGACCAACAAGAGCTGCATACATTGGAATTTCTTTGACAAGGTTGATCACCTCGAAGTCGAATGAAGTTGGTATTCCCATAATTTGAGTGTCGACATTTCTCAATATTCCAATTGGTTCTATCAATATTTGATAAACTAACTTAAGATAATTTAGCGTGGGTGCTAGGTTGGGTCGACCCATTTGTACTCATGTTTCTTGTGGTAAAATATTGACTTGTGAACCAAAATCAACAACCACATGATTGACCATCATTCCATCGATCTCCAAGTCGACTTGTGGATCGTAATATTTATTGTTATAAGAGAGGTGATTTGCATCCTTGGTTAGTTTTTTACCATCTTTGTATTCTCGCAGTATGTTGAATAGGTCCAACAACCTACCTATCGAATGTTTTTCTTTGAGTAGTTGCAAAAATTCCTAGATGGTGTCTTCATTTCAAATTCTAGGATTTTGTTGATATTATGTGGAATTCCTAAAGAATTTAAGAGCTTCTCTCATGATTTTCTCTTCTTTATCTGGGTTTGGGAAGTTGTTAGCCTTCTTTCTTTGGTAATTTTTTGGTGGAGTGTGAATATCATGTCTTGCACCCGACCTTGTAACGATATGTAAGTTTTTGGAGTTGCTCGCCTCTTCCTTGGATACTGCATGTAGTATATTCATAATTTTTCTTGGTATAGTTTTGTCAAGTACTACCGGGAAATCTTCTAAAGAGTGATCTCTAATGCCGCATATCTTGCAAAATTTTAGATCAATTATGTCTTTTATATGAGAATCTGTGTTGTCGTGATCATTTTTCCAGCAGTTAAAACAATATGGTTGTCAACGACCTCGACCTCGACCACCAAATCCACGTCGACCTCCTCAACCTAAACCACGACCATTGTAGTAATCATCTCTTCGACCATATTTACTTTCTTGGTCGGTGGTATCTATGTGGTAGAATGTTCATATATTATTCTGATTTCTAGCGTCTAGATGGCATTATGATGTTCGGTGATTGGACGCTTCACAAATGTGGCACCACTTCATGTATTTTATATTATGTGGACAATCTTGTATACTATGATCAGTTAGGAATTCACATATATTACATTATTTATAGGCTTGTACTCAGTAGATGTCTATTGTTTGTGTTCTCTCATTTAGGGGACAATTATCCTTTTGTGTTCGTCCCTGGTGCATGTGGTGCACCATATTTCGTTGCGTTGTATAGATAGATTTTTGATTGTTTGTTGCAAATGTTCTATTTTTTTTTCAAGTCTCTCTGTCGTCGAGGAATTCGATAGGCTATCTTCGTCTGACTCAACTCATTTTTCCTTCTGTATCATTTCTTCACAGTTGGTTATCTCGTATAAGTGTAGTGGAGATCGGATTCTTGGAAGTAGCCCAACTCAATACCAATGGACTAGTAAGTTTTGATCGATCGTCGTTGGGATTTGACTTAGGATATCTTTGAATCTCTTGTCATATTCTCTTACGGACTCACCTGGTATTTATTTGATTTCTTTTAACTTTTGAGTTGCTAGATGTGTGATGTCGTAAACTTTAAAGAATGCTAAAAATCTATTATGTATTTCTACCTTTGAATGAGTTTGATTTTTTGTGTAGTTCATGAACCATGTTAAGGCACGGTGGATCAGCGCAGCTACGAATTGATCCATTTGTTTATCCTCATCTGTAATATCATCTGCATCCCAAAAAATTTCACATACAAACCAATGGCATTTTGGGTCCTCCTCTCCTTTATAAATGGGGATGTGGTTGAATCCCATTTTGAATTTCTTGGCAGGAATGCCCGATTTTCTTGGTGTTTGAGCTACTACTATTGTCGAATCTTCTGGACGGTTTTTGTTTGCATCCGACAATGGATGATACTCAAGGAATAGTTATTTCTTCTTGAGTTCAAAAAATGCGTCCTCAATTTGAGAAATTTGATCTTTATATTCGACTAACCGTCGTTCCAAAGGTTGCGTTGCTTCCAAACTATAGTTAATTTCTTCTCTCGAGATTATATGTGGCAGGGGGGTTGATTCAGTCAAGTCCTTGATTTGGATAATTATATTTTCGACTTCATTTCTCTTTGTCTCTACAATCAATGCATCTCGTAGGTTTACCTAGCCGTCCATTCTATACCATAATCTTACAGATTGGTCATCGATTTGAAACCATTGTTGGAGAAATTCTCTTATCCGTGGATTGGTTTACAGTGTGGGATACGTACATAAATCTGGTCCAGATTCTTCGCAGTCCATACTTTCTGGTTCTTCGACCGATTGATGGATGTTCAGTTGTGTGTCGCTACTTTTGCCAGGTGTCGTCGCGATTGATGTGGTTTCCAACTCTGGTCGATATTTGTTTGACTCAGGCTGCTCACGTGCTCTGACATGATGACTCTCCTTGAAATATTTCTATTTGACTTTCTACTATTCCACTGGTTACAAAGTTCTTCTCTTTTCTGTTGTTTTTTATCATGTTCTACTTTTTGGATATCCACAGATTGCTTATGGGATTTCTTTCCTCTTGATGACATTTAGGCTTAGGAAACACTACTTCTTGTTTTATGGCATCTCAAAATTGTGACCAACCCCCCATTGCTGACCCAACTTATTCTAAGTCAGGAGCGTTGGTCATATTTATTTCTTCAAGAAGTAATCCCAGGCTTCTCTTGTATCTTTGCACTTTGCGTCAAGAAATGCCTCTCACTTTTCATCTCTTTCTTGGAAGTTTCTATTTGAAAATGGTGTGCCTAATCTTGGTCGGCACTCGACGATATAACTGACTCCCTTTTCGAGGAGAAATTTATGAATAAGAGTTGGAATCGTGTAGAAAAATCTGTCGTGCAATTTAGTGTAGAATTGTTTTTTTATTTTGTCGAGGGACGTCTGATCTTCAATGGCTTGTTTTGAAATATAATCTTCAATAATTATTTTGAGCCAATTGTGCAGGTTCGTTCTTCCTCCGTTCGTCAACTTTAGGCCTAGATTCTTGTTGGGTGTCAAATTACGCATCACCTGATCTGTTAATGTGTTGAAACAATGCTTCTATGCTAGCTTCAAGGATTCTTTCTTGTGTCTCTGAAAATAATAGCGACCTTGCTTTGGCTACTAAGACGTTATTCCTTCTTGCGTAGTTTCTGATGTAGTTCTCAATTTTGTGCTCCCACCACTCGCGTATGTCTTGTAGAGTTAGCATTTATGTACACATCTACATTCCCAAGTTCAGTACTATCGGCAACAAAACCAATGTTGTAATCTAGGGAAAAGTAGGAAGTGTTACCAGTAGATCCTTACATAGACATCATAGAGATACATGCATACACATAGAAATAAGTAGAGACATACACAAGTGATGAGAGCCGAAAGAACAATCATTTTATTATATGATAGACAATACATCGCAATTGCACATAACCTCTCTCATGAAGCTATCTGAGCCTTCATGTGCTTATCTATTTATACCTCTTCCAGGTGGTTGTAACTACTTAATTGCCTAGGTCGGTCGATTAACAAAGAATTCAACCGAATTCTACTTCTAGCTACGTCGGTCGACCAATAGGTTCTAAGTTGACCACCGGCTCTAGTCGACAGGGTCGACTAGCCCCTACAACAACATCCATGTTTTTTCCAACCAACAACATGTCATTGACATCCAAAACTACATATATGAAATGACTCACTTATTTCTTGGAATATACATAGTTATGATCCTTTCTTCTTACAAATACAAAACTAAGGATTTAAGTGTCAAAATTTTGGTACCACATCCTTGGTTGTTTCTTTATACCATAAATAGCTCTTTTTAGTTTTCATGCCCATTCTTTCTCGCCCTTTACTGAAAATCCTTCAATATTTCATGTAGATTTATTCTTCCATGTCCCCAAATAGGAACATTGTCTTCACATGCATTTTCTCTATCTTAAGATCAAATTTTGCAACCATAGACATTAGTACTATAATGGAGGTTAATTTTGAAATAGGAGAGAAAATCTCACCAAATTTGACTCCCTTGACTTGGGAATACTCTTTCTCTACCAGTCAAACTTTGAATTTCTCGACCTGTCCTACTGTGTTCAACTTCTTCTTGAACACCCACATACTACTAGCAAGTTTCCTTCAATTAGGTAGCTCGACCAAATCCCATGTCTCACTCTTTTGCAAGGATTTTGTTTCTTCGACCATGGCCTCCTTCCAGAGTTTCCCCTTTGTCGAGTCAACTACCTCCTTGACTAAATTGGGCTTATCATCAGTGGAAGATAAAAATGTAGAAAAAAAATACAGTGGAACATACCTTTTAGCCAGATTCCTTACATTTTTAGACCTCCTTACAACTAGAGTCAGTTGTTCCACCTCTTCATTTGATTAATTTGATTTGTCTGAATCATGTTCTTCTTTCCTCAACTCAAATACCAAATTCTTTGGTTCTTTCTTAATTTGAGCCTCTTCAATCCTGGAAGTTCCTCTAACTTCCATAAAGATCAGATCTCAACTATAAACCATTTTCTTCAACACTAGATCCCATAGAATATATCATTTCATTCCATCCTTGTACCCGATGAAAATACACTTGGATGCCTTATTGTCCAGCTTGTTCCTCTTTTCCTTGGGAACATACAAAAATGTATCATGGAAAAAAACTTTGAGATGTGAAAGTGAAGGATTCTTACCAAACCATAGCTCATGTAGATTTGAGTCGACTAGCTCTAATGAAGGAGACCTATTTACCAAATATCGTGCCCCGTCGACTACCTACCCAAAATTATTGTGTGATCCCAACACTACTAAGCATGCTCCTTTCCTTTTCCATCAATGTACTATTCATTCTATCAGAAAATCCATTCTACTGCAAGGTATATGGAATGGTATTTTGGTGTGCTATGCCAGATTGCTTGTTGAATTGCTCAAACTCTTTACCACATAATTCACCTCCGCTATCAATGCTTAACACCTTTTTATTTGTATCTATATATTTTTCTACAAAGGATTTAAACTCTTTGAAATTACTAAAAACATTATATTTCTTCCTCGAGAAATATATCCATGTCTTCCTAGAGAAACCTATTGATATTATGGTAGCTGCAGGAGGTATTCACCTCCACGTGTAAACCTGACGAGAATAGAATATTGTGAGAAGCAAGAAGAAACCCTAATTGATTGGTTAATAACCCTAGAAGACAAGTCGGCTCAAGGGAATGACTTGTATTAGGTTATTAGTCTCCAAGAGAAGAAGTCAGCGAAAGGAAATAATATATACTAAGGAATTAGTACCCAGAATAAGAGGTCGGCCTAGGTAGCCTGCCAGATTTAGTATAAATATAGGAGGTCAGTCTTCATTCTGGCAGGCATTCTCAGAACTGCAAAAGAAGTACTTGTGCGCACTGCAATTGGCCAGTTTTTGCGCAAGTCTAGAGGAGAGTTGTCATTGCAGTTACTGCAGCTAGTAGATTTCAGTTTTGGCTTGGACTATCTCTTGGTTATGGTTTGGACTATCTGATCAGCTCTTGTTTGATGCACTATCCTTGGAGAAGGGTGCGCTACCCTTTGTTTGGCTATCTAGCCTAGGGCCTAGGGTTTGCTTCCAGAATGATTCTCTGTCAAGGTTAAGGTGCTCGGAGGGTGTCTTCGGCCTATTGTTGGGTGACGATAATGATATTGTCTATGGTAAAACGAGCACATTCTAACAGGTTATGGGCCCACACCTCCTTCATTCAGTCTAACCACTGGAAGGGAGCATAACCATAAGGATACTAAGCTCGTTGAAGAACTGTCGCTAGGGTTTCTAGTAGGAGCAGTTACTAAATCACTGTCGCTAGGGTTACTAGCAGGTGCAGTTGCAGAAACCCTAACCCTATCGTTAAGGAACCTTAAGTGAAGGGATTGACCTAATTTCCAGATAGATTAGTGTGCCCTAGCCTAGTGCACCTTCCGGTACTCTCAACAAGCCAAGACATCAAGTTTGAGTTTTTGATCAAATCTAGGGTTAACCAAGTCAAGGAAACCATGACCTACTCTATGAAGTTAGAAAAAAAGTTAGATGGGGCTTCTAACTTAAGAGTGTGGAAGACAAAGATTGAACTCATCCTTGCCAAGAATAAAGTGTTGGATTTCGTGAAAGGAAAGATCGTGGAACCGAAGTTTGAAGAAGGAAAAGAGAAGGAACCATAGAACAATGCAGTTATGGAGAAGTTCAAAGACGATGACATCAATGCCATGAGTATCATAGTGGAATCTATAAAATACCACTTGATACCCTACATCTCCCATCTTGACTCATCAAAGAAGATGTACGATGCCCTAACAAACCTCTTCTTAGTCATAAACATCGGACAAGTAATGAGTATGAAGAATGAGCTCTGTGACATGAAAATGAATGATGATGACAACATAACATCATACTTTGTGAGGATCTCTCAGTTAAGAGATCAACTACAAGTTATTGAAGAGATCATCTCAGAGAAGGAACTGGTAAATATAGTGCTCAATGGTCTTCCCAAGACATGGGATGCATTTGTTGCAAGCATGAACACAAGGAAGAGTATCCTACATTTGAAGAACTTTGGACTTTTTGTGCACAAGAAGATTCAAGGATCAGTGCAAAAGAGAAACCTCAAAAGAAATATGATGATCAAGCCTTCACAACAAAGTTCAATCATTTCAGGAATAAAAAGAAGTTTGGCTCCATAAAGAAACCAAATCAAGAGAAAGATATGTCAAGAATACAATGCTTCAATTGTCGAAAGTATGGTCACTACAAGAATCATTGTCCTGAGTTAAAGAAAAGGAAGGAAACACATGAAGCATCAGTTGCCGAAGAAAGGGAACCCTCAAAGAAATCCAAGCAGGACAAAACAAACTTCTTCTTCTAAGACAAGGTAACAATACTCTTAATAGCTCTTGTATATACCATATATTCTGTACATATATTGCATACCCATTTCTTAGAAGATAACATGTTCAAAGAAAAACTATACCTATGGAAGAACAACAAGATAAGGATTGCTATCATTATGACTACAAGTCAGACAATACACATGAAAGGATGAAGTAAATCAAAAAATTCATGTGGAAGTTATTACATAAGTAATAACTGTGAGATAAGCTGAGATCAGAATCAATCTTGAAGAAACCTAGAAGAAGTATAGACAGAAAGAAGTCAACAATCAAGAGGAAATTGGAGAAAGACTTATGAAACCTTGCAGAAGGCAATAAGGATGCATATGGAAGCGTGAATTATGTTAGATGGAGGGAGTTGATTATGTACTCCCAAAAGAAAAACATGCACTCATACATGAAGCAAGGATTAGGAGGGAGCTAATCCTATAATCCATTGAAGATGATGAAGTATATATCCATGGTAGAATCCATGAAAAGCAGTATGTGTTCACTTTGTCTTTAGAAGAAGTCTTCTTTGAAAAGAAGCCTCAAAGTACCCTTGGTTTTCCATCCACATCCATGATCCTATGATGAAAGGAAGAAGGAAGAATCTTCAAGGCATGAAATCTATAGAAAACTCCATGAACTCAAGAGCTAAAGAGAAACATGAGGAAGAACATGAAGATTCCAAGAGAGAAAGAAAAGACAGAACAACCAGTCAGTGTATCAAGAATCACAAGACTACCAACCTGACATGAACTCACTAAAAGCAATCAAGCAAAGGAACTGAAAGTTGTGACGTGAAAAATGTATGGAAAACTTATGAATGAAAGCATTGCGATATCTAAAACTAGAGGTTCTCCCAAATGGAGGGAGAAGACTATGATGATTTTTCATTCTAGTAAACCAGACATACCTCTGCATGAGCCATTATATCGTTTGCAATATCCATGGGTTGGAGTTAACATTATACAAATGTAAGGATTGTTCTCCTCAACAGAGTAATCAAACAAAAAAGTGTATAGCAACCTCAATGTTTTGAGGTATACCAGAAGGATACTCTTGTATGCAGATGGAAGAAGACAACTTGGTAGAGAGCCTCCAATGCACAACATAAGCGTGGTGAAAATTTTTCTATAATAGAGATACTATATTAGAATGGTTACTCAGAAGCTCAGGATGATAGATTGCTAATCCATGACAAACCCTCATGATGGCAGAAGAAGTACCACTTGGATATGTTCCAAGTTGACCCTTGCCACGATGTCATGAGCTAGAAGGAAACAAAATATGAATCCAACAATGATTGGTCAGAGTTATATGAAGCCTTCAGAGAATATCAATGTTCCAGAAAGACCGAAGTACATTGAGATCAAGCATTACACTCTGCATGATAAAGTCCAGAAAAGAGAAAGTGGTTCTCAAATATATATCTCCACAGATGAGCAGATAAACATACATTTTGATAAAGCCTATGTCCAAGATAAAAGAATTTGTGTACTCAAGCTGGAGCTCGTGGAGACGACTTCCTTATTGAAAAAGGAAGAGATGAATCCCAGGTTGGGAGGGAGCACTGATATGTCATTGATTTATGGACAGTCATTTTTCAGTTCGAAAAATGGTCCAGGATGAGCAGTTCCTTTCCAGTTCGGAAAGTGGTTTGAGATTTTTGATGGACAGGCATTTTCCAGTTCGGAAAATGGTCTAGATCGAACGATCATTTTCGAAATGAAAATGGTTCGATGGATTGTTGATGTACCATAGACAACGATTTCCTATTGTGGATAACATGGGGAATGGTCTAGGACAGTCTCTCTCCTTGAGGGTTACTCAAGAAGACTGGTTCGCCTCGCCGGACAATCATTCTTTCAAAGCTCACAGTTGTGAGTAGTTTCAAAGAATGGTCTATTTTAGAGGTTGGTGCAGGACAGCCATTTCCTTTGGAAATGGTCCGGATAGTCATTCCCTAGGGCAGATTCATTCTCTCTAGGTTGCACTTTGTTTAGTGCCAAAGGAATGGCCTAGATAGGTGACTAGTCTAGGTTCAACAATCAGGGACAGACATTCCCTAGGGCAGACTCATTCTCTCCAGGTTGCACTTTGTTTAGTGCCGGAGAAATGGCCCAGGGTGGGGAATGGTCCAGGCTCATAAATCGGGACAATTATTCTTCCTTGCTTGAGAAGAATAGTCTAGATAGCTCATCATTGATGTTTTACCTTTTGAGGGCAGATGCTCTTCCAAGATCTCACAAATGTGAGTGGAAGAATGGCCCAGATGATTCAGTTTATATCATAACAATGTTTTCTGTGTAGGTTGATATCAGATGATTGTTATGGAGACTATATGTCTCTAGACAGTAGATGTATGCTACTGTGGTGGATGTGTTCCACTGATTGTGACTATACGTCACAGATCAAGTATCTGTGTGCTACTTGGTGTGGTAGTGTACCACTGGATTGTAGTTGTGTACTACTATGGATAGACACAGTTGTGTTCTATTGAATGATATTGCTCTGATTGCCTTGAAGACTATCAGGACTGTTGGAAATGATTATCAGCTAGATGGATGATCAAAGGACAGAGATTTCCCAGATGAAAAATGGTTCAAAACATTTATTCTTCTAGGACATATGTCCAGATTAGAATAATGGCTCTTGTGTCACTCTGTTGTGTGAGTGACTTATCCAACATCATGTTTGTTTACTCAGATGGAGTATGGTTTCGAGAGATGATGCAGCTAATGACACTGATAGTGATGATGGTGCTCATGATCTAGTCATGAGATAGTCTATACGACTATGTTGATGCTACCCGGTAAATGATATGTTTGTGCTCAAGACCATTACCTTCAAATACCTCCCTAGCTAGGAGGGAGTGTTGATATTATGGTAGTTGCGGGAGGTATTTACCTCCACGTGTAAACCTGACAAGAATAGAATATTTCGAGAAGCAAGAAGAAACCCTAATTGATTGGTTAATAACCCTAGAAGACAAGTCGGCTCAAGGGAATAACTTGTATTAGGTTATTATTCTCCAAGAGAAGAAGTCGACTAAAGGAAATAATATATACTAAAGAATTAGTACCTAGAATAAGAAGTTGACCCAGACAGTCTGCCAGATTTAATATAAATACAGGAGGTCAATCTTCATTCTGGCATGCATTCTCAGAACTACAGAAGCAACACTTGTGTGCACTACAATTGGCCAATTTGTGCGCAAGTCTGGAGGAGAGTTGTCGTTGCAGCTGCTGCAGCTAGCAGATTTCAGTTTTGGCTTGGACTATCTCTTGGTTATGGTTTGGATTATCTGATCATCTCTTGTTTGATGCGCTATCCTTGGAGAAGGGTGTGTTACCCTTTGTTTGGCTATCTAGCCTAGGGTTTGCTTCCAAAATGATTCTTTGTCAAGGTTAAGGTGCTCGGAGGGTGGCTATGGCCTATGGTTGGGTGACAATAGTGACATTGTCTATGGTAAAACGAGCACATTCTAACAAAACCATCTATGAAGGAAACATAATACATAGATCCACCTAGTGACGGGATCAATACAGGGCCAAACATGTCACTATGTATGTAATGTCCCCTCAGATACGACTAGGAAAAGCGAAGTACACAAGGTAAATGATTTTTTTTTGTATTAGATAATTAATGACAACGCCTAATTCATAGAAATGCACAATCAACACTACATCATAATTAAAAGAATTACAAGAGACACGTCATCAAATAAATAATGACACAAGGTCGATGCATTAATCATAATAACAACGACGCATGTTCAACGCATAAACATAAATAGCGATGTAGTTCAACACATCACTATCGACTGAAGCAAAATATAACTAAAGTTCAACTAGACATTGAATATAAAAAAATACCTGCCCAACCTACCTTGCAAGGTTAGGACCTCCAGGACACATAAGCAACGCTCAAGCCCAGGATTCATTTGATTGATTTTGACCACTTAAGGTCTCAGGGCTGGAAACTGTTATGAGGAACAAGGAGGTGTCTAAATCCCACTAATCCAATCACAACTCATGATTCCAATCTAGATTATCAGTCATACACTAACATTTCACGTGGCATGAGAGAATCTAACTACTAAACAATCATACATCAAGTTTATTCAATGGCACAAGAGTAAACAATTCTAAAACAAGCACACATCCACATAATTATTAACGCATGAGTAATCGTCAACTTTATTTTCAAGGCACAAAATTAATCATCAATTCTATATACATGGCGCAAAAGTAATCATCAATTCTATATACATGGTGCTCGCACAAGTAATCTAATTACAAACCAACCATAAATCGCATTAAATTCATAGCGCAAGAGAATCTATCAACTCAATTAACATACATCACATCATTTTAATGGCGCAAGAGAAGTTATCAGTTTATTTCCATGGCGCAAAAGAATCTATCAACTCAATTAAACATACCTTTGTTACAAAAATCGGCAAAAAATCGCCAAAATCGCGATATTTTCATCAAAATGATTTTTTCCCAAAAAAATCGCTGAAAAAATCGGGAAAAAATCGGAAAAAATCATGGGTTAATGGAAAAAATAACCTGTGTAAAAAAGTCTGTGCATTTAAGGGTCCGTGAGGGTTTCTTTTGGTTTTTTTGTGCATTTAAGTTTGCCGATGTTTTGTCAATTTTTACGAAACGATGTTTTCTGGACCCCGACGATTTTTTTGCCGAAAAGATTTTTGTAACACTGAAACATACATCACATCACATCATTTTAATGGTGTAAGAGAAGTTATCAGTTTATTCTCATGGCACATAAGAATCTATCAACTCAATTAAAGATACATCACATAATTTAAGGGCGCAAGAGAAGTTATCAGTTTTATTTCCATGGCACAAAGGTAAGCTAAATACACAATCAATTAAGAAACTAAAGGGAGGCCAACTTTACATTCTTCGCGAGGTAAGAAATACATTACTAAACTTAAATCTTCTTCAAAAATTTAAACCATACTTAACTCTTATTAGCAATCCATCCTACCGACGTAAACAAGACTAAGGGAAAAGTTTTAATCTAGCAAGTACTAACACTTAACAACCATGAGAAACACGTTGGACTACTCCTCAAATCCTTGAAGGCTCAATAAGTATCTCCCGGACTAGGAATAGCAAGCAGTCCGACATTAGAATTCACGTCTCTGAAAAAGGGGTTCCACTGGTTCTATACTAAGCTTGACAAGTTTTAAGGTTGACATAATGGGTTATGTTAGCTATACAACCTTTGGATTATCTAGGCGGTTGAGATGGCTCTATTCAACCTTCCAATTTCTAGATTATCATTTATTTTCTGCATCTAACGATGAAATGAAATATCTACACAAGCGTCTAAAGTTTTCACCCAAACGCCTTTTGAATTAGTCACACAGGTCTTAACTACAAAGAATAAGATGGTTAAAGGATAAATTCTGCTCAGATGCCTCTTGAAATCAATGGGATTCATTTCACACCACCGAATGACCCCAATTCGAAACTTCGTAGGCTAACAAGCAATACTTCTGTCAATCTTAGAAATTGGCAAATTCTACCAACTGGGACAATCTTAATTCAAAGGAAAGGATGCACCCGCTAAAACTTAAAGTTACAGTCCGAGTGAAGTTTTAGATAAAATATGAGAAACAAACATACGGTGAGGCTATGCTCACTTCTGTATTATTCAATGAAGACGGATTACATCCTTATATAGGAAAAGACTCGACCGAGTTGGTTACATGCAAACCAAAGACAACTAGACTCTTAACTAAGAACTGACTCTTAACACGCCTACAACTGACTCTCACAACTGAAGCTTATAA
>ML780820.1:848747-874831 GCA_009831015.1 Picea engelmannii
CTTTCACCTCTTTAATGCGACCCAAAAATGAACTAACAGATTCATTTCCATCCATCTTAATGCCTAGCAATTTAGTTTTCAGAAACAAAATGCGATTTGTGTTGCTAGTTTCATACAATGCTTTAAGAGTTGTCCATGTTGCAACAGAAGTTGTAGCGTCTCTAATATGTGGAATTATGCTATCTTTAACTGACATGCGCAACAATACCTTTGCCTTGTTTTCGCGTTTCTCCCAATCTTGGATCTGTGTTGCTGTCGCACCGACAGCTGCATCAGGTTTCAGTTCAGTGCCCTTCGCAATGTTCCAGACACCATAGCCCTCCATGAGCGTCTGCATCTTGAATTTCCAGTTAATGAAGTTCGAGCCATCTAACTTGTTGGCTTCGTTGAGGTAGGTCTCTGTCAGCGGATTCACCATCGCTGCAAGATATTATTTGCAAGTAAATCACCAAGGATATGCAACTTTCTATCGAGTTGTCTCCTATGCTGAGCAGTCCGTCACTCTGCCTTCAGATCCACTGATCCAACTCTATCTCTGTTCTCAGCTTAAATCATGCATGCATCCACCTTTAAATCATAACACCACCTCACATGCATATATCAACTTTTAAATCATGCATGCACCTTAATATCCAAAATATCCTCCTTTTTAAATAGCCACTTCACTATTTAAAAGACTTGTAACTCCCTCTTGACCTATAGAAACCTCACACCACTTTATATATATAAAAAAAATTCCTTAAAAGAAACCTCCCTTTTTTTGTTTTAATACACATGCATGCATCCAATTTAATAATAAAACTCACTTTGATAAAAAAAAACTTCACGATTTTAAAATATCTCTTTTCTCATTTGCATGCATAAGAGAAGAAGTCGTGGCACTCTTATTTTAAAACTCATGCAATCCTCAAAAACCATGCATGCCAAGAAACTCACGCATGCTGTGATTATGCATGCTCTAATCCTCAGGCAACAAAGTTTCTTCACGCACCTTTCTCACGCAGCTTTGCACAAAGAAAAATTGGTCGGACGCGATTTGCTCACGTTTTTTCCTCCACGCTCAAAGCCTCGACCTGCTCTCACGCAGCTATTCTCCAACTCGAACCGATGCGGCTCTTCTATGCGATTTCAACCAATGCAGGAACGCCCCTCCTCGTAAGCTCGCGGATTTAGCAAAGCTCGCCCTCTAAAAACATTTATGTACGCTATCCACGCCCTCTCTCCGTGGCTCTGATACCAAGATAAAATATGAGAAACACACACACGGTGAGGCTATGCTCACTTCTGTATTATTCAATGAAGACGGATTACATCCTTATATAGGAAAAGACTCGACCCAGTCGGTTACATGCAAACCAAAGACAACTAGACTCTTAACTAAAAACTGACTCTTAACACGCCTACAACTGACTCTCACAACTGAAGCTTATAACTGGTGCTTACAACTGGCGCTTTCTCCATTATTTCCAAGTGTTTTATTAGACGAGCACTTACCTGGCACATTTAGAAAGCTCCAAGTCTTAAGGTGAAGGACTTTGATTTTTTTTTCTTCGTTTGCTCCTCACGAAGCAATCTGTGCTATTCCAATGAACATGACCAACTCGCAGCATCTGAACCCAACTCCAATGACAACCTTTTAAAATTGGATCCTTGGGTGCTTCGGTCTCCAAATGAAACGTGGCAGGGAGTGGATAAGTTTGATCCTTTAGCCCATCAATGAGAAGAGTTGGCACTGTTGACAGGATTGACATTTACAGTAATAAATGCACTGATTCTCAAATAGTCAAGGGTTTTGAAAGTCGCTCTGGTTCAAGCTTCAGGTGACACTTTAGGGGTGCTTCAGGAAACCCAGCGACTCCCCTTGCTGTAAAACCAAGTGGAGTAAGGCACAGTATTGCCTTCTGACAGTCACAGAAGAACTAAACTTCGATGGTTTCCTGACTCGAGCCAATCGCATCCGTTCCTGAAGTCTCTCAGCATGAGTTTGAGCTCATTCAGGTTGAGTTACAGCTTCAATCGTTAGTGTGAGTTTCGCTCGTCCTGAGCAATCAGCTCTGCAGACTCGGATTACAGGAGTGCATACAAAGATAAATTCAATTTGGGTTTCAACGATTTAAAATGCGCAGCGCGCAGGTCACTTACAACGCGTTTTATATGTTTGACAGTGGTTTTTCCCCCTTTTGGTTTACCACAGTGGTCCAGTAAATCCAAGCCTGGTTAGGCACCCAATTTTTTTTAAGGGAGGGAGAAGCAGCACTACACTCGAGTGTTTGGAAGACATAGTAAGGTTTCTATAGAGGGAAGGAAATACTGTCGGATCATATTACAAGCACCAGTAAAGAACTTCCAGAATTTTAAATTTCCAAGAGTATAATCCAATTAAATAAAGCACCTTATATACAAAATCTATCCATAATTCTCATTCAAATTCCGATAACACAATTAATACTGATATTAAAATTAAAATTTAATTTAAAATTATGAAAGGCATGTCAATGGAGACGACCAACAAATTCACATTCGGTATACTTATACATCTCCACTAGCAGCGTTTAAACGTATCTGGATTTTACAGAAGCCATCGATAAATATACCGATTAGAAGTTTCGTATTTCATTTACAATCACAACTTCACGGCAAGATTCAACTTTGATATACATTCAGTTTAACAATTACAACTTGAAATTTAATTATCGTAACAGACGATGATAGGTTTGATGATGATGCTTGGAGACTGACGATTCCTCCTTCATTCGCTTGATAACCGTTGAGACTTTACTAGTTGCAATACTAGGGGTATTTTTCTTCCCCTTAGCCCCCGAACCGCAAAGGGGCCATGCACACACACAACCAACAATCTTATAGCTCCCAACTCACCTCGCAAGGTATATCCACCACATTCTCTCTTAAGCTAGGTATCCCAACTCTCGCAAGTAAAACCAGTTAAAAATTTTGCAGCATAACTTTACCCATAACGAGTGTGTCCATTGCTCATCTTAGCTATTTTTTTTATAAAATTTTCCCATAACTCATCCCCACTTGCACATTTAATTAGTTTTTTAATTAAAATAATTTAGAACTATCTCCTCCTTACACTTGCCACCCTTTCTCCAATTTGCATAATTAAATTCACATTTTATTTTAATAAAATTCAATTTCCCTCACCCTTCCTAAAAACGTTCTTTAAATCACTTTTAGTTGTCTCTTTATTCCCTTTATTTCCAATTAATGATTGATGCCTTTCTAAAACTGAGTTGAGTTAAATACGAATTTTCTCCTAGTTAGACTAGTGTTAACTAGACTCTAGATTCGTTTCTATGAGTATCCATTCCTTTAGCTTTATTCTATTCTTAACTTAAATTCCAATTTGATAATTAGTTGCACATGTGTGTATTAAATCAATCTTTAGATTTATTTTATTTTCCTTGAATCCTTAAATTGATTTACTTCATCCCCTCATTATTTAATTTATAAATTTAGTTTTTAGTCTTCTTATTAACTTAGACTTAGGCTTAATTACAAATCCTTAGAGTCTCATAGGGATTATGATTAATAAATTAAATCCTTAATTAATTAATTAATCGATTGATCCGACAGTGCTCAAGATTTTACAAGGTTAATTATTCGCTTAGGGTTTTCTAGGCCACCTAGATTCATTGACTCAAATTTTTAATTACACGATGCGCCCTTCAAGACGCACTCCATGCTCCAAGGGTGCCACTCGCCTTTGATTCAAATTTTTCATTACATGGCGTGCCCTTCAAGACACACTCCATGCTCCAAGGGTGCCACTCGTCTTTGATTCAAATTTTTAATTATGCGACGTGCCCTTCAAGATACACTCTGTGCTCCAAGGGTGCCACTCACCTTTGACTGGTTTTGGTAGTTGTCCAACCCCTGGAGTCAACACTCCATTTGGGCGACCTTGTGAGAGACTAGTGGATTCTAAGGAATAAGGACCCTACTTTATTGTGTGCCCCTTAAAAATATTCATGAGCGATTGTCTCAGTCTGCCCTCACGATATCGTGGACCTCTCAAACTAAGTAATCATTAACCTACAATTCGAGCCACAACGAGAGTGCTAACAGGTTCTGACAGGGAAGTTGTCACACATCTCCCTTAATATATCGTCTATGTGCATGGCCCCTTTACTCTTTATGTGAGTCAGATTAGAAAGCAATCGTTAGACTGCATCCATCAACGAAACACTGTCAAAGATCCATAAACAACATCATAATATAATTGATCATATGTCACATATGCATAAACGAAATACTCAAACCAATACAATCCACTCCCTGACTCAATCCAAAGTCCAATGAGGTCCATCGATGCCATCGACATCCTCAATATGTCAAGTGTCCTACACACTCAGGGGAAACTCGTCAATAACATATGTCAATACATAGATATCAAACAACATAAATCATAATCCATCAACATCATCATCAAAATCCATAAGCGAAACAAATAATCGTATACTATAACCGGATCACTTGCACGCAAGTGTCCTAAAAGAATAATTCAATAACATGTGCTCGCAAGAGCAGGATGTTACAATGTATCAATTCTAGGATCTTTTTTTCCCTTGTAGCTCCAGATGAGAATCTCACATGATTCTATTTTCCATAAATACATTTTTCATAGAAATTGACTTCTAAATTATAGTCTAGAAAACCTTCAAACATACCTATGTTGTGCATATCTAGAAGTCCTTTTTTTCCATTATGTCCCATCCTCTAGTGCCATAACATGGTTGGGTCGACTAGATGAGGAATAGTCGAGTAAGTCGAATTTCATTTGACCCGATTCAAGTCAATTTGATTTGCAATTAAGTTGACTTTAGAGACAACAATGATGTTTCATCTAGTTGAGTCAACACTCCCCAATAACTTGTACAAGGTTCCAATCCAAACTCCTCTCATTAAGACCATTTCTCCTTGGACCATTTTGCACAAATCCTTCTAAAATAAAGTGTGCACACCTACATCACTCATTTTTCTAACAATTATTATATTTCTTTCCAAACTTGGAATATGTACCACACATGGAAGGGTTCTACTCCTCCTGTCTTGTAGCATCAGTTGGAATATTCCTCGTCCAACAATTTTTGTTGTCGAGTCGTCCCTCAAGAATAAATATCCTCCTTCATATATCCCATACTCACAAAACCAATCCCTATGAGGTGTCATATGGAAATATTCATTTAATTCCATCAACCAAATGTCATGCTCCAACTATGTATTGGTTGACGCCAGATACACATATCTTCCTTTGTATGGAGAAGTCCTTCCTTGAATCGACTAATTACTGTCAGTTCCAAAAAATTTCTCACCAGACTTCCACTCACAGTCCCTTTTGTAATTCCAAACTTTATCACACTTCTAGCATATTCTCGTCAACTGAACCAAGTATTTATATATACCCTTCGACTTAGACCATCGACTGGAGAATATACCTTTACCTCTGTCAACTGGTCGACCTCTCACAATTAAGGTATCCTAGGTCGATCCTTTCATGTTCTTCTGCCTCATTTATTTTGATAGCAGAGGTGCAACCATGTATTCAAGCGTTAATGTGGTTTCATAACTCCCAATAGCCACAACCAAAATATCCCATGAATCTAGCAAAGAAAACGACAGTGATACATTTCTCCTCCTTAGTGATTTTAATATCCACAAACAATAATTGAATTATCACAATATTGAATGCATTCAGGTGCTATTTTATTGAGCAACCATCACTCATTCTCAGGAGATACAATTTCTCCCGAAGGAATAACTTGTTTACCAGGGATTACAACAGGTACAATCTTCCCAACTTATCCCACAATTTCATTACAACGTCTTTTCCTGAGACATTCAACAATACCAAATTTGCAATACAAAGTTGGATAACACTCCTTGTCCTTCTTTCAAGTTTCTCACATTCTTCCTTTGACATACCTGTCAAAATTATTCTGGGACTCACAACTACCCATTGCTCTCAATCTACAAGGAGATATTCCATTTTAAGCTTCCACGACTCAAAATTTTGGACATTAAACTTTTCGATCTCTATCCTCAAACTGTCTACCATTATTTCAAGAAGAAATTAAAGATCATTTCCTTACAACTCCCACTAGACCTAGGTTTAGCTCAGATCCAAGATCTACTTAAACTTGATCTAATATGACTTTTACAAGTAAAAAAAATGATCTTTGATACCACCTATAGAGAAATAACACTCACGCTAAACCAACCAAGAAACAAAAGACATAATTAAACATAAAATAATCAATGGAAATTACACAGTAGTAAGTACATAGATATTTTACCCTGGAAACCCTTAACCGAGAAAAACAATAATCCTTGGGTGACTTGTCTCTCTTGTTGTCTTATTCATTCATATAATAAAGAGTTACATGACTAACCTTGTTCCACACCTAAGACACAATCGTTATCCTACTAGATCTTGCTTTTACACAAGAACAACCTTGCAGCCAATTCAACTTACATCTACATGGCCCTTACACACCTCTCAAATCTGAGAGATTTATCACCTAAGCTTAAAATTTTACATTATTACATCATGCCATATTTATAGGATTTACAACATGAAAAATCCTAATTCACGACACCCAAAAATGGTTATAAATCCATGTAAATGATTGGTTTGAATCTCGTGAATGGATTTTGTTACAATCAACTACTAGTCGAACTTTAGTCGTCTACCACTCAAACTCATATCGACCTCCTATTGGATGACCTTTAAACATTCCAGTCAAGTACTTCAAACTTTGACTTAACCATCAACTTGAATTAATTGTCCAGTCGAACACTCACCTAGTCAATCCACCTCAACTAGCCAGTCAGTTAGACTGAGTTTCCACTGCAAAGAATATAGAAACCCAACAATTTTTTTGCTTATAATAATATGTTTATGAATGGTGATTTGAAGGCTATAAAGAGAAATAGGGGATTGCCACAATCTAAATTGAATATCATTGCAATAGTAGTCAGTACTAATAATGTTGTGGAGAAAGATTTAGATAAGGTTCCACTTATAACATGTTCAATAAGTCAATATGGAACAAAGACACCTCTCAAATTATTACCATCTAATATGTACTAGGGTTCACTTCACAAAATGGTGAATGAGGGCATCCAACATATTGGTCTTTCTCGAGTGTCACAATCTATTTTCAACAAAGTAATGAGGAATTAGTTTCCATTGTAATCAAGAGGAACAACTTCTTCACGAGGTATAAATTGTATTTCAATCATGAACAAGCCTAGGGACACCACTGATCTAGTCAAAGTATAATATTTCTGAGAATTTTAGATGGCCCATAATCACTATATTTTAAGTTATCACCATATCTACTATGCCCATATATTATATTTAGAGGAGAGTCCAAGTACTTACTTAAGCATTGTGCATGACAACGTGGATAAGTCAAAGACTTCTATACCAAGGTTGGGAAATAAGGAAAAGACTATTAGTAATGTCCCAAATCTTCCAATTTCTTTGACTAGTATGCTTACATGTAGACACAACACTAGGGGAATTAGCCACTTTAGTATTTAATTTATGGATATGGATTCAAATTTTAATGTGACTTCATTGGCTAAATGTCTAAAGGATCTTTAAGAACCAATGGTGGATAAATATGGGGATTTGTTTTACAAAATAGTAATATCTAACCACCAATTGCATGAAGCTCTATTACAATGTGAGCCTTATGATTTTTTTTTTCTATAGGCAATATGATATTCAATCACATGAAATAAGTGTTGGTAATACAATATTTTCAAAGTCAAATAGAAAATTTCCACCAATATTATTGTTGTAAATAGATAATTGTGTGACCAATAACAAAAATCACTATATGTTTGCATTGTATCCCTTTTAACATAAAGGATGGTGTCCGACATTTTTGAAGTTAGATTCCTCCCTGTGCGACACACACATGAAGACATAGATGGAACTTATGGGATGTTATCAACTAAATTAATGCAAAAATACATATTTTCACTACTAGAGATGATGGATACCTATAGGACATGTGAAGATCACAATTCCTACATCCCAAATTTAATTGATGATTTTTTTTACTACAAGAGCTTGGTGGAACCACACCTTTTGGATGGTAACTACTATTAAAGGATTCAAGTTCATAAAATTCTAGCTCATTAATGACATCCTAGTTATGATATATAAATCCCCACTTCCAGATGAAAAGTGGTCACCTCCTATTAATATGTGGCATTCTTTGCCTGATGGAAATGAAGACTTACCAATGGGTTGGCATAAATTGTTAAATATACATGTAAGGAAACCTTCTAATATGGATGAAATGAATAAGGGATCAACAACATCTATTTAATTATGGATGAAATGAATAAGGGATTAACAACATATATTTAATTATGGAAGAAATGGATTGATAAGGGAGGGGGAAAATATTGACATCCTAAGATAATTTATTGGGAGACTATATTTAAAGATTTGGACACTCCCTCTCAGAGCATTGAGCACTCAACAACTAATTTATGGTCATCCATAGTGTAGGGAAATTCCTCACATGAATTTACGGGAGAATACTTGAGGAAAAATGTCCCCACAATTGACGATTTCTACATTGGAACTCTATGTGACAAGCCTAGAGTGTTAGCTTTTATAGCTCGGGAGGTACTCCACATGTGTCTTGTATGCGGAAGTAACTTTGTACCTACACTACTAGACACTTGACTTTGTAATGGGTTTTTATAAAGTTGTGATAAAGTGTACCTTTTAATATTAAAGTGACTTTTTAATAAAGTGTACCTTCTAATATTAAAGTGACTTTTTAATAAAGTGTACCTTCTAATATTAAAGTGATTTTATTTCATAAAGTGCACTTACGTTATAAAGTGGAAATGTACTTTAATATTTTAAGTGGTTTATTTTGGAGGGAATGTACCATGACCCTTGATCTTGTAAAGGCAAGATTAGATCTTGGCCATTAGATCTAAGGTTGCAGAAGGTGAAGGGTCACTTTCAGATTAGAAGAGAATGCATTGGATAGTGTGCAAGACACAAGAGGAGGAGATTGAGAGAGATTTTCGAGTAGGCTTGAGAGAGGAAAATTAGGGAAACAAAGAGGGCACATTTTCGAAGAGATTTTGGGCACAAATCCCAATGAAACATTTATGTTTGAGTGCTGAGTGATTTTTCACTGTTGGAGGCTGTACTATACGGATCCGTACAGTTCATACATCAAGGGGAAGAGGGCACAGAAATCGAGGCAGGATTTGGCATGGTTTTAGAGGTTTCTCTAAGTGTTTTTCTTGCTTTTGGGTCGTACATGATAGTATGTACAACAGACTGTTGGCACACTTTTCAAGGTGCAGTTTTTCTGGGCAGGCAATACAACAATATAGACTTGGCACAAATTTCGAGGTAAAAATTGTGGGGATTGTTTTAGTGTGATGTAAGTGAATAATAGATCTCTCTCTCTCTCATTGGGTTTCCCCACATTGAGATTTTCCCTGGCATTTGCCTAAATTTCTAAGTATTTCTAGGTTGAATGGTTGTTGTTCATTATGTTTATTCCGCTGCAAAATTGCTTAGCAATGTGTATTTCTGCTTATGGTAATTTATGAATGTGGGTTTAGACATTTCAGAGTTCATAGAAGACAATTATATCTAGGTTTCTGAGTGTATGACATAACTTTTTATAAACTGATTTTGTCATTTAAATTTCTACATGGTATCAGAGCTTGGGCTCTAAGTGATAGTGAGCAGTGAGATTTTTGGGCAAGTTTGAAGGGAGAAAATTTGTGATTTTTTCCCTTGAGCTATGACAGGGAATATGGATGCATGCATTAGATTTGAGGATCGGTTGGATGGAATTTCCAACTGTTTGTAGTAGAAGGTCTGAATGTTAGTTGTTCTCAAGGAGAACAAGATTTGGAACTATGTATGTTCTTTTGTTGTGGCTCCCACGATAGATCCTATTGCTTTGGATTTGCATGAGGTAAGGGAGGCAAAAGATCAGAGGATTATTATGGATGGAGTGAAGGATCACCTTATCCCAAAATTGGCTGAGAAGAAGACAACCCAAGAGATGTGGGATGCACTTAAGAACTTATTTTAGGCGAAGAATGAAAACTGGAAGATGGCCTTAAAGGATAAGTTGCATGATACCAATATGGGTAAGGAGGAGAGCATGTCTTCTTATCTTACCTGGGTATCTCAAGTGAAATATGAGTTGGATGCAGTTGGAGAGATCATATCGAATTCAGAGTTGGTGAGGATAGCCTTGAAAGGCTTCACCAAGGAATGTGAAGTCTTCATGAAGTGTGTGGTGGGCCGTGAGAATCTTCCATATTGGAGCAGAATGTGGGGCGATTTCACTCAAGAGGAGATACGGGAAGGATCTCAGAGCAGTAGACAGAAGACAAATGGAGTTGATGAGAATGTTTCTCTTGCTGCAGAGAGCAAGAAGAAAGGAAGTTGTCGGAGGGACTTGAGTAAAGTCGGATGTTATTGTTGTAACTAGTTGGGGCACCTTGCTTCTCATTGTCCTGAGAGGAAGAAGAAGAGAAAGGAACATGAGGGGCCTGAGACAACTACTACAACAACCATGGAGGACTTTGCTTCCAAATATGACAGGGGATTTTCTTTGGTTACTCTAGTATCTAGTGTCGGTAGTGGAGTATTTGGGAGTGATTTCAGATGAATTGTGGATAGTGGAGCCTCTTGCCACGTGAAGGGAATATGACAAGTATTCCTTATTATCACAGAGATAGGTCCTGACCGACTGGTGGAGAGTGAAGGTGGTATGGTGTGTGTAGTATGTGGAGTTGGAAAGATTAGATTTCGACTCGAGTATGGAAAATTCCTGGAGCTTGATGGAGTTCGCTTTGTTCTAGGGTTGAGGGTTAACTTTCTCTCAGTCTCAACCTTGGAGGATGTAGGATATTTTACATTGTTCAAGAAGGAACATGTCTTTATCTACAAGGAGGGAGAGGACCCGGTGGAACCATAGTTGATTGGTGATGGGGTGGACACTTTGTATATGTTGCGAGGACAACCTTCAGGGTATGATTCAATGTCGAATGAGGAGCATGAGGAGGCTCCTGAGACTGCAGTGGTACCAAGGACTCAGTCTTGCATTCTGAGAGAAGAGATGGAGTCTCTTCTGAGCACTGGCAGGGGGCTCAGTTGGTGTGATCGAACTGATGCTCAGGGTGGAGTGGATTCTCCTAGGAGCTCAACGTTCAGAGTGGTTGTCAGGAGAAGATATTCTAGTTCGAGTTTTGTGCAGGTGTTGAGGATGGCTCCAGGTTGAGAGGGAGATCCTAAGATATGTATTGACTACTAAAGTATAATATTTTTGATAATTTTAGATGGCCCATAATCACTATATTTTAAGTTATCACCATATGTAATATTCCCATATATTATATTTATAGGAGAGTCCAAGCACTTTCTTAAGCATTGTGCATGACAATGTGGATAAGTCAAAGTCTTCTATACCAAGGTTGGGAAATAAGGAAAAGACTATTAGTAATGTCCCGCATCTTCCAATTTCTTTGACTAGTATGCTTACATGTAGACACAACACTAGGGGCATTAGCCACTTTAGTATTTAATTTATGGATATGGGTTCAAATTTTAATGTGACTTCATTGGCTAAATGTCTAAAGGATCTTTAAGAACCAATGGTGGATAAATATGGGGAGTTGTTTTACAAAATAGTAAAATCTAACCACTGATTGCTTGAAGCTTTATTATAATGTGAGCCTTATGAATTTTTTTTGTTCTATAGGAAATATGATATTCAATCACATGAAATAAGTGTTGGTAATACAATATTGTCAAAGTCAAATAGAAAATTTCCACCAATATTATTGTTGTAAATGGATAATTGTGTGGCCAATAACAAAAATCAATATATGTTTGCATTGTATCCTTTTTAACATAAAGGATGGTGCCTGACATTTTTTTAAGTTAGATTCCTCCCTGTGCGACACACACATGAAGACATAGATGGAACTTATGGGATGTTGTCAACTAAATTAATGCAAAAAGACATGTTTTCACTACTAGAGATGATGTATACCTATAGGACATGTGGAGATCACAATTCCTACATCCCATATTTAATTGATGAATTTTTTTACTACAAGATCTTAGTGGAACCACACCTTTTGAATGGTAACTACTATTAAAGGATTCCATTTCATAAAATTATAGCTCATTGATGACATCCTAGTTATGATATATAAATCCCCACTTCCAGATGAAAAGTGGTCACCTCCTATTAATATGTGGCATTCTTTACCTGATGGAAATGAAGACTTACCAATGGGTTAGCATAAATTGTTAAATATACCTGTAAGGAAACCTTCTAATATGGATGAAATGAATAAGGAATTAGAAACATATATTTCATTATGGAAGAAATGGATTGATAAGGGAGGGGGAAAATATTGACATCCTAAGATAATTTATTGGGAGACTATATTTAAAGCTTTGGACAATCCCTCTTAGAGCATTGAGCACTCAACAACTAATTTATGGCCATCCATAGTGTAGGAAAATTCCTCACATGAAGTTATGGGAGCGTACTTGAGGAAAAATGTCCCCACAATTGACAATTTCTACATTGGACCTCTATGTGACAAGCCTAGAGTGTTAGCTTTTATAGCTAGGGAGGAACTCTGCATGTGTGTCTTGTATGTGGAAGTAACCTTGTACCTACACTACTAGACACTTGACTTTGTAATGGGTTTTTATAAAGTTGTGATAAAGTGTACCTTCTAATATTAAAGTGATTTTTTAATAAAGTGTACCTTCTAATATTAAAGTGACTTTTTAATAAAGTGTACCTTCTAATATTAAAGTGACTTTTTAATAAAGTGTACCTTCTAATATTAAAGTGATTTTATTTCATAAAGTGCACTTATGTTATAAAGTGGAAATGTACTTTAATATTTTAAGTGATTTATTTTGGAAGGAATGAATCATGACCCTTGATCTTGTAAAGGCAAGATTAGATCTTGGCCATTAGATCTAGGGTTGAAGAAGGTGAAGGGTCACTTTCAGATTATAAAAGAATGCATTGGGTAGTGTGCAAGACACAAGAGGAGGAGATTGAGAGAGATTTTCGAGTAGGCTTAAGAGAGGGAAATTAGAGAAACAAAGAGGGCAGATTTTCCAAGAGATTTTGGGCACAAATCCCAAGGAAATATTTTTGTTTGAGTGTTGAGTGATTTTTCACTGTTGGAGGATGTAATGTATGGATCCGTACAGTCTGCACAGTTCATACAACAAGGGGAAGAGGGCACAAAAACCGAGGCAGGCTTTGGCATAGTTTTCGAGGTTGTTCTGAGTATTTTTCTTGCTTCTGGGTCGTACATGATAGTCCATACAACATAATGTTGACACACTTTTCAAGGTGCAATTTTTCTGGGCAGGCCGTACAAGAGTACAGACTTGGCATAGATTTCGAGGTAGAAATTGTGGGGACTGTTTTAGTGTGCTATAAGTGGATTTCTCTTGTTGGAATTTGTATTGTTGTTGCTGATATGTATTTTCCTTAAGCTGAATAATAGATCTTTCTCTCTCATTGGATTTCCCCACATTGGGGTTTTCCCTAGCATTTTCCTAAATTTCTGAGTATTTATGGGTTTAATGGTTGTTGTTCATTGTGTTTATTTTGCTGCAAAATTGCTTAGCAATGTGTATTTCTGCTTAAGGTAATTTCTGAATGTGGGTTTAGACATTTCAGAGTTCATAGAAGACAATTATCTCTAGGTTGCTAAGTGTATGAAAAAAACTTTTTATAAGTTGATTTTGTCATTTAAATTTCTACACGGTATTAGAGCTTGCGCTCCGAGTGACAGTGAAGAGTGTGATTTTAATGAAAGTTTGAAGGGGGGAAATTTGTGATTGTTTTCCTTGAGATGAGACAGGGAATATGACTACATGCATTAGATTTTAGGATTGGTTGGATGTCATTTCCAACTATTTGCAGTGGAAGGTCCGGATGTCAGTTGTTCTCAAGGAGAACAAGATTTGGAACTATGGCAGTTCTGTTGTTGTGGCTCCCACAACAGATTCTATTGCTTTGGATTTTCATGAGGTCAAGTAGGCCAAAGCTGAGAGGATTATTCTAGATGGGCTAAAGGATCACCTTATCCCACACTTGGCTGAGAAGAAGATAACCCAAGAGATGTGGGATGCACTTAAGAACTTATTTGAGGTGAAGAATGGAAACCAGAAGATGACCTTGAAGGATAAGCTGCATGATACCAATATGGGTAAGGAGGAAAACGTCTCTTCTTATCTTACTTGGGTAGCTCAAGTGAAAGATGAGTTGGATGTAGTTGGAGAGGTCATATCAGATTCATAATTGGCGAGGATAGCCTTGAAAGGCTTCACCAAGGAATGAGAAATCTCTGTGAAGTGTGTGGTGGGTCGTGAGCATCTTCCAGATTGGAGCAGATTGTGGGACGATTTCACTCAAGAGAAGATCCGGGAAAGATCTCAGAACAGTGGACAAAAGACAGATGGAGATGATGACAATGTTGCTCTTGCTGCATAGAGCAAGAAGAAAGGAAGTTGCAGGAGGGACTTGAGTAAAGTAGATGTTATTGTTGTAACAGGTTTGGGCACCTTGCTTCTCATTGTCCTGAGAGGAAGAAGAAGAGAAAGGAACAAGAGGGGCTTGAGACAGCTTCTACAACAACCATGGAGGATTTTGCTTCCAAGTATGATAGGGAATTTTCTTTGGTTACTCTAGTATCTAGTGTCGGTAGTGGAGGATTTGGGTGTGATTTCAGATGGATTGTTGATAATGGAGCCTCTTTCCATGTGATGAGAATCTGGCGAGTATTCCTTATTATCATGGAGATAGGTCCTGGTTGACTAGTGGAGAGTGAAGGTGGTATGGCGCGAGTTGTACATGGAGTGGGAAAGATTAGATTCCGACTCGAGTATGGAGGATTCCTGGAGCTTGATGGAGTTTTCTTTGTTCCAGGGTTAAGGGTTAACTTGCTCTTAGTTTCAACCTTAGAGGATGTAGGATATTGTACATTGTTCAAAGGAACATGTATTTATCTATAGGGAGGGAGCGGACCTGGTGGATCCACAATTAATTGGTGATTGGGTGGACAGGTTGTATATGTTGCGAGGAAAACCTTCAAGGTATGATTCAACGTTGGATGAGGAGCATGAGGAGGCTCCTGAGACTGCGGTGGTACCAAGGATTCAGTCTTGCATTCCGAGAGAAGACAAGGAGTCTCTTCTGAGCACTGGCATGAGGCTCAACTGGTGTGATCGAACCGATGATCATGGCGGAGTGGATTCTCCTAGGAGCTCAAGGTTCATAGTGGTTGTCACAAGAATATATTATAGTTTGAGTTTTGTGCAGGTGTTGAGGATGGCTCCAGGTTCAGAGGGAGATCCTAAGATATGTATTGACTACTAAAGAATAATATTTTTGAGAATTTTAGATGGCCCATAATCACTATATTTTAAGTTATCACCATATGTACTATGCCCATATATTATATTTAGAGGAGAGTCCAACAACTTACTTTAGGAAAAATGTCCCCAAAATTGACGATTTCTATATTGGACCTCTATATGACAAGCCTAGAGTGTTAGCTTTTATAGTTCAGGAGGTACTCCACATGTGTATCTTGTATGAGGAAGTAACCTTGTACCTACACTGCTAGACACTTGACTTTGTAATGGGTTTTTATAAAGTTGTGATAAAGTGTACCTTCTAATATTAAAGTGACTTTTTAATAAAGTGTACCTTCTAATATTAAAGTGATTTTATTTCATAAAGTGCACTTATGTTATAAAGTGGAAATGTACATTAATATTTTAAGTGATTTATTTTGGAGGGAATGAATCATGACCCTTGATCTTGTAAATGCAAGATTAGATCTTGGCCATTAGATTTAGGGTTGGAGAAGGTGAAGAGTCACTTTCAAATTATAAGAGAATGCATTGGGTAGTGTGCAAGACACAAGAGGAGAAGATTGAGAGAGATTTTTGAGTAGGCTTGAGAGAGGGAAATTAGGGCAGCAAAGAAGGCACATTTCCCAAGAGATTTTGGGCACAAATCCAAAGGAAACATTTATGTTTGAGTGTTGAGTGATTTTCAACTGATCCATACAGTTCGTACAATTTCTAGAACAAGTGTAAGAGAGCACAAAAATCGAGGAAGGATTTGGCATGGTTTTTGAGGTTGTTCTGAGCGTTTTTCTTGCTTCTGGGCCTTACATAACAGTTCATACATCAGACTGTTGGCACACTTTTCAAGGTGCATATTTTATGGGCAGGTCGTACAGTAGTACGGACTTGGCATGGATTTCGAGACAAAAAATGTGGGGACTATTTTAGTGTGTTGTAAGTGGATTTGTCTTGCTAGAATTTGTATTGTTGCTACTGATATGTATTTCCCTGAAGCTGAATAATAGATCTCTCTCTCTCTCATTGGGTTTCCCCACATTGGGGTTTTCCCTAACCTTTGCCTAAATTTCCGAGTATTTATGTGTTGAATGGTTGTTGTTCATTGTGTTTATTCTACTGTAAAATTTCTTAGCAATGTGTATTTTTGCTTATGGTAATTTCTGAATGTGGGTTCAAACATTTCAGAGTTCATAGAAGATAGTTATCTCTAGGTTGCTAAGTGTATGACATAACTTTTTATAAGTTGATTTTGTCATTTAAATTTCTACATGGTATCAAAGCTTGGGCTCTGAGTGACAGTGAGCAGTGAGATTTTTGGGCAAGTTTGAAGGGGGGAAATTTGTTATTGTTTTCCTTGAGCTGTGACAGTGAATATGACTGCATGCATTATATTTGAGGATCAGTTGGATGGCATTTCCAACTATTTGCAGTGGAAGGTCCGGATGTCAGTTGTTCTCAAGGAGAACAAGATTTAGAACTATGTCATTTCTGTTGTTGTGGCTCCCACAACAAATCTTATTGCTTTGGATTTGCATGAGGTCAAGGATTCCAAATCTCAGAGGATTATTCTAGATGGGGTGAAGGATCACCTTATCCCACACTTGGCTGAGAAGAAGACAACCCAAGATATGTGGGATGCACTTAAGAACTTATTTGAGGCGAAGAATGAAAACCAGAAAATGGCCTTGAAGGATAAGCTGCATGATACCAAGATGGGTAAGGAGGAGAGTGTGTCTTCTTATCTTACCTAGGTAGCTCAAGTGAAATATGAGTTGGCTGCAGTTGGAGAGGTCATATCTGATTCAGAGTTGGTGAGAATAACCTTGAAAGGCTTCGCCAAGGAATGGGAAGTCTTTGTGAAGTGTGTGGTGGTTCGTGAGAATATTCCATATTGGAGCAGACTCTGGGACAATTTCATTCAAGAGGAGATCCTTCTTGGATCTTAGAGAAGTGGACAGAAGACAGATGGAGTTGATGATAATGTTACTCTTGCTGCAAAGAGAAAGAAGAAAGGAATTTGCGGGAGGACTTGAGTTAATTCAGATGTTATTGTTGTAACTAGTTGCGACACCTTGCTTCTCATTGTCCTAAGAGGAATAATAAGAGAAAGAAACATGAGGGGCATGAGACAGTTGCTACAAAAACTATGGAGGACTTTGCTTCCAAGTATGGAAAGGAATTTTCTTTGGTTACTCTAGTATCTAGTGTCGATAGTGGAGGATTTGGGTGTGATTTCAGATGGATTGTGGATAGTGGAGCCTCTTGCCACGTGACGAGAATCTGGTGAGTATTCCTTATTATCATAGAGACAGGTCCTGACTGGCTCGTGGAGAGTGAAGGTGGTATGGCGTGAGATATACGTGGAGTTGGAAAGATTAGATTTCGACTCGAGAATGGAGGATTCCTGGAGCTTGATGGAGTTCTCTTTGTTCCAGGGTTGAGGGTTAACTTTCTCTCGGTCTCAGCCTTGGAGGATGTAGGATATTGTACATTTTTCAAGAGGGAACATGTCTTTATCTACAGGGAGGGAGCGGACCCGGTGGAACCACAACTGATTGGTGATCGGGTGGACAGGTTGTATATGTTGCAAGGACAACCTTCAGGGTATGATTCAATGTCGGATGAGGAGCATGAGGAGGCTCTTGAGACTATGGTGGTACCAATGATTCAATCTTGCATTTCGAGAGAAGAGAGGGAGTCTCTTCTGAGCACTGGAAGGAGGCTCAGCTGGTGTGATCGAACCGATGCTCAGGGTGGAGTGGATTCTCCTAGGAACTCAGGGTTCAGAGTGGTTGTTAGGATAATATATTCTAGTTCGAGTTATGTGTAGGTGTTGAGGATGGCTCCAGGTTCAGAGGGATATCTTATTGAGCACAGTGTGATGGGACCAGATGATGGAGATGGAAACGAGTACTTCCCTTGCTAAGAGGAAGTGTTAGATTTTATATCTTGGGAGGTACTCTGCATGTGTGTCTTGTATGCGGAAATAACCTTATACCTACACTACTAGACACTTGACTCTGTAATGGTTTTTTATAAAGTTGTGATAAAGTGTACCTTCTAATATTAAAGTGAATTTTTAATAAAGTGTACCTTCTAATATTAAAGTGACTTTATTTCATAAAGTGCACTTATGTTGTAAAGTGGAAATGTACTTTAATATTTTAAGTGATTTATTTTGGAGGGAATGAATCATGACCCTTGATCTTGTAAAGGCAAGATTAGATCTTGGCCATTAGATCTAGGGCTGGAGAAGGTGAAGGGTCACTTTCAGATTATAAGAGAATGCATTGGGTAGTGTGCAAGACACAAGGGGAGGAGATTGAGAGAGAGTTTCGAGTAGGATTGAGAGAGGGAAATTAGGGCAACAAAGAGGGCACATTTCCCAAGATATTTTGGGCACAAATCCCAAGGAAACATTTTTGTTTGAGTGTTGAGTGATTTTTTCACTGTTGGAGGTCATACTATATAGATCCGTACAGTTCATACAACAAGGGGAAGAGGCACGAAAATCGACGTAAGATTTGGCACAATTTTCGAGGTTTTTCTAAGTGTTTTTCTTGTTGTTGGGCCGTATAGGACAGTCCATATAACAGACTATTGACACACTTTTAAAGGTGCACTTTTTCTGGGCATGTTGTACAACAATGCGAACTTGGCACAAATTTCGAGGCATAAATTGTGGGGACTGTTTTAGTGTGTTGTAAGTGGATTTCTCTTGCTGGAATTTGTATTGTTGTTGTTGATATGTATTTTCCTAAAACTGAATAATAGATCTCTCTCTCTCTCATTGGGTTCCCCCACATTGGGGTTTTCCCTGGCATTTGCCTAAATTTCTGAGTATTTATGGGTTGAATGGTTGTTGTTCATTGTGTTTATTCTGCTGCAAAATTGCTTAGCAATGTGTATTTCTACTTATGGTAATTTCCGAATGTGGGTTTAGACATTTCAAAGTTCATAGAAGACAATTATCTCTAGGTTGATAAGTGTATGACATAACTTTTTATAAGCTTCTTTTGTCATATAAATTTCTACATAGAGATCCATTCTATCCAAAGGATGTTGTTGTAGAGGGGGAAATGCTCATAGTATAATCACCAAAGAAAGATTGTGCAATATAGTTGAGTAGGGAAAAGGGAAGTGTTTACCAAGATCCAGATGCTACTATTGAGTCATACAAAGTAGAAGTTGAATGGTGGAATCCAATTGGAACATCAAAGGTTAATAAAAAAATGTATAAAAAATGTTTAAATAAAATACAAAAATGGGTTGTTGTTTCAGAATAAATATATTCATTGATGTTAATAACATCATATGGGAATTCTCACTAAAGGTAGGATGGACATGAGAGAAATTAAAAATAACTGAGAAGGGCCTTGCAACAATTAAGGCACAACAATAGTAGATAGAACATAATATTGAAAGTGGGAGTGATGCTAAGGAATGAGACTTTATTTGAGTGATATTGCCTTAAATATTTATTAAAAAGTACAACACTAGAATACAATAATTGTTGTCACTTGATTTTATTTTATTTCAGTTCTTGATTTTATTTTATTTTATTTAGTATTGGGTGTCATAGTGATATTATGCATGCACATACAAAATATTTGCATTGACTACTAAATATTAATCTTGGATTTAGATATTAGATACACATTAAGAAACAAAATCAAATATTGAAATCAAAATACACATTGTAGCAATTAGATATTGAAACTTTTAGAAATGAAACTCACACATTCTGAATTGAAATTTACACATTGGTATTTCAAAATCCATACTTTTGGAATTAAAAATCACATCTTTGGAATTGAAAATTGTAGTTTTGAAATAAAAAAATGCATTTTTGGATTCAAAATTATTTCAAATTTGCACTTTTAGAAATGAAAATCAAACTTTTGAAAACCAATATTATTACTTTGAGAACCCAATTCCACACTTTAGAAAACATTATATTGACACTTTCATAATCAAACTTCACAATTGTGTAGTCTAAATTCTCCCTTACTAATCCAAATTTAAATAGATAGGAATTTTAAGGCAATTTCATCCCTTTCTTGTTACTTGAACATTCCCACTTTCTCATTCCTTTCAATTTTTTTACATCTATTTTAATAAAGCAAGTAGCTAAAGGTATTTCAACTGAGTTTGAAGAGTGTATTATCAATTTAGATGGTCTAAGGTAGCTAAAGGTATTTCAAATCAGTTTGAAGAGCGTGTTATCAATTTAGATGGTCTAAGTTAACACTATGTAGGTCTAATATTTATAGAATTTTCCATTATTAACTTTATTTCATTTTTGCCTTGTATACAAGGATAATTTCAAGTTCCATTATTTAAAAATTCATTATATAGTATCCTACTCTTAACTCTATTTTTTCATGGAAGATCGTGGTCGTATGTCCAAACACCAATATAAAATCCTATCATTGTAAACCTATCTTTGGACCATAGGGGTATACTTGATATATAATTGAGATGTTATCCTTAAATAAATAATAATGCATGCTTATAGATAAGTTGTATTTGTTAGTGAATGCATTTCTTACTACCTTGATCAACTCATAATCTGGATGTTAGGTATGCACTATTAGAGAAAACGAATTTGGGATTTGGGATATTTTTTTTAAGTATTTAGTTAATAATTGTAAAATTTATGTAGATTAATGATGAAATCTATACAATAGTTCTATGTGTTTTTTTTTCAATAAAGAATTTTTTTTATATTTCGAGAAGAAATATACATATTTATATTTTTTTTAGGAATGTTTTTTTATTTTTATTTTTATGCATTTTCATCCTTCCTACAAACTTTTACAAAAATAATCACTCGAAATCAATCTAGCTATCTTTCATCACTACCCCTCCTCAAAAACAATATTCAATTTGTTTTCCATCTCTACCGTCATATCATATAAAGTATACTTTTGTCCAAAATAAGAGCGCTTTACAAAATAAAATACATATCAATACAGAATTGTCCGTCAAGTATTCCTGATAAATAAAAGCTCATATACTCATTGCCCAAGCTTCTTTGGATAAGCTAATCGCTTTGGAGTTCAAATCCTTATAAATGTGATCACATGAAAACAACTCGAATTCATCCAAGAAAGAGTGAATTTGTCTTGAAAGGGGTTGGAGGGGCACCACCTAAACCTACATCCTTTCGTTAACCCATTATGTAGCCACCTTTAAATCCCCGTAATCCTATGCATATATTAGTGATGAAACTCTTTAAACTTGAATCATTCACATATCTATATATTTTTTCTAGTTCTTATCTATAGGTTTTACTTTTCTTGTAATTGTGTGCATCAATTATTTTTGCATTTATTTTTCATTATATTCATATATTTCCATACTTAAAATGAAAAGATACATTTCACAATAGTATCCACTAAGAAAAATTAATATCAATCTATTGTACATTCTTAAATAAACTACACAATATTCACTACTATACAAATATAAATACAATATAATTTCATCAAATTGAACCATTAATACAAGAATCTACATAGTATTTCTAAGATCTTCCGTGTAGGTAAAATCTCCTTCATCCCATAAAAACTTAGTAATGTGGAGCTACACAACATATCACATCCTTATTTTGACAAATGGAAAACATTGAATTTTGTTACCTAAATACATTCATATATGAGTAAGAATTAAATTGAAACATGTAATTCCACGTTGATTGAAAAGATCCATGCACATCCAAATTCATGTGAACCATACACCTCTCAATTAATGAAATTACCAATTTGAAATCTCCCAAAATTTTAAAATCCCTTATATCCATCTCCATAAACATGTATGATAGTCATGATCTTAGAAACACTCAATTAATGAAATTACCAATTTGAAATCTCCCAAAATTTTAAAATCCCTTATATCCATCTCCATAAACATGTATGATAGTCATGATCTTAGAAACATTGTTATAACACCTATCCAATCCACATTTAAAATTCAACCACTATGGATCTAAAAGGTAAAGTATTTGGTTGGCCCTGCTATCATTTAGATTCCCTTGGGAAGCACCATAAAAAACACCATCATGTATTGATTTATCAATCTTTAGGGAAATATATGTCCTTTATTTATATGTTTTTCTATATTATCCCAAATTATTTAAAAACATCTTGAATTTTATAATAAACCATCTTTGGAGAAAAGTACTTGTCCTAGAACCTTTGAGGGAAGTGTAACATGCCAACTTTGATCCAATGGGTATCATGTTCCTCAGAGGATGAAGCGAGACGGGTTGTCAATGCGGCTAGGGCCTAAACCCTAGCCGCCTCCACTCTGGTTTTTCGATTGTAGGGGCACGAATCTTTGTCTATAACAGCCGATCAGGGTTCCCTGCATACAGGTCCGCGGATCGGCGTTTTCAGAGCGTCCCTCCTGCGTTTTCCTAAGTTTTGCATGCGTTTTGGAGCAGTGGTCTCGGCTTGCCTCTGCGACTTGCTCCGTCTTCTTGATTGTTGGTGGTCGCCGCCCTGCTACGATGGCCCTAGATCCGATTGCCGACATGGTAGAAGATCCTTTGGAAGCATTCAAAGTGTTAGTCTGCTCGGCAGGACCTAAATCCAAGCCTTCTCTCTCGTCTAAGTTTGTTAAGAAGATGGAGGAGAACCCTTCTCTGGAGCTATCTCCAGAGGAGCCTTGCAATCTTGCCCTCTATCTAGCAGAAAAGGCCCTCATCGAAAAGTTTACAAGGTTATGGCCCAGCCCCAAATCGATGGAGGCATGGATGGATGATCGTTGGAAGTCGTTGATACAGGGAAACGTTACTCTGTGCGCAGTAGGCGGGGTTTTTTTTGTCTTCAGTTTCTCGAGGACAGAGGACCGCGATCTAGTTTCAGATTTGGACCCTATTTCATGGGGTCGAGAGGGTTGTTCTTAGCCCCCTGGACTCTTGACTTCAATCCTGGAGCCGAGATCACCGCAGCCCCTGTTTGGGTTAGGCTGCCTCATCTTCCCTTGCATCTCCGGGGGAAAAGATCTCTAGAGGACATTGGAAATAAGCTTGGGCGTTTCCTGGACAGTGTGGAGGTGAAAGGGGATCAATTTACCTACGCTCGTATTTGTGTTGAGGTTAACCTCGAGAAAGGCCTTCCGGAATCCATTAAGCTCTCCCTAGGGGAATGGTGCCATATCCAAGAGCTGGACTACGAGCAGATTCCTTTTAAGTGCCTTTGGTGCCATGTTTACGGTCATTTTGCAAAAAGTTGTCCCAAAGCCTCTGAGGAGCCGGGACCAGTCAAAGAAGAGGATTTTCAGCTAGTATCTAACCGATGAAGGTAGCCAAGGCGAAAGGTTCCACTACCCCAAGCTCCGAAGGCCACTCATTCAGCAGAGGCAACTCTAGAAAATAAAAACAGCTTTGATGTGCTGAAGGAAGATGAAGCCCTAGATCCAGAAGCAACAACAGTTAAGGAAGATCCTCTGGCAGACGGAAGCCTTTCGGATTCCACCCCCCCAGATTCAGTAGCACCGAGAGAAATTCGAGCTTCAGTTTCGAAACCCTCTGACCCTGCAGGTCTGGTTGTTTCAGTCCCCTCTAGCGGCTCTGGGGAAACTTCTGAACCTGAAGACAATTCAGTTTCATCTCCACCCCTTACCTGAGGGCGAAGAACCAAAAAAGCGCGCAGAGAAAAGGAGGCGGCCTCCAACATTTCCTTAGGTTCTCAGAAAAAGCTGGATCCCTACCTTAAGGGGAAAATTTCATCCCCCTCGGTTTAATGCTTTGCTTCTGTATTTTATTGTGCTCACAGTTTGTGAGAATTTACTCATGTATGCATTTTTTGTCATTTTCTCGAATTAGCTCAAGAAGCAGATGGGATTGGTCTCCCAAGACATTCACAAGAAGGTTGGCAGCACTGTTAGAGGTCACCATCCTTCTTCAGAATTGTAACTTTCTGATTTTGGTTTGCCAGAATGCCGCTTAATGCAACATAACCGTTCTTGTCAAAAAAAAAAGTACTTGTCCTAGAAAAGTGATGTTGGATTACTGAGAGGGGGGTGAATCAATAATAGAGCAATTTAATCATTTTCTAACCACAAAATGTAAGTGTTATATCAATGTAGCATTATCATCCAATAGTTGCAAAATAAATCAACAATGAACAAATGAGCAATACACAGTACACCAGTGTTTTTACGTGGAAACTCAAAGCAGGAGAAAACCACATGATGCTTTTTTTTATATGTCTTTAAGAATTACATTCATTGGAAGCACCAACTTCCTTTGTTTTCCAGCTACAACTGGAAGGAGGCTCCAACCCCCTAGTTTCTCAGGCTACAACCTAAGGGAATCTCCAACTCCCTAATTCTCTGGCTACAACCAGAAGGAGGATACAACCCCCTATGTTCTTCGACTACAACCAGATAGTGGCTACAACCACTTGTCCTTGCCCCTTCCAACCACCCTGATGTATAAGTAGAATGATGGAACCACTGTCACACTATCACTGTGAGATATACCACTGTAAACCTGTACCAATCAACCTGTAACAACCTGTACCAAACAACCAGTAATCAACCTGTAACAACCTGTACCAAACAACCAGTAATCAACCTGTACCATAAACAAGTGCATCAACCATGCACCAACCTGTACCTCAACCTATACAATCAAAGAGTGCATCAACCATGCACCAAATATGTACCAATCATGCATCAACTACACATCAACTATGACTCATCAAGATGTACCAACATCATCAACTATACACCTCATGTATGTGCCAACTCATCAACTGCTTGTATCAACCATATACCCAACATGTACCTCAACCATATACCAAATACATATACCAATATAACCATCAAAATTTCTCTAGCAATACATCACACTATCCATAACCAAATACCATAAACCCTTACATTAAACCCTATGTCATAACCTCACTTTTATGTGACCTCAAGGATGTATCATTCATAAGCCAATCATATACCAACACCACTAACAAGTGTCTCTCACAATGCACCACAAGATATGCCAATAAATCAAACTAAGTGCACTAACAATATACTTCAATAGATTTGCCTCAAAACCATTCTACAACAAGCCCTAAAATTCCAAGAGAACATCCAATAGATTTACAAGGAAAACCCTCAACTAGATTCTTAAGTTCAACACTAAACATATGAAAACGATACATTTTTCTTCTTGTAGCGTTCTGCTGCCGCGATTTTTCTACTGCGATTTTTCTGTCGCACTTTTCCTGCCAAGTTTTTCCTGCCGCACTTTTCCTGCTGCTCTTTTCCCGCCGCGAGTTTTCTGCTGTGGTTTTTTTGCTGCACTTTTCTTGCCGCAATTTTTCTACCACGATTTTTCTACCGCACTTTTTCTGCTGCACTTTTTCTTCCGCACTTTTCTGTATCAATAATACCTGGCCAAATAACCTTTCACAAAATAGACATTCAATGATATTCAATAGGTGATTTGAATGAGAGATCCTTGCTTCTTATTTATACTTTTATGTAGCTTCCTCAAGGGGTTACCTTCTAACCATCTTAACCCACTTTCCTTATTTTAGGGTTAACCTACTTATAACCACTTGTCCACTTAACTTAACCACTTTCTATAATTAGTAAGTTCTCCATTAACTTT
>ML780820.1:874931-920402 GCA_009831015.1 Picea engelmannii
TTTATACTTTTATGTAGCTTCCTCAAGGGGTTACCTTCTAACCATCTTAACCCACTTTCCTTATTTTAGGGTTAACCTACTTATAACCACTTGTCCACTTAACTTAACCACTTTCTATAATTAGTAAGTTCTCCATTAACTTTTTTATTTAAATAATTTATTTTTCATCCTCTTTGACTTATAGTACACTCATCACTTCACTTTATTATTTAAATAATTTATTCTTTTCAAACACTTTGACTACTTTGACCTTTTGGGGCTTCTAGATGACTCATGAGGGTTCTCCAACTTCACATGGCCATAACTCTCTAATTGTGAGGAGTTATGTGACATTCCACATACCACCGAAAATGGCATGACATGTACTATCCATATAGAATAGTCTTATCTTCAAATATATTAAAACTCATACCATTATACATCAAATAAACTTGGGTCCATTACCCAAACCTTTGTGCTACCAGAATTTTCTACCGGACTTTCTTCAAGGGTTGACATCAATGACAACCAACCCAATTTATCAACAATATCCCCCTTTGGCATTGACGACAACACTCTGATGCAATATTGAAGACATGTCATGCAATAATGAATTCATATCACTCATGCTCCCCCTGTGACCATCGCTCCCCTTGGAACCATGCCTATGTGCTCTGCATCTGATAAATCTCTCCCCCTTTGTCATCAATGGCAAAGTTATCTTGCCATCCGGGGTTGCTCCCCCTAACTGAACTGTCCTTGGGGATATTCCCCCTGACTGAAATCTTCTTGAAACTGATCTCCCAACCTGAACTGTCCTCTTTATGGTGCTTCCTCGTGTAGATATAAGACATATAAGATAAGCATTCAAAAACATTGATTTTGGAGTATAAATAACTCTGAGTCTCTAGAAAAGATACTCAAAGGCTTCCCGTGGAAGAGGTTTTGTAAAGATGTCTGCCACTTGTTATTTTGTGCCCACATATTCAACTCCGATGTTATTCTTTGCAACCTGTTCTCGTAGAAGGAGATACTTGATTGGAATGTGCTTCATATTGGAGTGCATCACCGTGTTCTTTGAGATACTAATGATGCTTGTATTATCACAATAGATTGGAATGGGCTCATCATACTCAACCTGTATATCTGTCAGAGTTTTTTTCATCCATAGAACCTGTGTAGAACATGATGTTGTTGCAATATACTCCGCCTTGGCTGTAGATAAGGATATTGATGATTGTTTCTTTCTTAGCTATGGTACTAAACAGTTACCCAAGTAGAACGTTGCTCCACTGGTGCTTCGTCGGTCATCAATGCAACCTGCCCAATCTGCATCTATGTAGGCAATAAGTGATAGATCCTTTCCTTTTGGATACCATAATCCAAACTCTTTTGTTCCTTTGAGATATCTGAAAATCCTCTTCACTTCTACAACATGCGTTTCCTTTGGTGTTGCTTGAAATCGTGCCACCTGTCCAACTGTTTGCATTACATATGGTCTGGATATTGTCACATATAGTAAGCTACCAATCATTGACCTGTATTTCCTCTAGTCCGTATACTTTGAATCATCATCTTTTCTCAACTTGCAACTGATTTTCATAGGAGTGGTAACTGGTTTACAATCTTCCATTCCGAACCTCTTAACATTTCTCTGATATACTTAGTTTGAGAAATAAAAATTCCTTGGTTTCTTTGACGTATCTGAAGACCCAAAAAGAAGGATAGTTCTCTGAGTAATGACATTTCAAATTCATTCTTCATATCTTTTGAAATTTTATGGCTTAACCTGTCATCATTGCCTCCAAAAATAATATCATCAACATAAACTTCAATTAATAAAATACCATCTTGAGTTACCTTGATGTAGAGGTTGTTGTCTGCACTTCATTTTCTGAACCCTACCTGCTGTAGATATTTATCCAGTCTAGAGTACCATGCTCTAGGAGCATGTTTTAGACCATACACGACCTTCTTCAATTTACACACATAATTTGTGTTCTCTGACAACTGAAATCCTATTGGTTTTTCAATGTAGACTTCTTTTTCAAGTTCCCCGTTCAGAAAGGTTGATTTCATGTCCATTTGATACACTTTAATATTCTTGGAGCATGCATAAGCTAAGAGAAATTGGTTTTTTTCTATTTTGGCAACCAGAGCAAATGTCTCTTCAAAGTCGATTCCTTCAACCTGTTCATATCCTTTACATACCAATCTATCTTTATTCCTTGTAACCTATCCATCTTCATTCAATTTATTTCTGAATACCCACTTTGTGCCAATCACATTCTTATTCTTTGGTCTTGGAATCAATTCTCAAGTGTCATTCTTCTCTATTTGATACAATTCTTCATCCATGGCCTTATTCCAAAATTCATCCTTGCTGGCCTCTTCAAAACTGTTTGGTTCAATCATAGATGAGAGTGCTAGGTGTGTTTGTTCTGGTGAACAGATTCTTCTTCTAGTCTCAACTCCTGCATCTTTGTTTCCGATAATCTGATTTGAAGGATGATTATTTTGTACTTGTTTTCCAGGTGTCTTTGGAGGCACTTGTTGAACTTTCTCTTCTACTTCTGTCTGATCCTCTTCATCTTCCCCTTCTACTTCTTCATCATCTTTTGTTTCTTCTTTGTAAAGTTGTTCCATTGATTCATTTTCTTCTTCCTTTAATTTTCGTCTACCTATTTCATCAATTGTTACATTGATGCTTTCCACAACTTTGTTCAACCTTAGATTGTAACACTTGTATGATTTCCTTGTACTTGAGTAACCAACAAGTACTCTTTTTTCCACATGAGAGTCAAACTTTCCCATTCACCATCTTCTCTTTTGATGTAGCATTTGCTTCCAAATACTCTGAAGTGCTTCACATTTGCTGGTCTTCCTTTCCATAGTTTGTAGGGGGTTTTGTCAGTGTTTTTTCTGAGCATTACTCTATTTTGAATTTGAACCATTGTATGCAATGCAAGTGTCCAAAATATATCTGTCAATTTGGAATCCATTAGCATTGTTCGAGCCATTTCCTGTACTATCATGTTCTTTATTTCAACAACTCCATTCTGTTGAGGTGTCCTAGCAACGAAGAATTGCCTTTTTATTCCATGCCTGCTACAGTAGTCCATAAATTACTTTGAAGTGAACTCTCCTCCATTATCAGATCTCAAACATTTTATTTTTGAATCCATTTCATTTTCAACCATTCCTTGTAGAACTTGAGGTTTTCAAAAGCTTCCGACTTATTCATGAGAAATCAAACTGCAGTCATTCTTATATAATCATCAACTAATAACATAAAGTATATCTCAACTTTTAGACCCTTTGTTTTAGTTGGTCCAACTAGAGCAATATGCACAATTTCCAGTGGTCTTATTGTTGAATATTCCTTTGATTTAAACCTGGTCTTTGTTTGCTTTTCTTGTTGACAATGCTTGCATAAAGTGTTGGTCGGTTTCCTGATCTGGGGCATTTCTCTAACTTCTTCTTTTTTGCTGACTTTGACAAGGTTATCAAAGTGTATGTGACCCATTCTTCTGTGCCATAGCTAACTTTCATCCTCCTTTCATACACAACACTTTTCATTTCCAATTTTACTTAATACATATATGTTGCTTGAAGTTCTTGCAGATGTTGTAATCAATTTTCCTAAACCTTCTTTTCTTATCTCACACTTTTGTGAATCGAAAGTAACTTTATGACCTTGTTCACACATTTGACTCAAACTTAGAAGATTATGTTTCATATCTTGTACTAGTAGAACATTTTCTGCCTTGGTATTCTTGTTTCCAATTCTGACTGTTCATTTTCCAATGATTTTAGCCGAATCGTCATTTCCGAAGGAGATTGATCCATATCTTTCCTTTCTTAATGTAAGAAACCCGTCTTTATCACCTGTCATGTGTTTTGAACAACCACTGTCAACATACCAACCACGTTTCTTCTTATTAGCTTGTAGAGCGAGTGTGCATTCTTCATTGCTATATTGATTTTGCTTTCTTATCCATGTTCTCTTTTGAGGTTCCTATCTGTGACTGTTTTTGTTCTGTTGTGGTTCTCTAGGAGGAACTGTCATTTTGCAATATTTGGCCATGTGTCCAAAGTTGTTACACTTGTAGCATTCCACTTCAGTTCTAAATGATTCAAACATGTTGTAACTTCTTCTCTGTGTTTCACTAGGCCTTCTTGGATAACCCTTTTGTGTATGACTTTCAAAGTTGTTTATGTTCAAGTTGTTAGCTATGCAATTCATAGATTTATTTCCAAAATTATTGCATGCATAACATAAACCAAAAAATATAGTTAGATACATGGGAGTTGAAGATCTTCTGAAAGGAGTTGCTCTTCTGAATCCTTGTTCTTCTTGAGGCCTATCTATTTTTGTTGATTGTTGATTCTGAAATATGAATCTTCTCGATGGAGGAGTGTCCCTGTAATCTTCCTTGTAGGTCTTCCTATCGCCTTCAATTTTTTCTGCATAACTTTTTGGATATGTTTCTTGTTCTATTGTTTTGGATCTTGATCCCTTTTCTTTCTGATTGTATCCAAGTCCGGACTTGTCATGATGACGCTTTTGACTGCTGATAATGTTATCCAAAACTTTTGAGTTGTTCTGCATATTTTTCTCTTGAAGATCCTTTCTTAATGTGACAATCTATGCTTCCAAATTTCCAATGATCTTGTCTCTTTCTTCTAGCTGTTCTTTGAGTGGTTCTTCAATTCTTTTATGTTTTTCTATTTGAACCTTCAAATTTGTGATCATTTGTTCTAGTTCCTGAGTGTCTTATTTCTTGTCTAGTTCTTCTTGTAGTTTCTTGTTTTTCTTATTTTCTCTTCTTATAACTTCTATGGCACACAACAATTCTTCTCGATAGTCAACTTCCGCCTCTTCATATTCTTCTTTGGTGTCTTCATTATCATAGTCTTCTACTTCCATGAATATAACTCTTTCTATCTCACTATCACTAACTTCATCTTCATCTAATGAGGAGATGTCTTCTTTGGTGCATAATCTTTTCTTAAAAGATTTCTTTGTGGTTCTTTTGCCTTTATATGTTTGTTTTTTATTTGAGTAATCTTTATCATTCCTCTTATTTTTCTTGTGAGTACATTTGTTAGCAAAATAACCAATACCATCACAATTAAAACAAATCAATGGAAACTTACCTTTATATATGTCATTGGTTCTCTTGTTCAATCTTTTGACAAAGTTGGCCATTTCTTCATCATCTTCTGAAATGTCACTGCTACTGCTATGTTCTTTTTCCTTTTTCTTTCCCTTTTGCTTTGACCTTTTGGATGCTTTGAAAGCTGCTTCTTTTATATCTGTATTTTCATCTTCAGTTCTCATTTCATATGCTATGAATATTCCATGTAGTTCGTCCATGCTTATTGAGTCTCGATCTGCTCTTTCTTCTAGTGTTGATATCTTAGGATCAAATCTCATAGGAAGAGATCTTAGTACCTTTTGAACAATTATAGATTCTTTAATTTCTTCTCCCAATCCTATGATTGCATTTACTGTTTCATCAACTCGTAAGAAGTAAGCTACAATATTTTCATCTTCCTTCATCTTTAGTTGTTCAAACTGACCTCTGTAAGTTTGAAGCTTTGTTGCTTTGACTTTTGAATCTCCTTCATAAATATTTTAAAGCTTGTCTCAAATCTCTTTAGCAGATTTGCAATGTATACCTTTGGTGTATACCGGTTCACAAAGACCATTCAGAAGTGCATTTGTGGCTTTGGAATTATTTTGACCGAGTTTTATTGCTCTTTCATTTGTCGACGGAATTGCTGGTTCTTTGTATCCATCTAAAACTCATTACCAAATTTCAGATCCCTGTGCCTGTATATATGTTTTCATCCTTCTTCTCCAAAATACATACTTTTGTCCGTCAAACTGTGGTATTCCATTTTTATACATGTTCTTTCTCTCCATGATCTACCTTTTAGTGGTTAAACTGATTTCTAAAGGAAACTGCTATGATACCAATTGTTGGATTACTGAGAGGGGGGGTGAATCAATAATAGAGAAATTTAATCCTTTTCTAACCACAAAATGCAAGTGTTATATCAATGTAACATTATCATCCAATAGTTGCAGAATAAATCAACAATGAACAAATGAACAATCATACACATTACACCATTGTTTTTACGTGGAAACTCAAAGCAGGAGAAAACCACATAATTATTTTTCTTATATGTCCTTAAGAATTACATTCATTGGAAGCACCAACTTCCTTTGTTTTTTAGCTGCAACTGGAAGGAGGCTCCAACCCCTTAGTTTTTCAGGCTACAACACAAGGGAAGCTCCAACTCCCCAATTATTTGGATACAACCAGAAGGAGGCTACAACCCCCTATGTTCTCCGGCTATAAACAAAAGGTGGCTACAACCACCTATCCTTGCCCCGTCCAACAACCCTAACGTATAATTAGAATGATGAAACCACTGTCACACTATCACTGTGAGATATACCACTGTAAACCTGTACCAATCAACGTGCACCAAACAACCTGTACCAAACAACCTGTAATCAACCTGTACCATAAACAAGTGCATCAACCATGCACCAACTTGTACCATCAAAAAGTGCATCAACCATGCACCAAATATGTACCAATCATGTATCAACTACACATCAACTATGACTCATCAAGATGTACCAACATCATCAACTATACACCTCATGTATGTGTTGACTCATAAACTACTTGTCTCAAGCATGTACCCAACATGTACCTCAACCATATACCAAATACATATACCAATATAACCATCAAAATTTCTCTAGCAATACATCACTCTATCCATAACCAAATACCATAAACCCTTACATCAAACCATGTGCCATAACCTCACTTTTATGTAGCCTCAAGGATGTATCATTCATAAGCCAATCATATACGAACACCACTAACAAGTGTCTCTCACAATGCACCACAAGATATGCCAATAAATCAAACTAAGTGCACTGACAATATACTTCAATAGATCTGTCTCAAAACCATTCTACAACAAGCCCTAAACTTCCAATAGGGCATCCAACAGATTTACAAGGAAAACCCTCAACCAGATTCATAAGTTCAACACTACACATATGAAAACCATACCTTTTTCTTATTGTAGCATTATGATTTCGCGATTTTTCTGCCACACTTTTTCTACCGCGGTTTTTTTCTGCACATTTCCTACCACGATTTTCCTACCACGGTTTTTCTGCCGCACTTTTGCTGCAACAATTTTCCTGCCACACTTTTTCTGCCGCACTTTTTCTTCCGCAATTTTCCTGCCACGATTTTCCTGCCGCACTTTTTCTATCGCATTTTTCTTTCCACGATTTTCCTGCCGCATTTTTCCTGCCACACTTTTCTTACTGCAATTTTCTCTATCAATAATACTTGCCCAAATAACATTTCACAAAATATATATTCAATGATATTCAATAGGTGATTTGAATGAGAGACCTTTGCCTCTTATTTATACTTTTATGTATCTTCCTCAAGGGGTTACCTTCTAACCATCTTAACCCACTTTCCTTATTTTAGGGTTAACCCACTTATAACCACTTGTCCACTTAACCACTTTCCATAATCAGTAAGTTCTCCATTAACTTTATTATTTAAATAATTTATTTTGCATCCTCTTTGACTTATAATACACTCATTGTTTCACTTTATTATTTAAATGATTTATTCTCTGCAAACAATTTGACTATGTTGACCTTTTGGGGCTTCTAGATGACTCATGAGGGTTCTCCAACTTCACATGGCTATAAATCTCTAATCGTGAGGAGTTATGTGACGTTCCACATACCACCAGAAATGGCATGGCATGTACTATCCATCTAGAATAGTCTTATCTTCAAATATATTAAAACTCATAACATTATACATCAAACAAACTTGGGTCCATTACCCAAGCCTTTGTGCTACCAAAATTCCCTACTGGACTTTCTTGAAGGGTTGACATCAGTGACAACCAACCCAATTTATCAACAAGTGATGCATGTCATGTTTTACCTAATATCCCCCACCGCACTCCCACCCCCAACCCCAACCCCAACCCCATATGATATGAGGGTGGGGGTGGGGGTGACCATATGATATGAGGGTGGGGGTGGGGGTGACCATATGATATGAGGGTAATATCATATCATTTGGGGGGAATATTGGGTAAACCATATTAGCGATGGGGGCAGGTGGGAATAATAGGTAAAACATATGGTTTAGAGGTGGGGGGAATAATGGGCAAAACATGATATTTTTTACCCATTATTCCCCCCACCTCCACTACCACCCCCATCCCCACCCCCATATGATATTAATATGTTTTACCCAATATTACCCTTCACCCCCACCCCCATAATATGTTTTACCCAATATTCTCCCCCATCCCCACCCCCATATGATATGGGGGTGGGGCGAATACTGGGTAAAACATAATATGTTTTATCCAGTATTCCTCCCCATCCCACCCCTTAGTTATGTTTTACCCAGTATCCCCCCACACCCCACCCCCATCAAGATATGTTTTACCCAATATTCCAAATTATACTTAAATTTTTTTCTATATTATCCCAAATTATTTATAAGCACCTTGAATTTTATAATAAACCATCCCTGGAGAAAATCACTTGTCCTAGAAAAGTGATGCATGTTGTGTTTTACCCAATATTCCCCTCACCCCCACCCCCATATGATATGGGGGTGGGGGTCGGGGGAATATTGGGTAAAACATATTATATGAGGGTGGGGGAATACTAGGTAAAACATAATATGTTTTACCCAGTATTCCCCCCACCCCCATAACTAGATATGTTTTATCCAATGTCCCCCCTACCTATTATGTTTTACCCAGTATCCCCCCACCCTCATAACTAGATATGTTTTATACAATATTCCCCCACCTCACCCCCACCCCCATAACTAAAATTGTAATGTCTCTTCTATATATACATAATTCACATTCACCTTTTCCTTGTGAAATTATTCTAATAGTTAGGCATACTTCTCTAGTGAAATGAAAAGAGATTATTTTTTTTAGAAAATTCTTCTCTTGTTCTCTAAATAAGGAACGCCACATGGAGCCTTGAAAATATATCCTCTATAGATTATCCCATATAATTATTCTATTATGAATAATTAACCACATAATAATTCTATAGTTTAAATGAGCTTTCAATTTCCATAATAATTACCAATTCCACGCCTCATAAATGATTCTTGGTTGATGAATGGAAATAGTATAACACAAACTAACCTTTTGTATCCCTCAAACATTAATTTCTTCCCATAATAATGAGTCTCATTGGTCCCTATGAATAATCATGGCCCCTTCTAGAGAATATTTAAATCTCCTACAATATTTAACCCACTCCCCTTCAATTACTAGTTTTGTTCCTAACTTCCATCTTGAATTCTAGACTCCTCCCACAATCCTAGGTATTCTAGGTAGAAGATCCCTCTAAAGTGAAAATGATTTAACAAACCATTAGGGATATTATTAGATGCTTCTCTCCCTAGATTTAATCCCCGCTATAACATTTTAATGATTTCCTATGAGTCAAGATATATTTTCCACTATGATGGGATAGGGCAAACCCTTGTTTGGATCTAGTATTTGGTTTGAAAGAAGGGGTGGCAATTGCATTAACCAAAACTTTATACAAAATAAACGTGTAACATACCTCAATCCAATTCACTATAGGTATACTAAATCAATGTGAACCATAAGGAGCCTCACGTAATTCTAGTTTACACAACCATATTGATATGTGAACCACTTTGGATATTCCAATGGTCGACTCAATAAAAAATATCTTAACTTAAAATGAATGTAGTGAGCCTATGCTTGACTTTGCAACTATATTTAATATTTTTAACCCTTTAGAAAAAAAGAAACACACTGTTTAGATTCTTTAACTACGGTGACATATGAAATAGTATACAATAGAAAATGCAAAAGAAGGGAAACAAATATTTACCCTAGAAATACATATGAGAAAACCAACATTTATGAAGGATTGTACCTTCTATATACTTATATTGTGGAGATTACAATATAAATTACAAAGTTCTTAATCTTACTGTGAAGTTATGAGAAACTATGGTCTTATATAGTCCTCTACAATATTATTGTATTTATGTTCTCTTCTAGCAACTCCTTCAGACTCACCATACTATGGAACAACCAACAACTAGTGAAAAAGTGAACCCTCTTCCCTCTTGCTAGGTTTTTGATAGCTATAATTAGGGTTAGGGTTAAAAAACCTTATTGGAATATCCATGTTGTTTCTAAAAGTCTCTACTAACTAATACATGTTACTAACTCCTTGTATTCGAATTATGGTGAGCTAACATGTTCACCACTTAGACATGCAAGGAATATTAGGACCATTACATGTCCAAGGCCCAAAATTTCTCACGTGAACTCTATTCTAGGAACACAATATCTCATTGGAAATATCTCAAAGAGGAGAATAATTTATATTAGGTATTAGGAAACCCTTAGTTGTTACAAGGAAAAAAAAAACATTGTTTAGGGCCCCAAAAACACACTAGAAATTTATGTCCCAAAATATGACAAAATCAAGACCATCTCCAAGATTATTTAACCCTAATTTATTGAATATATAGCATCAATAAATTTATATGGTACTTATGTATATCCATAATGGGGATTTGGGGAGGATTTTGGTCTTGAAAATCTTTAGTTTGTAGGAGATGAGGAAAAAATCCCTCAACTTTCTCCTTTGAGTACCACTTAGCATCGGTTGGTAGTTAACCCTTCAATCCTACTTGCTAAATTATGGTTGACCCATTCTAGTCATTCTAATATTCTTTTGCAAAATTATATCCTCTAGTAATTTTTTATGTGCATCTAGTGCCAAATATTCAATGGAAGGTAAGACTTCTCTCTCATCCTATTGAGCACAAATGGATCATAGAGTTTTAGGTTATCTACAATTACTAATGAATAAATATGAATATAAGATGTAATCCCAAGTCTATAAGCATTGTTTCTTACCTTCTCCAATATTTTAAAGGGTCCATATCACAAGGCTTTAATTTTTTCCATGGTCTTTGTAATCTTTCCTTATTATTAAGGTGTAACCAAACTTTGTCTCCTAATTGGAAGTTCTTATTAATGTTTTGTTTATCATGTTTGGAATCATATTTCTCCTAAGATTGATTTAATTTCTCCCGAACATGCAAATGTATTTTCCTTATCCTATTTATGAAATTTTTTTCCTTTGATGCATTAATTGAGGTAGTTTTCCCTGCTTCAATTTGTCTGCATAAAATATCCAATGACATTGGTGGAAAATATCCAAAACAAATTTCAAAAGGATAATTATTGGTGGAAGTGTGGATAACTATATTATAATAACCATCCCAAGTCCTAGGATGATTTTGATTGTAACCTCTCAAAAGTTGAACCAAAGTCCTATTCACTACCTCTATCTTCCCATCAATTTGTGAATGAAAGGAAATGCATATATTCAATTTAGCATTAAACTTATCCCATAATTAAATCCAAAATACACCAAGGAATCTAGTAACTCTATCATAAACTATGCTCCTTGGAAACCCAAAGTGCGCCTAGACCCTTTCAAAGAATAAGCTTGTAGCTTCTTGTCCTTTGATGGTTTTTCTACAAGACATAAAAATACATGTCTTATTGAATCTATTTATTACAAAATATAGGTAGTCACTCCCTTTTCTTTCCATAAGAAAAACCCCAACAAATTCCATGGTTATTCTTCTCCATGGCCTTGTAGGAATTGGAATGTATAGTCCTTGCTTCTTGCTATTGGGCTTGTTGGTACAACATAAAATATAACCTATAATAAATATACCTACTTCTTCTTGCATCTTGGGAAAATGAAAATGCCTCTACAAGTTATGCATAGTATTCCCAACATCAAAATGACCAACAACCTTGGAGTTGTGAGCCTCCCTTATCAATACTCTTTCTTCCTTTGGTACACAAATTTCCCCATATTGTAGAGTAATCCATCTTAGAGGTGATAATTAACATATGTGTCTTCCTTTTTTCTTTGCAAATATTGATACACCCCCTTGAATTCCTCATCTACCACATACTCCTCTTTGTATGTTTCATGATGAATGGATCCATGTGCATAATTGCTCCCACAACTATAATCTTTGGTGTTGGTGGCTTGGATATAAAATCATCCAACTTATTGGTTGTTCCCTTCTTATATTTAATTACTAGATGAAATCGTCGTACAAAACTCATCCATTTATAGGGTCTTACTTATTGGATCTTACACTTAGCTTCGAAGTATTGTATAGGTTGATGATCATTATGGGTGATAGTCCCCTTACCCAATATACAGTGCTTCTAGTTATTCACTCCTTAAACCAAGGCATATATCTCCTTGTCATATGAAAGTTATTTTAATATTTCTTGATCAAGTAGCTTTGAAAGACAATAAACCAATATCCCCCCTTACATTAATATTTCTCCCATAGAATACCCACTAGCATCGATTTATGTTTCAAAATACTTCTACATGTTAGGTAGTTTTAGGAAAAAGGATCAACTAATATTTTTCTCAAGTTATTAAAAGGACATATGATAATTCTTACCCCATTGAAAACTCTTTCCATAGGTTGTTATAGAATGAAGTGGTGCTGCCACAACTAAAAAAGATTCTATGAACTTTATTAAATATTGGGAAGCTCCATGAAAACTCCTAACTTTTATGAAATTAGTAGGAGTGGACCATTTATGAATGGTCTCTATCTTTGTAGGATCAATCTTCAACTCATCTCAACCAATCACATTCCCCAGGTACACTAAGGATTGCTTAGAAAACTCACACTTATTTATGTTTTCTAGCAAGTGATGTTTCCATAATGTTTACAATACCTACTTTAGATGTTCAAAATTATACTCCAAAGTACAACTAAATATCAATTTTTTTTCCAAGTAAACTATGACAAATGAATCTAGGAATGGACACAACACATCATTTGTTAATTGCATCGAAGTAGCATATGCATTGATCAAACCAAAAGGCATTACTAACCACTCATAAATACCTCACTTTATATTAAAGGAACTCTTCTAAGTGTCTTCTCCTTGATTCAAACTTGATGATATCTAGATTTTAAATCAAGCTGGGTGAAGTAATTTGCATGCTACAATTGATCTAACAAGTCATTAATTATGGGTAGAGGATATTGATTATTGAGAGTGATTTTGTTTAGAGTTGTAGTCAATGAACATTCTTCAAGTCCATGCTTATTTATAACCAATATGATTGGTGTTAAGGTTTAAGATATTATTAGGTTTCTTTTCAATTCACTAAATAACCATAGCATAGATAGGATCATTGAGAAATACACAATCACAAGAGACACATCATTTATCCCGGGAAACCCTCATGGGGGAGAAAACCAAGCAAAAAATTCCTTAATATAGATAGCCAATACAATGCCAAGAGAATAAACCAAACAATACACAAAGTCCTCTCCCAAGGATGCACCTCTCTATCTCTTCCTTCTTCTCCAACTACAGCTCCAAACTTGCACTCTGATGAACAAGTGAGTGAGTGAACAAATGAGGCGCCGACCTCTCTTATTTATACAACCTGACAGGTGTGAACTGAAGTGTCTTTTCACTGGCAGGGCCGACTTCTCATTCTGGGTGGTTATAACCACTTTAATATATTATGGGAGCCGACTTCTCATTCTGCCTATTACAATTAGGGTTTGACCAATCCAAAAAAGGGGATTTGGTCATTTACAATACCTGACATGATCAATCCACAAAAGGGGATTGATCTAATGAATAATACATCAATAATAAATAGAATACTCTTTGTAGTTACATTATTTCAACACTCCCCCTTAACAAGAAGGGTATTCTACAACAACATCATGCGAGAGAGAGAGGACAACATCATCAACAACATCTTGGAACACTGACTGGCGTATTTATAAATCATTAGAAGTTTTTCTCGTCATTAATATTATCATTGACAACATATCACTTTAATTATATCATCATCTGCATCAACATGGATTAGTATAAAACTAATACATCATCATCAAAACACGAGGTTGGTCACATCATCACAGCATGAGGCTGGCACATCATCACAACAATTAAGCTTGCACATCATCACAACAATTAAGCTGGCACATCATCATAACAATTAAGTTGGCACATCATAACAACAATTAAGCTGGCACATCATCATAACAATTAATTTGGCACATCATCACAAAAATTAAGATGGCACATCATCACAACAATTAAGCTGGCATATCATCACAACAATTAAGATGGTACATCATCACAGCTATAAGCTGGCATATGAACACTACTCCACCTTTCGAGGGATGTCCTTTCAGACCATACCAAGCTTATCTGAAAGTGATCAAACTTTACACAAGATAGAGGCTTGGTCAACACATCAACAACCTGTTCATCCGTGCTAACATATTGGAGCTTTATGGCTCCTCTTTGCACCATGTCACAGATGTAGTGATATCAGATCTCTATGTGTTTTGATTTGTCATGAATTACAGAATTCTCTGTCATCTTTGTGCAGCTCTGGTTATCACATAGGATCATGGTTGCTTCCATCTCTAGGTCAAATAGACCTTTCAACAACTTCGAATCCATACGGCTTCACAGCCGGCAGAACATGCAACAATGTATTCTACTTCCCTTGTGCTGAGAGAAATGCTTGATTGCTTCCTACTCTGCCATGAGATCATGGCTAACCCAAGACTGAAACAACATCCTGAAGTGCTCTTCCCTTCAGAGACACTTCCAACCCAATCTAAATCAGTGTACCCACTTAGTCTGAAGTCATGATCTCCATCATAACTGAGACCACAATCTAATGTACCCTTAAGGTACCTCATCACATGTTTTGCAACAACTAGGTGAACATGTTTGGGTTCTACCAAAAACTGACTCAAGGTGTTCACAAAAAAACATATATATGGTTTGGTGTTCGTCAGATACATCAACGATCCAATGATCTGTCTATACAACGTAGCATCAATCAATTATGACGAAGTGTCGAGTAGGAGCTTCAACTTTATTTCCATGTATTCATGGACTTGCACTCCAAGATATCAAATCTCTTCAGGATTTCAACTGCATACATTCCTTGGTTAAGGAATATCCTCTCTGGACTCTGCCATACCTCAAGATCTAAGAAATAATGCATTAGGCCAAGGTCTTTCATCTCAAATTCTGCAGCAAGCTTCTTCTTACATTCAGTGATGAGATTTTCTTCTCCTTAAGAATAAGTTATCCATGTACAACAACAATATAATAGGCTCATCACTCATAACCTTGAAGTAGAGGTTAGAATTTGCTTTACTCTTGGTAAAGCCCAAGCTCATCATAAAACTGTCAATTCTTCCATACCAAGCTCTAGGAGCTTGCTTCAATCCGTACAAAGCCTTCTTCAATTTGCAGACACGAGTCTTCTTGTCTTCAACTTCAAATCCTTGAGGTTGTTCTATATACACTTCTTCTTCAATGATGCTATTTAAGAAAGTTGTCTTCACGTCCATTTGGTGTAACTTCCACTTCATCTTAGCTGCAAGGTATATGATGGTTCTGATTAAAGTGTATCTGGCTACAGGAGCAAATTTCTCTTCATATTCAATGCCTTCCTTTTTAGAAAAGCCACGAGTGACAAACCTTTCTTTATACTTCTCAATACTTCCATCAACAACATGTTTTATTTTGAAAATCCATTTGGAATATACCACATCCTTTCTCTTCGGTCTGGGAACTATTTCCCATACATCATTCTTTATGATGGATTGGTATTCTTCTGTCATGGCATATGACCATTCTTTCTTCTGAATGGCTTCTTCAAAGCAGGTAGGCTCCTTCTCTAAGAGATCACACATCAAATCCATATAGCTGGAGAATGGCTTAGGTCTCTTCACTTGTCTCATGGTTCCTTCAGGGACACCATACTTCTCTCCATCTTGAATGAGTTCCCTTGACCAAGCTAGATTTCCCTTGTGGGAGATCATCATCTAGGGAGGTTCTTGAAATTCTACTATGTCATGATCTTCTAGAATTTCCTCATCAGGGGAAGCTATGACTTCCCTCACTGGTTCTGCAACTCTAGGAGCTACAGGTTCCTCTTCATATACTTATTCAAGATGGCATCTTCTTGATTTATTGAGTGTTGCATCTTCATCAAATGTCACATCCCTGCTGATCTCAATATGATGGTGACCTGGTATATAAACTCTAAAGGCCTTGGAGACATCACAATATCCAACAAATATTCCCTTCTTTCCTGAAGGGTCCAACTTGTTTCACTTCTCTTTTGGAATATGTACAAATATTGGGAAACCAAATATTTTGAGGTGGATTACTTTTGGCTTCTTTCCGGAGAACATCTCTTCAGGGGTATTGAACCCAAGTGCACTATAGGACAATCGTTTTTGTACATATACTGTTGTTTTTGCTGCTTCTTCCCATAAGTACATTGGAAGATCTTGATCATGGATTATGGTCTTCACTTCTTCCATTATAGTTTTGTTATTCCTTTCTGCTACACCATTTTGTTGAGGATTGTAGGGAGTGGTGAGCTCCCTCTTGATGTCGACATATTTTCAAAAGTTTACAAATTCTTTTGAGGGGTATTCTCCTCCATTATCTGACCTGAGTATCTTGATCTTTCTTTCAAAAAGATTCTCTATCAAGGATTTGAATTCCTTGAATTTACTGAACACTTCATCTTTTGATTTCAAAAAGTAAACCCAGGTTTTACGAGAATAGTCATCAATAAAAGATACATAGTATACATACCCACTGGTGGAGGATGATGGCATTGGGCCACACACATCTGAGTGAATGAGTTCTAAGACTCCTTCTGCTTTACTGTCTCTCTTAGAAAAATGGTTCTTGATGTTCTTCCCCTATGCACATCCATTGCACACACCTTCATGGTCAACCTTGAGTTTAGGTAGACGTGTGACTGCCTTGCTTACATACAATAATGCCTTGTAGTTGATGTGGGCTAATCTTCTATGCCAAAGTTCACATGGATTTTCAATGGCGTGGGTCATGGCTACTTCTGAGTGACCCTTTAGCTTATACAATCCACCTTCTTCTTTTCCAATAACGATTGCTTCTTTCATGGTTTTTCCTTTAGCCCACATAAGAACTTCTCCATCTAGAAAGGCAAATCTGAAGCCTTTCTTTTCTAAAGCTGATACAGAGTGTAGGTTCTTTGTCAAACCTGGTACATAAAGTACATCCTTCATCTTCATTGGAGTCCCTGAATTCAGTTTGTAGTTTGATTCTCCTACTCCCTTGATAGGGTATTGATAATCATCTCCAAGTGTAAATTTCTGAGAAAACTTATTTTCTGAAAGGCAAGAGAGAATATCTCTTTGACCTGTCATGTGCGTGGAATCACCACTATCAATGAGACAAGTGTCCTCTCCAAGTGATATTGATCATGAGAGGGACGAGATTAAGACATAGTCTTCAATTCATTCTTTCATCATCTTTGTGGGTGGATTTTCATCTTCAACTACATGGGCATGGTGCCTCTTGTTTTTCCTCTTGTATTCTTCTCGTCTAGCTGGAAAATGTCTCACAATGTGTCCCATCTTGTCATAGTGGTAGCATTAGTAAGATGAGAAATCTCTTTCTTTTCTTTGTCCTTTCTTCTGGAATCTCTTTGGTTGAGATTCTTTATGTATGAATTTGTTTTGGGATTGAGACTCTTTATGAGTTTATTTCTAGAAGTAAGACTTCTTTCTTCCTCCTTTACTGTGCGTAGCTAGGGATTGATCTTCATCTCTTGATAGTAGAGCTTCTCGGTTAGCTACTCTTGATTCTTCTTGAATACATTCTTCCCAAAGACTATCAAATTTTAGTTTCTTCGTTCTAGCACAAATAGTTTGGATGAATGCATCCAAAGGTCTTGTGAGACCATTAAGGGTCGTCATTATGAGTTCGTCTTCCTCTATAGTATCTCTAATTGCTTCTAGCTATTATTTGAATTGAGATATTCTGGAGAAATATTCCTGGATCAATTCTCCTTTCTGCATTCTTGTATTCTTGAGTTGAGTTCTTAGATTCATATTTCGATTTATGTTCTTTCCTTCATATAACCTGGTTAGGGCCTCAAACATTTCTTTTGGATTTTTCTTTGAAGACACTTGAGGAATCAAGTGATCTTTGATAGAATATGCAATGATTCTTTTAGCCCTAATTATGTTCTTTTGGTGCTTTGCTTTTTCTGCAACATCGGCGGGTTCTGGTACATCTTCTTTAACGAATATTGCTAATTCATTCTCTTTAAGAATGATTCCAATCCTATAATTCCAGGCACAAAATTTTTCCACACCTTCTAGCTTGTCAACAAGCTTAGTTCTTGCAGACATCTTTTACTTGGAGCTTAGGAAAATGACCAAAAAATGAAAGTGCTCAAAATTGAATTTTGAACTTACCAGGAGGTGCGCTTTGTTGAGGCGAGTAGCCTGATGTGGTTAGATTTCAGAAAATCCAACTTTTACCCCTTCAAACTTGATCAACGAATTTATGGACTGGTGCTTCTAGTTTTCTGGTACTTCTAGTTTTCTGGTACTTTTGGTACTTCTGGTTTTCTGGTACCTGGTGAAAACTAGGGTTTCACTTTACGAGAGATCTAGCCACTGAAAAGGTGCGATGATGATGCCAAAGTGTTCCTTGAGGAAGGGTGCACTTTTCTAGATGGATTTGGGGCTGAAATTCTTCTTCAATAAAAATCCCTAATTTGCATGTACGACAACAATGACATTTTTCTTCTTCTTGTGAAAGATGCTCTCTTCAACTTAGCTTTGAAAACATGTTAAGGCTTAAGCTATTATTAGGTTTCTTTTCAATTCACTAGATAACCATAGCATAGATAGGATCACTGAGAAATACACAATCACAAGAGACACATCATTTATCCTGGGAAATCTTCACAGGGGAAAAAACCCAACAAAAACTTCCTTAATATAGATAGCCAATACAATGCTAAGAGAATAAACCAAAAAATACAGAAATTCCTCTCCCAAGGATGCGCCTCTCTCTCTCTCTCTCTCTCTTCCTTCTTCTCCAACTGTAGCTCCAAACTTGCGCTATGATGAACAATTGAGTGAGTGAACAAATGAGGCGTTGGCTTCTCTTATTTATACAACCTAGCAGGTGTGAACTAAGGTGTCTTTTCACTGGCAGGGTCGACTTCTCATTCTGGGTGGTTATAACCACTTTAATATATTCTGGGGGTCAACTTCTCATTCTTCCTATTACAACTAGGGTTTGACCAATCCACAAAAGGGGATTTGGTCATTTACAATACCCGACATGAGCAATCCGCAACAGGGGATTGATCTAATGAATAATACATCAATAATAAATAGAATACTCTTTGCAGTTACATTATTTCAACAATTGGGGATTCACATGGCGATGTACTGGGCCTTATGTTTCCTTACTCCAAAAATTCCTAAAACTACTTCTTCACTTGATCTTCCTCTAATATGGATTGTCTATACAATTCTATATTTGTTAAAGGAGAGCCTATAAATAATTGTATATCATGCTTCACTTTCCTCTTGGGTGGTGTTCCTTTTGGATATTGGAACACTTCTCTGTATACCTACAAAATCCTTTCCAATTAACACATTTGTTCCTTTCTACATCCTTCAAAGGATTCCTTCACACCTATTGAATTTACATCCTGCTAGTTTTGTTTTATCAAGAAAACAAGTACAAACTTATTAGTTTATATTATCAATATATTATATTAATGTGCACTCACTAGAGATATATCAAAATTATTCTTGTGTGCATTCATGATAAATTATTTATGATCCTTGATTATGTAGTACTGGTGGTCCCTTATCATAAGATAACATCACTCATATACATATAGGGGATACCAAACACCACACCACAGACATAAATATGTACTTCATTGACTTCTATTTCATCAATAAAATTTTCACTAATACAAATTCGAAGCTTGCATTGCTTGGTAACTTTTAAATTTGTTCACCCAAAACCCAGAGGGTATGGATGTGGGTGATCTTGCATTTCTAAACCAAGCTCAATTATGAGGCCCTTTGCAATCATGTTTTCTTATTAACCAAGATTGGACATAGTGACTACCGTGTTATTCTTAATCTAAATCTTGATATGGAACAAATTTTTCATATCCTTCTCCTCTTCAGTGTGGAATTAGTCAGGTTCACCTCCTTCTAGATTATTGTACAAAAAATATTTTCATCCACATATGAGCTACTTTTTATCCATGTTCCAACTTCCATTACAATATTCTTTTTCTTGAATTATCCTACTCATTGTTCCTAGGATTCAACTCTAGATTTAGTTTACATCATTTATATTTTTTGCGATCATCAATGTTGCAAAGGTTGCAATGGTTATCAATGTCATTGTGCACATGCACAGTGGTGGCAATCTTATTTTTTTCTCTTTTCACTTCTTCTTTCCCTTATTGGAAGATCACGTTGATCTATCAATGTGAAACCATTTGGATGCCCATTTTCTTGTCAAATTCAATGTACTAGGCTTGAAAAGGCCTCATCGTTGGTATTGTATTTAAATAGGATAACTTTCTTCCTTATGTGGATATGGAGACCACCCAGGTATTTGATGACCACAGCTAGGTCCTAAACATTTATTCCCAATTGAATGGATTTCTTTCAAAACTTTGTGGTGTACTCTTGTACACTCTATCCATGCCTATTCCAATTTTAGTTCCACCAAATCCTTTGGTCCTCTTCATAATAAATAATTTCAAAATAGGAGTTGAACAACTCTTTGAATACCACTTCTCTTTATTAGGATTGTATGGTTTCTTTTTAACCTTTCTTGTGCTAATCTCAGGATTGTAAAGATACACATCACCCATAGATTTACATATTTTGAGTTGAGTAAGAATATACTATACTCAAACTAGTACACTCCAAAATAAACCTTCTCTAATACAAATATAATATGTAAAACACCTTGGATATTCTGGTGGTCCACTCACCAAAACATATCTTAATTTAAAATGACTAAAGTGAATCAATGCTCAACTATGCAACCATTTTGTAATACTTAGTATAAATAGAAACACACCATTAAACTTATTTAACTAATGCGACATATGAAATAGAATACAATATAAAATGAAAAAATTACGGAACACAAATATTTACCCTAGAAACCCAAGTAGGAAAACAAGCATTCAATGAAGGATTGTGCCTTCCCTCTTCTTATATTATGGATATTAAAATATAGATTACATATATTTCCAAGCTTACTATGAAGCTATGATAATTATGGTCTTCTATAGTCATTTAAAATATACACATTTCTCTCTTGTTTTCTACCATCTCCTCCACTCTTGCTCATACCATGGAAAAGTTGACAACTAGTGAAAAAGTGAACTCTCTTTCCATCATTTTGCTAGGTTTTTGATAGCTAGAATTAGGGTTAGAGTTGGGTTTAGGGTTTAGAAACCCTCTTGGAAACTCTATGATGTTTTTATTCTAGTATCGATTTGATTCATCCATGTTACTATGTGATTGAATTCAAATTATGGTGAGATGACACAATCACCACTTGGACATTTAAGGAATATTAGGACCGTTAACTTGTCAATGCTCAAACTTTCTCATATGAACTCAGCTTTAGGTGATATATCTTATTGGAAAAATATTGATGACAATTGCTTTTTTGTTAAGGCTTAGGCAATCCAACATCAACCCCAAGATGTTAGATGGCCCAAAAAACTATTTATATCAGGCTAAAAAATGCTCCAAAAGTTGATGTCCCAAAATTAACAAAATGAATACCATATTTGAGATGCCTAAATCATAATATTACTAATTCACATCATCAATAAATTCATATGGTACTTATGTAGATCCACTTTGAATCATCCCTCCCCATTTTGGTAGGATTTTAGTATCCAAAATCTTTAGTTTTTTAGGAAATGAGGAAACAATTCCTCATATTTATCCTTGGACAAATGTTTGGCCATAGCTGGTAGTTGACCCTTCAATCCCACTTGCCAAATTTCTTATTGACCCCTTCTGGTCATTATGATATGCTTTTGTATAATTGTATCCTTTGGTAATTATGTTTGTGGATTTGACACCAAATATTCAATGGAAGGTAATACTTATCCCTCTTCATCTGCATCAAACATGGATGGTTTGTAGAGTTTCATATTTGCTAATGGTTAAATGTGCATATAAGGTGGAATATTGAGTTTGGAATAATTTTTTCCTACCTTATCCAATATTTCAAAGGGTCCATATCCAAAGGATTTCATTTTCTTCCATGGTCCTTGTAATCTCTTCTTATCAAGGTGCAATCAAACTCTATCTCCTACATGGAAGGTATTCTCAATATTGTGTTTATCATGTATGACCTTGTATTTCTCTTGAGTCTTATTTAGTTTCTCTTGAAACTATACTGCATTTTCCTTATCCTCTCTATGATTTTTTTGTTTTTGATGCATCACTTGAGTTCATTACCCCTACTTTAGAATGTCCTTTTAAAATATCTAATGGTGTTGCTAGAAAATATCCAAAGCAAATTTCAAAAGGAGACTTACTAGTGGAAGGATGGACAACTCTATTATAATAATTTTGTATGTAAACCAAATTTTCATCCTAAGTAATTGGATTCATATGATTGTAAACTCTCAAATATGAACCAAAGTCCTATTCACTACCTTTATTTACCCATCATCCCCCAGGTGAAAGGATACGGGTTTCTTTGGTTTAGCATTCAAATTAATTCTCCATAATGAAGTCCAAAATAAACTGAGGAATCTAGTATCAATGTTAGAGATGATGATCCTCAGAATCCCAAAGTGCACCCATAATCTTTAAAGGAACAATCTTGCAACTTATAGTCCTTTAGTGGTTTTATAACAATCCATCAAAGCACAAATCTTACTAAATGTGTCTACTACCACATACATGTCGTCATGCTCTCTTATTTCCCTCAATAAACCCCCCAAAAAGTCCATGGATATGATTTACCATGTTCTTATGGACTAGAATGGACTGTATATTTATTTCTTCCTATCACTAGGCTTGCTACTACAACATAAAATATGACCTTTAATAAATGTAGTTATTTGTTCTATCATCTTGGCCAAATAAACATACCTCTACAAGTTAGTCACAATTTTCCTGATACCAAAATGACCAACAACCCTATAGATCTAACTCTCTCTTATCAGTTTTACTCTTTATTCTTTTGATACAAAAATTTTACCCATCTTATAGAGTAATCCATCTTGGATAGTGTAATCTACATCTATTTTTTCTTTTTGTCCTTGTATTGGTTGATACATCCCCTCGAAGTAGTTATCTTCCACATGTTACTCATATCCATATTATTCATCAGAGAAAGGTTCCATGTGCAAAATGGCTCCTAGAGTTGTAATATTTGGTGTTGGTGGCCCAAATATAAAATCAACCAACTTGTTGGTTTTTCCCTTCCTATATTTAATCACCAAATATATTTTTTACACAAATCCATCCAATTATCCCTTATCATCGATATAGAATCACTCATATACATATAAGGGATAACCAACACCACACCACAAACATCAAGAGGTACTTCATTGTCTTATATTTCATCAATAAACTTTGCACTAATAGAAATTCTAAGATTACATTGTGTAACATACTCGACCCCCTAAACGCGCTTAGGCTGGTGGGATGTACAAGTTTTCACCTTTCTTAATCACCCCTCTAAATACAATTCTGATATCATAATCCATGTATTCTCATCAAGAGCTTTCAAATGACTGTAACCATGCTCAAAACCGAGCTCGGGATCAAAAGTTATGGTCTCTTAAAGTTTTCAGGCCTTCTCCCGCCTATCTCTACGTGGCACCCACATGGCTCCACGCCACTTGTACCATCCAATGTGGATTGACATGTCAGGACACATCAACCCTCCAACATGGCACATCCCGACCAATGGATGATGAGTACGGTCACAAATAGGAGACAGGTCTTGAAGGATATTTCGTACCTCACTTGGCACTAGGATGTAGTGGATCTCCCCACTTGACATTACCAAAATTCCTCCTGGTTTCTAGTTATATGGTGATCCGGTCCCCATAACCTTACCCCAACCATGAATAGACATCCACTAGGAACCTCAACCCACCGGGCCCCTCACCCAACCAGACACCGGGACAACCTCATATCCGACCCTGGACATAACCCAAGGCCCTCCCAATTGTTGGTTATCTGGTGGTCTTGTTCTCCAGGGTGGTGAATCTCTCCTGAGATTTTATAAGAGATCAACAAAAAATATATCTCAGTCCCCCAGATATGCTAGCTGGAATCTATCGTTGGGATCAAAGGTGTGTAAAGGCCACAAACCCATTTCTCGGACTGCCCACTCAGGTGATGACACCTTTCCACTTCTTAATGGAAACTACATGACACTTGGACCGATTACGTCATCCTAACGTCGTCGGCATGTGCCCTAGACTACTTTTTGATACACTCACATCAAAGGATATGGGTCAGAACCCCTACTAGAACCTTTCCCAACTGGGCATCGAGAAACCAAGGAAGAAAAATAAAGGAAAGGGTCTTGGAACTATGGTGGTCCACAAGTCTGGTTTCTTCTCCTCCACTCTGTAACATGTAAGGATAGACCACGAAACCTAAATAGAGGAACCATGTCCAACCATCATCCATTGTTTCCTTCGAGGGACGATTACAACACTTAAATTTTTTTTGTAGTCCTTCTGCGGACGATCGAGATCAATCCTCTGCTTTAGATCAATGACTATTGTTTGCTCAGGTTTACATAGGGATTTGAATGAGTTAAGGATTGTCTCTGGACTTAGTAGTCCTACAATCTTTCATTGGACCTTTCTGTAGGGGTTTTCAACTTTGTTCCCATGGGTTTTTAACTCCATTTCTTAAGAAAGAAAACACTCTACCAAGGACTTGAAATGAAGGTTTTATATCTTGCAACCCTTCCATTTCAAAGGGAAAGGAAAACATAGGGTTAACAAACTATAATGACCTTCCTCATGCCATTAGTAAAATTAAGTTACAAAAACTTTAAGGGGACATTACAACACTGTATTCAACTCAGAATTAACATTCATTCATCACATTCAGACCATTATTGAGAAAAAAAAGTTATATTTCAACCACTGATAAACATTCAATGGACATGTAAAGAAATTTGTATTTGTTCAATGATGAATTTAACCAACCAACTGACTGTGGGTGAAGGAATTTCTACCCAACCATAGGCTCTGTTGATCTTTCCTTTGACAGTATTCCACCCCTATGCCAAGCCATGATACCACAAGGGACTCTCACAATTGACTCAACAAGTCAAGGAATGGATCAAGAAGATTACTCTCCTTCACTCCATTGGGAACAACATAAGTTTCCCTCTTCCCACTTAGCTCAGGACCTCCACGAGTTTGTCAAGTTCCTTCCCAAATAGATTTCCTCTACAAAAGGGAGTCTCTTTTCTACTACACAGTCCCTCGATGACCTCCCCTTACCAGTGTTGATTTCTTTCTATCCAACACCAAGTCACAAATGTATTTTGCTATAATATATATATGGGTCTTCTCTGTTCCAGGTTGACCATTCAATTCTTAGGAAAGTTTTCAATTTTCTTCAGAAAAAATTCCCAGATATTCTATGCTACTCAGAGCTATGTGCGTGAGCTCCTCTACTCATTTCATCACCATCTGTTTGTGATTTTGTGACTCATCCTTGTGTGTAATTGTTCTCTTTTGTTCTGTGTGGGTTCAGTCTCTATGCATATGCATTCTCTGTGTCCTTTTCCTTTGCATGCTACTTGTGTTCCCATTTGCATGTACTCTAGTTCTTTTTCCTTGTTCTCCTCATTCCTTGGGATCCCCAATCGCTTATGTCATAATTAAGATCTTAGGGTCAAGCTCTTGATTCAAAGGGGAAATCATTGTTGCATACTTCTGGTTGACCATTGTAATGGACCCTCCAATATTGTTATTACCAATTTTGAAGGAATTTATAATTTCTCCAACCACCCAATCCACATGCCATTAACAGGTTCCTTGAGGTCAAGGTAAACATGGTACTTTGGGAAGGTTATTCATTCAAGGTTGTACATGTCTAGGATGGATTGTTGGGAAATATTTCTATTTTCCTCATTAAAACTTCCCAGTTCCACCTCACCAGTCCCACTCATGGTATCATGGCCAGTACTTCAAGTCTTCCCTCTCAGTTAGTTTTCTGGTGTTTTCATTAATCATAGACACAATTACATGCTTCATTAATCACAATACATGAATTCTTAAACATGATTACAATATTGGGGGAAAACGAGGTGTTACACTTCCCTCCCCCTTCAAAAGGAACATCGTCCTCAGTGTTATCTGCATCTCAATAACACCCGTCGTGTCTTCATCTTTTAGTCACTTCAACAATGTCTTCCTCTCCTTGGTCGATTCTTCTCCCAGATTTCTGGCATTTTAGTAGCATGCCTACAACAATCATCAAACAACATGCATATTAAAACAATTTGCATGCATAAATATACATGAGGAAATATACATATCAACACAATACTTATATGTACAATTCATGGATCTGCATCCATATGGATGCCACATTTACTCGGCTCACTATTTTTCCTTGACATACCCACTATGCTCATGACCCCAATCAATATATATCAACAGTTATCCAAGTCTCCTCTTCCTTACAGTCACTCACCTTCCAGCCTCATGCATACCCTTCTCTATTGCACAGTCCCTCGTGTGATCCATCTTTCTTGCCAAGTATTTATTTTACCACAAGAGCTCAGAGACTTCATCGAGTCTTACAGTCGAGGTGTCCCTCAAGCCCGGTCTAACACAACACAACCATATCAAGGCGATCATGGAATATAGGGTCTTAATGTCACAACAATGGCCTTTTCGAACTCAACAACCATCATATGTCCCTTTAGGACAGATCCGTCTTCTCACCTATATCACATGCATATAATAACCATGAGATATTTTTACATCAATTTTCAATCAAAAATTCTTTCAAATTTTCTACCCACAGATTTTCAATTTCACTTATCCATTGTTAGATCTGTTCCATATAGGAACTCAAATCCCACAAGTATGAGACTTCCTTCTCATAACAATTTAGCTCTTTGAAATAATATGCATCGACCTTCCTTATGGGCTTACTCTGCTACCATATCCAATACCATCTTTCTGCAAACCTCAACCTTCACACGTCTAAACATATTGTTAGTTTCTCATGCACATTATACTTTTATTACACACATGCAGTGGCTCACAAACAATTCTTAAAATTGTGCACACTAACAATTGCATCACTTTTATTCACCAATGATATGAAATAATAGGAATTAATCATTCCTTACACATGCATTATTTCAGCATACCAATATTCCCATGATGCAATCGATCATCGTATGCAATTAAGCCAATGTGCCAATTACCCATGGTAACATTCACATATTGCATCTTTGGATTTCCTCCATAATGCCACACATCTATGCCAGGCATTCCACCATGGTAGGTTAGAAATTTGATCCAACCTCTCACCCCATGGATACTTACTATCATTTATTTCCACAACAAGAGTATGTCTCCTGCCTCAAGTTGATCAAAACCTCAAGTCAACACAACAAAATGTGAAATTAGGAAAATCGAAATTTTCACATAAATGCATCCATGCATTTTTTTTCCTTGCTGGTAACCAGGGTGCCAATTATTCATGACCACCCAATTTCTTTGTTCTACTACTTCTACAATTCTATTGGGATACTGGAAGGTCTTCCTTCCATAATGTGTAGTCCAATACCTACCTTCTTTCATATAACATGCATATCCTAAATTCATTTAACCATCATGCTACTTATGAGCACTTCTATTCATAGTAGTTTACAATTAATCAATGCATTCATGACACATTTGTTCATGAATTTCATGCAAGGATTTTAAACATCCTTGACTACCATAGGTTCCTCCCTCTGTCATTCAGGTTCTCTTTTCCTGAATATTACCCTGATTGGGTATTAATGACATACAAAAATCAATCAACATTTAAATTATATCATTAAAGTATAAAATATTTCAAAATGGATCCTCACCCAATCCCTTTCAAATCTCATGCCACGTTGGCATGAAAACTTTATACCTATCCTAATTTCCTGCAGTCCTTTTGATGCTACCTAATCATTGGTGCTTCATGGGAAATAATAGGGTCCCTTCATAAATCCTTCAACAACATTCTTCTTGTATTTATTCTCTACTCGAGGTTGTCCACCATTGGAAACTGTCTTCCCCAACAACTCCAATATTTCCTACATACAACAATTATAACCACAATTATATCATATGTCAGGAAAAATCATGAGGCACATAGAATAATATATTCTAATCAACAAGCATTTATTATATATGTCCTAGCATATCTATATGCACTCTATCACATTATCCTCAATGCAACATAAAATAAAATCATTTCAACTACTCGACTTTCACATAGTGCTTAACACTCTTATGTCCAGGGTATTTACATATATCCCTTTTATCATTCAAGCAATAATAAAAAAACAACAAGAGATGAATAAAGGGGTTTTCCCCTCTGAATCCTTTACAAAGTCTGGAATTTTCAGCTTAGTTGAACTATTTCCAAGACCTCTCTACCATTTTCATAACATGACATTATCCACAGATGAGTTCATTCAACGTCCTCATTGATTTAATTTTCTCCCACAAATTGTACTTGTTTCCTTAGAAACATATAACTCTACTAAAAAAACATAGTTTTAGGGTGAGAAAGTCTCCCCTTTTCCCTTATCTTGCATCTAGATCGTGCTTTGTTTTTTAAACTTCCATTCATTGAGCTGCATAATTCAAGTTCATCTTGACCTTTCCTGATTCATAGAATCCTCCTTCCCTAAATGTAACATCACACTACCCTTTCAAGGTTAGTTTCTGAATTAATTATAACCAGTGCATTTTGCACATGCCCATATAGAATTCAAAATAATTGGCATCTCATATTCATGTCTTCCACACATGCATTGTCTTTTAAAATGTAATTCATGATACTTATACAAATAGGATTTGTATCCCACTGTTGAATTTTCCAACATTTATGAATTCCATGGATTTGTTCTCCTGATAGAATCTTCACACAGTTCCTCCACATGGAACTTCTTCAACATGCAACTTCCTTGTTGCACATCCATCATCATCTGAAATGATCTCAACCCATGAGTTATCATCAACTTTAATAATTCATTTGTTTACCCAATATTCCATAAAGAATATAACATGCATATATTCAAACTACACATTCAAAATTGCACATTTATTTTAAAATCATTGGACTCGTGATTGTTCACAATCATTCACATGAAATTTCTAAAGGTATAATCATATTTCTTTCTTTTCATAACAACAGATCATTCTTTCTCATTTTCTCTTTCAACATTTTACACTAACTTTTTTTTAGGAATGGAGTACAACCCCCTCAAGCTAGTATTCAAACAAATCAAACATACTCTTCAAAATAGAGTCAACTATGTATCCAAAATATTACTCAAATATGGAAAGTACTAATCTTGCTTCACATTCCACTTATTCATATCTGCCTTCATACTAGGAAACCCTATAATCAATTCAATCCATGCACTCAAGCATATATATATATATATATATATATATATATATCAACATGCAAGTTCATTACTTGCACCTTTTCTCATGTCATTTATACACATTGGAATTTTTAATTTAATACCATCCCTCCCTGAGATCTTATAGCCATTCATATTAAAAGTCTCATAGGGATATTCATGAATATGTTGTCCTATTTGACAACAACCAACAAGAGGTCACTTTTTCCTATTTTCTACAAAAGCATTACATTTATCAGAAAAAATTCCCTAGGTAACAACAACATTAGCTAGGGAATAACATATACCAATTCCTATCTCTCTTCATACCTCAAATCATTCTAGGTCAACAAACCTTTACCAAGGGAATCCTTACCTAAATTCCCTCTCATTTTTACTTGAGAATAATAAGCCATACTATATGGCTATCATCCCTCTCTGGATGTTATCTAATTCATTGGTATTCAGGTAAATGTCCAAGCACTCCCTATACCAGACTATGAATCAACATCTCCTTAATCATTTTCCCTATATTCATAAGGATATATGTATTCCAACCATTTTCTCTTGCATTCACCTGTATAGACATGCATTCAGGTCAAGAAATATATACATACATTCCTCCTTGGGAACAAAAAAATTACTCATTAAGGCTATGAGCTCAGAGAAATTTATTATATTCTCATGTCACTTGACCTCTTTTCCAATAGCTAATTGCTAATTCCCATTAATAACATAGTGTATCATTATATATAGTTAGCAAGGGTAAGGACTTCCAATTCTTTGGTTTATTATCCATATCAGGTTTCCAGAGGGTGCACTTTAATGCTCCCATCAACACCTGAGTACTTTTATACTCTTAGCAACCAACCTCCTTGTGTCTTACAAACTAAAATGGGATCTTAATGAACATGTCATTCATCCATGGGAACCTCTCAATTCTAACAAACACATAATTATTGTTTTGAAAATCCATTTACTTTACTTAAATGAATACCCCAACAACATGTTTCTTTTAATGTACGTCAAATTAATTTACCTTAACAAATTTCCATCAGTCCTCCAAACATGAGGAATTATTTATATAACCCTCAAAGTTGACAGGGCTAAATCAACCCATACTCATAGACAATAGTATGAACTATTCAAAACAATCTAGCTCATCCATTCTATAGACTCATGCAACACTATAACATGATTATGCTTCTTCTGCCATTTAGATTCAGATTCAATTATCAATGCCTGCCAACATATTCAAACTCTTGCAGAAGTATTTCTCATTCCAACAAGGTCATGGCATAATTCTTCTTACTGCAAATCAACATGTTTAATTTTCTGTTGTAAGGAACTTTGAAAAATAAATTTGATCTGCAGTCCTTCTTATCAAGGAACTTGTACAACTAATAATTAAACCTTTTATATAGAAAGACACTTTCCAATAGGATCATATTAGCCTTGGTATATCAGTCCCATGACTGATCTCTGGCCCATTTAGGCCTAGTGTTTGAAGTTGGCTCTAATACCACTCTGTAACACACCTGAACCCCTAAACCCTCTTAGGTTGGTGGAATGTACACATTTTTACCTTTCTTAATAACCCCTATAAATCCAATTCCGATCTCATAATCCATTTCTTTTCATCAAGAGATTTCCAACAATTGTAACCATGCTCAAAACTGAGCTCGGGATCAAAAGTTATGGCCTCTTAAATTTTTCAGGCCTTCTCTTGCCTATCTCCATGTGGTACCCACATGGCTCCACGTCACTCATACCATCTGATGTGGATTGAATTTTCAGAACACGTCAACCCTCCAACATGGCACATCCTGACCAATGGATGGCAAGTATGTTCACAAATAGGTGATGTGTTTGGAATGTGGTTTTGTACCTCACCGAGCACCAGAATCTAGTGGATCCCCCCACTTGACATAACTAAAAGTCCTCCTAGTTTTTGATTGTCTAGTGGTCTAGTCCCTGGAACCATACCCCAACCGGGAACACACATCCACTAGGCACCTCCCCATTAAACACCAGAAAAACCTCATATCCAACCCTTGGAATAACCCAAGGCCCTCCTGGTTGTCGGTTATCCGATGGTTTGGTTCTCCGGGGTGATGACTCTCTTCTGATCTTCTATAAGAGATCAAAAGAAAATATCTATTCCCCCCAAGATTTGATGGCTAGGATATATCCATGGGATCAAAGGCACATAAAGGCCACAAACCCATTCCTCGACCTTCCCACTCAGGCGCCGACACCTATCCACTTATTAATGGAACCTAAACTACACCTGGATCTATTACGTCATCCTAACATCATCGACATGTTCCCTAGAATACTTTTGGATTCACTCACATAAAAGGATATGGGTCAGAAAACCTCCTAGAACCTTTCCCAACTGAGCACTGAGAAACTAGGGAAGAAACATAAAGGAAAGGGTCTTGGAAATTCGATGGTCTAGAGGTCTAGTTGCTTCTCCTCCACTATGTAACAAGTAAGGATAGACCATGAAACTGTAATGGATGAAACATCTCTAATCGAAATTTGATGGTTCCTTCGAGGGTCGGTTACAACACTTAGCCAAAATTCTCAGTCCTTCCACAGACGACCGAGATCGATCCTTTGCTCCATATCAACGACTATTTTTCACTCCAATTTACACATGGATTGAAATGGGTTAAGGACTATCTATGGACTTAGTAGTCCCACAATATTTCGTTGGGTCTTCCTGTAGGGGTTTTCAACTTTTTTCCCACAATTTTTTAATTCCTTTTCTTAAAAAAGAAAACACTCTACCAAGGACCCCAATTGAAGGTTTTATATCATGCACCCCTTCCATTTCAAAGGGTAGGGAAAACACAGGGTTAACATCCTGTACTAACCTTCTTCGTGCCATTAGTACAGTTAAGTTATTAAAATTTTAAGGGGATTTACAACACTCTATTCAACTCAAAATTAACATTCATTCATCACATTCATAAAATTGTTGAGAAAATAAGTTAGATTTCAACCATTGATAAACATTCAATGGACATGTAAAGAAATGCTTATTTGTTCAATGACGAGTTTAACCAACCAAATGATTATAGGTGAAGGCCTTTCCACCCAACCATAGGCTCTATTTCTTTGTCACTTCGGAAACATCATGCGCCTCTACCAGACCATGATACCACCAGGGGACTCTCATAATTGATTCAAAAAGTCAAGGAATGGATCAATAAGGTTACTCTCCTTCACTCCACCAGAAGCAATTTTGTTTCCCTCTTCCCACTGAGCTCATGACCTCCATCAGTTAGTTAGGTTCCTTCCAAGTTTTATTTCCTCTACACAAGGGAGTCCCTCGACGAACTCCCCTTACTAGTGTCGGTTTCTTTCCATCTAACACCAAGTTGCGACCCTCTTTTTCTCTAGTCTGGATATGGGTCTTCTCTATTCTAGGGTGACCATTTAATTCTTGTTTTTTTTTTTTCTATTTTCTTCAAAAAAAATTCCCATATCTTCTCTGTTGCTCAGAGTTGTGTGCGTGAGATCCTCTACTCATTTCATCACCATTTGTTTGTGAGTTTGTGACTCGTCTCTATGTGTAATTGTTCTTTGTTCTTATGTGTGGGTTCATTCTCTGCACATCTGTGCATTCTGTGTCTTTTTCCACTGCATGATTCTTTTGTTCTCATATTCGTGTCCTATAGTTATTTTTCCCTCTTCCTCCTCATTCATAGAGATCTCCACTCACTTATGTCAAAAGTAAGCTCCCAAGGTCAAACTCCCGATTCGAAGGGGAAATCTCTGTTGCGTACTTCTGGTTGAATGTTGTAGCTGACCCTTCAATATTTTGAGTATCAATTTTGAAGGCAGTTATAACTACTCCAAGCACCCAATATGCATGCCATTAACAATTTCCTTCTGGTCAAGGTAAACATGGTACTTTTGACAGATTATGCATTCAAGGTTGTACAAGTGTAGGCTATATTGTTGGGAAAGATTCCTATTTTCCTCATTAAAAATTCCTAGTTCCACCTCAATAATCCCACTCATGGTATCATGACTAGTACTTCAAGGCTTCCTTCTCATTCAAGTGTTTTGGGTTTTCATTAATCATAAACACAATTACATGCTTCATTAATCACAATACATGAAGTCTTAAACATGATTACAGTCTTGGGGGAAAATGAGGTGTTACACATTTCTTGGTAAATTTTAACTCTACACCCTTATTCACCCAAAACCCAAAGGGTATGAATGTGGGTGATCATGCATTTCTAAACCAAGCTTACTTATCAAATCTATGCACCGAGGTTTTCTTGTGAACCAAAATTGAATAGAGTATCTACCTTTTCTTCTTGATTTGAATCTTGATATGGAATAACTTTGTCATCTCCTTCTCCTATTTTGGGTGGAGTATACCGAGGTTCATATCCTTATGCATTGTTGTGAATTCAATATTTTCATACACATATAAGCTACTTTCTATCTCCTTTCCCATTTTCATTAGAAGATTCTTCTTCTTGGAATTCTCCTACTTATGGCTCCTAGGATTCAACTGTGGATGTAGTTTCCAACATTTTTCTTTTCAATGACCATCAATGTTGTGATTCTCACAATAATTATTTCATATCTACACACATGAAATGGTGTTACCTTATTATTCTTCCCTTTTCCCTTCTTCTTCTTTCCCTTATTGGAAGCTCCATTCTAGTTTGTTGACTTTGAACCATTTGGTTGCACCTTTTTCATGTTAGATTCAATGTAATGGGCCTATAGATAGGCACCATCAATGGTATTGTATTTGAGTAGCATAAATTTTTTCATTAGGTGGCTATGAAAACCACCCAGGTGCTTGATGACCATTTTTGTGTCCTAGTGTTTTATTCCCAACTGAATGAATTGCTTTTGGAACTATGTAGTGTACTCTTGTACACTTTATCAATAGTAGTACCATTGAATATTTTGGTCCCCTTCATACCCAATAGGGTAAATATGGGATGTGATGAGGTATTTGAATATCACTTCTTCCATTTATGGGGATCGCAATTGTTTATAACCTTTCTTGTGTCTCCCTTGAGATTGATAGGGTACAACTCTCCCATATACTTGGGTTTTTTAAAGCTTGGGTAAGTATATTATGTGCTCTAACCAACAAAAACCAAAATAAGACTACTCTATTAACAATATGATATGTAAACCACCTTAGATATTCTAATAATCAACTTACCAAAATAAATATTAACTTAAAATGACTATAGTGATCCTATTTATGTTGGACTATGCAACTATATTTTTGGATTTGTAATGCTTTAATAGGAATAAAAAAACACCATTTGGATTCTTCAACTACCATGACATATGAAATAGACTACAATAGAAAAGGCACACAATGAGACACAAATATTTACCCTTAAAACCCATAAGGTAAAACCAACATTTAATGAAGGACTATGCCTTCTGTCTTCTTATATTGTGGAGATTACAATACATATTACAAATCTTTCCAAGCTTCTTATGAAGCTATGAGACACTATGGTCTAGATTTGGATAAAATAGGCTTCAACCTCATCACAATAATGTTTGTTATAATCTTGTAGATGTTATTTCAAAGAGATATTGGTCTAAAAATTCCAATGAAAAGGGGTTATTAATCTTAGAGATTTTGGTAATGAAACTAGAGTTGAAAGACAAAAAAGATTCCCATATTCCCTCGATTCTTCTATCACATGGATGAATTTATGTACCAAAATCTTAGAAATGATCCTGAATAACTCCATATCCCAACCATTAGGTCATGGACCCTTATCCTTATGAAAGCCAATTAACACCTCCTTTAGATCATATATGTCAACACATGACATAATGAGATCATTTTGTTTAGGGCTCTCCATCCTATTAAAATTGGAAGAAGTACCCGTAAATTTCTCTTCTATATTAGGCATCTTAGGTTTAGAATAGCTATCCCCATAATGGCACTAGAAAAACTTGGTGATATCAATAAAACTTGAAATTTAATTCCTAGAATAATCTTGTATACTCCATATAGTTTTATATGCCTCCACTACCCGAGCATAACTTATTTTTTGTATTTTCATATTCTTCCTTAATACATGTTGCTCTGCCTTTTTGTCTGAAAAAAATCCTCTTCACAAGCCAATAATGTATTGCTTTCCCCTTAAAAAAATTTCACCTCATTATGAATGATATTTTTCACCCTTCATGTCTTCAAATGATCATAAAGAAATTCATGTTGATCCTCAATATCTTCCAAATTTCCTTTTCCTAAGAATTCTGCTTAAACACCGAATCCTTCGTAAGTAATTTGATTTCAGATAGAATTTCTTAGTCATGTTTCATTCAAACTCTTATTAACTTCAATATTAGGCATTCCACTCTATGGAAACCATGGTTCGATATGCTTCCTTATCTAGTCAAAATTCATTGAACTTGAAGGGTTAATGGGTATTCTTCACATCCATGCCAATATGGGGAACGATATGGGAATGATCTGATGTTCCTTCCATCCATACCTAGTATCTAAATCCTACTAAGATAGTTAGAAACTCATTAGTAACCAAAAAATGATCTAAAAATTTAAATCAATCCTCCATATAAATTAATCCCCCCTTCTAGTGCTTCCATTCCTCCAAGGATGCTTAATATCAATAGGATAAACATCAAATAATTCGTTCTCTTCAAATAGATGTTGAGGAACTATAGCTAAATTATCAGGCCTCTCCCTTCTTCCTCCTATATTTCACTCATTTTCATGGACATGTTCATGTCCACTCCACAAAATATATCCTTTGATGGAAAATCCCCATCATTAAAAATATTAATCCAATTGTCCTTTCTATTTTTTTTTTTTCACAAGAACTGGTGGATTTATATTAATATGAAAAAAGGCGTGGCCAGATCCACATGAATCATAAAGAGTATTCAAAAATACATTATTCTATCTCTGACATAGCTTCTTTCAGCTTATTGTTTTTCTTCCATCTATCCTCTGTCCAATTCCTATTACTATTGCTTTTTTAACTACATATATTCGATAAAATACCTATTACATACTGAGAATTAAAACATACACTAGCTATGATTTACATTTTTACTAGATCAAGAGCATTCTTTGTTTGTTCTTGTTCCTCCTCTACTTCCACTGTCGCGTTCAGGTCCAACAGAATTCCCATTTCAACTGCATCTCCTCCTCTTGGCCCAGCAACCCAGTTTGAATTATCAGGTTCCTCATTCCTATGTGTTGTATGTTCCTGAAGAGAAACTAGACGACAACGAAAGAAATCTACTTCATCCTGAAGCTGACCAATGAGAACACGATGCTGACTGAGAGTATCAAGAGTAAATGTTGTTGTAGAAATAATGGAATTAACTCTGAGAGTCAATATTTTCCTTTCCTCATTTCTAGCCTCCAATTCCTCATCCACATTGTCTGTCCACTCCATGTTGTCCATACTAGCTTCTTTATCTAGGAGAATTCACGGAGGACGAAATTTAGTACTGAGAATTGGGTGTTCTAATATCCTGATCAACCTCTCTGAAGAATCTGAAGAGTTTCTTCCAGAGCTCGATTTTACTTCTTCGGGGGCATGCACCAAATTAGAGCCACTGATTGCAGAGTCCAAATTTTCTCTACTAGCCCAGACTGACCAAGAGACAAGCGACCTAGATGCTTCCAAAATAGACTCCAAATCCAAATTTTAGGAATGTCATGGAAAACATTATTCCCAGATACATTTATAATTCCTACAATGCAACATACCTGATTACCCATGCCTGAGATATCCTTCATAAGATGGTCATGCATCTCTCAGGTACTGTTGACAATATCCTCCTTAATTTGGCTAAAGAAACGTACTTTTCCATCCTTGTCGGCTTCCACTATGATGATCATACTTCTCTCTCCTCCAGAGTCATCAAAACAAGTGCATTCACAGGATTCTCCCATACATACTTCATCATGTGAATGATCCCTCCATGCACTAATTGATAGCGTTCCATATTTTGAATGACGGTTCCCAAGCTTCTGAAGAAGTTAGTCTAAATAAGTATTGTTCCTGTCCTTTCCATGTGTCTGGTAGATCGTACCATGTGCATGATCCATTTTTAACACTTGTTCATTTCAAATTTTACGAGGGGGAACCACCAACACCGCTCCATTCACCCCCATATGACCAGGAGTTAGCCTGATGGCCTTGTTTTCCAAGAAATCCGCGACCATGTTATGGTGACGGAGGATGTGAAAAAAATGTGCCTGAAGTCCTTGCAAATTTTTTCTAATGCGGTCCACAATATTTTCTAGACTTGTTTCTTTTGGTGAGGAGGCCTTGATAAAATAACAAATTGTGTTTTTAGAATCACCTACCATATTAAGTTCAATTATTTTTGTCTTCTTTTCCAATTGTATGCCCATATACATAGTGTATGATTATGCTTTATTGTTGGTAGTGACTCCCAGATTCCAAGAATATTCCATTAATTGATTTCCTTTAGGGTTGAAGAGCACCCCACCCGCACCTGCTTCCCTGGGTTGTTCTTTCTATTGTTATAAGGTCCATAAACATTCAAAAAATTGATAGCTTATTCATACCCTAAATATAGAAAGAAATGATTGTAGTAGAGTCCAAGAAAGCATGAATTTTGACCTTTAACTTTGAGTACCATGCTATTTCCAAACTACCAGACTTGTCGCATGCATTTGAAGAAAAAATTACATCCTAGAAACAAACCTTGTAAAGAGTCCACTACATCCTCGTCTTGTAACATGGTTTCACAGTAAAAAAACATATGGACTACCTTTTTGTACTAGCCTTTTCAGGGAGCTCTTCTTGTGGGTACCCTCATGCCCCTTATATTTATAGAAAGGAAAAACATTCCTTCCTCTTATGGGATTGCCCCTACTCTAAGTGCCTTTTTAATGGATCATTGTATTCCAAAATGTACCTATGATTTTTCTCATTTTTCAATAGAAGAAAGGACTTATCCCTTGACTCAAAATTAGGTGACATATATCATGATTAGTAGCCAAACCCCCACCTAGAGTTTCCACCTACCTAACTGTTGTGATAAATCCCCCCTGCAGACAGGTTGAAATCCCCTTGTATCAGGTTTCCTTCGATCCAAGACAGAAGGAAAAAAAATGGACACTAACTTCCCCTTAAGACTAATTTTATATGTTCATTAATGAAATAAAGAGAGAGAGAGAGAAAGAGGAAAAGATAAATGGCTTGCCTCTTTCCTGTAGGTTGTCCTTGTTGGTCCAACTGTTGAACTTGATATCCAAGCTTCAAGTATGGAAGTAGCCCTCCTGTAAGAGACGACACAATCCTCTTCTTCTACTATATATCATTATACGAAAGTAGATTTATCTATGTTGGACTTAAACAAGACAGAGATAAACATTCTTGAAATGAACAATGTAGACATTAAGAGAAATAGGCCAAGTTATATATTAAAAATGGAAAACATGGAAAAACTTACAACCCTGTAATGTTGTGCTAGCGTTCCTTCAAGCTCTCCTTTTTCCATCCCCTTCGTGCCACAAGACGATAAGTATGATGCTATGAACTATTCTCTTTCCCCCTTTTTACCTTGGAATGCACTCATTATATAGCAGTTGGAGGCTTAAGCACCATGGAGAAGATCACTCACTAGATCCACTAAATTGGGATCTCCAAGATTTTTAGGGAGAAAATATCTCTCAAGGATTTCAGGGAGGAAATATCTCTCAGTATCCATCAAATTATGATATTGGTTTGAGAAAATATCTCAACCATCCATGAGACTCTCAACTTCTCCTTGAGATTAGGAAACTACACGTGAGGTGGATTCTCACACTAAATTAATTTCTTTTTTTTAATAAAAATGAATAATACATGTACACATAGTATTTTGCTCTTCATATGATCGAATTCTCCCCCAACATGTCTAGGGATCATGACAAACACTCCCTTACTTAAGTGTGACAAATCCACACTTAGTAGTGTGGGAATTCGGTGTGTAAAACTAACCTATGTCATACATATTCTCAATTAAAGATATCTCTTGTGAGGACTTATTTGAGAAGAAACCTATCTAGATGATGTATAACCAAAATTATCTTGGGAGTCACCACATAAATAAGAGACATTTCCCTCTTCTTCAATATCATTGTAGAAGGCTGAGAATTTTGAAAATTTTCCTTCTCTTTAGTCCTTGAACCTTGCATTTCCATATCCAATGGACAATGAGGTCTGAGTCTCTTTAACATTAGGTCTATAATAAGAATCAAGATATTTATTATCATAGGGATAGAAGATCGGTCTATCTACTACCTCTTTTCCTTTCTCATGGATTCCCATCTTATGACCTAGAACTAAATCTAGTTCCCTTTTCCATGTTTTAATCTCTTCTAGAACTTGAGAGGATCATGAAAATTAAACAATAATCATGTTTCTTATAGCCTAAGAGTTTCATTAACTTGTGCAACCCCCTACCCTCAACAATCCTTGAAGTATTTCTGAAGGAAGCCTCTCTGTTCTTCGATCCTATGATGTCTCAACCAAAAAAACTATAAGAATACCATATCTTGATGGACTAAGCATCAAGTGCATGTAATATAAGTTGTCCTCTTTTATTCTCTGATGAAAGAATGTTTTGTATGTCCATATTGATTTAACTAGCTACATATGAAAGATATGTTAACGAAATCCAAGGTCTGTCTAAAGCACTACCCTTCCATGTATCACCTAGTGTTTCATGCGCACAACAACCTTCCAATTTTCTTCTCTTACCATATTTTTAAGAGAAGAAATTGGGCCCCCTATCAAAACTTCCTACTGGAACTCTTGCACTCACTCTCTCGTGCGAATGGATAATCCTGAGTTTGCCTCCCGCTCTTCTTTCTTTACTATTTCTAGTTTCTCTTCAGATCACTTCGACACATCGATCCACACTTTAGTGAGTTCCCTCTTCTCGCGTCGATGAACAACATACCGGTGAATGCATTCTTTCTTCCACCTACACATTGGCGCGCCAGGGATTTCTTAGCTGAGACATATACCACCTTCCTTAGAGCTTGGATAATGCACTAACATGCTTCTACTAAACTTCACTGACACATGTCTTTACCACCGACTAAGTTCGGTGTGTGATCAACGTCGACACATCAATAATGTTCACACAATTATCTTAGCCATGTACATGCCTTTTAACAGATAACTTCCTTCCACTTTCACCAATTCATTGCATATCAACAACACTCCTCCCTTTCGCTTTGATACACTTCATATCAATGAGGTTTGTCTCTCCCTCGCCGATGCACTGCTTGTTGATAAGTTTCTCACTCTCATCCCCAATTCTCTATCAGAAGGATGTCGGCCCCTCATCCTCATTGAATGCATTGATGATGATATTGTTCCTCTCGCCAATGTTGACTTGGTCAGCAAGGCCCACCTTCGTCTTGAGGCATATCTTATCCTCCTCCTAGCTAAGATCCTTATTGTTGCGTCATCAGTCGGTCTCCTACCATTTCCATTGATTAATATTCCTACATCTAATATGATAACTCATGATGATCCATATGGATTTCGGTGGCCTCCCACCTATTCCAACTGGCTCATTTTGGCATTTTTCCAGTTCGACAGTTTTTTCCTAGTTTTCGGGTCCTTGACTTTCGGGGCCGTTTTGAGGCCCTAAACTTTGTTTTTAGGGCTCACCACAATCAACATAAGTAGGGGTCGCCACATGAAACATCTGTATTCCTTGGATAGACCTTTCCAACGACGGGTTGTCGTGCGCCTAAAATGAAGATCGTATGCAAAAGTGACGACCCTGTGAAGTTGATTTACTAACTTACCCAAACGGGGCCCACATGACTTTTGGCGCTTCATCTCCTAGGGTTAGGTTTTTGGATGTCTAGGGTTTTTGACATTCCTGTTTATTGTAAAAAGGCCTTGAGAGCCTCATTGTAATCATAATCTAGAAAATGAGCACAGTTGTCGCACCTCTTCTCAGAGATAAGCCACCACCATTCTAGCAAGCTTGTTTTCTGCTGCATTATACAGTTTCAACTTATTTCCTTATTGAATAGAAACCAATTTTACTGTATATCTGTTATTCTGTGTTAAGCATATTTTGATAATAATCTGTATTCATTTCGTTCTACTCATAAAATCCGGATCAATGGTATTAGAGTGGTTTTCTCCTTGTCTTTCTTAATGCATGTCCCCAACGAGGCCAAGGTACAAAGAATTGGGTCTCGAGCTTGTTTCTCTTGAGAAAAAAACTATCGCACGCCCAAGTGAGCTCTCATGGCGGGAGAAAATAAAGACAACGGGACATGAGATCCCTTCAAAATGTTGCTCGAGGAATCCCTCACACAACAAATGAACGAGATGATGGATAGTTTTTCACAAAATCCTTCGGTGGCTACCAACAGGCGACACATCTTCCTCAAACAGAGGCACCACCCGCTTCAAGGTACAAATCAACTTCGATATTCCTATATTTGAAGGTCAGATAGATGAAGATGTTGCAGACAAATGGTTGAATCTATTAGAAGGGTATTTCTCTGTCCATAACTTCTCGAATAGAAAACATTACTTTTTCACTCCTCAAAGTCATTCCCCATGTCAAAGATTGGTGGGAAAATTTCTGTGAGGAGAAGGAAATAGAAGAACCCTCATTATTTACAGTCGCGGTGACCTGAGAGTCCTTTAGGGATGCTATTAAGGAACAATACTACCCTGTTGGAAGTTATGACGACCTATATACAAAATGGACCACATTGCGGAAGGAAAGAGACCAAGCAGTACCCGAGTTCACAAATATCTTCCATACCTTGCGCACAAAGATGGGTATCAAATATTCTGAGCAACATCTGGTGATCAAGTATCACGACGGTCTGCATAGATACATCTAGATTGAAATGGAGTTTCTAGACGTCTCATCCTTGGGCACGACCTACCGATATGCCGTCAAAATTGAGTAAAATCTCAAACAAAAGACACGACAATTTGGGCCTGGGAACCCCTCACAAAAAAAGCCAGGAAAGGGCGGCCCCAACCCGCAGAACAAAGGACATAGAAAAGACATATCTCCTCAGGAAAACCAGTCCAGGACACAAGCAAAGAGGGACACCGAAAAGACAAAGAAAGATACTGGAAAGTGGTGCGACTTCCATAAGATCCCCTGGCATAACAATGTTGATTGTCGCTCAAAGCAGTCGTTGGTGGCTAAGGTGAAAGCCTTTGAATCAAATGTAGGTTCCGAATTTGGGTCAGAACCAGAAAGAGGGAGATAGATCATTGATGTAGAACCCAGTGATACCATTACTACCACTAATCTCTAGCCAAGTGAACTAGATGAACCAGAGGAAGGCGAGCACCTTTTTCATTCATAGATGTGGATGAAGGGTACCCTGCTGCACTTCATCGGTGATAGCGGTAGCCAGAAGAACCTCATCTCAGCAGAGGTTTCCAAGTGACTCGCCCTATCGACAACACCGCACCTGTAGCCCTACACCATCAGATGGCTCCGCCAAGGAAGCGACATCTGCGTCAGCCAACAATGTCATCTGTCATACGACATCAATCCCTTCAAATACGAGGTATTGTGTGATGTTGCCCCTCTCGAAGTTTGTAATGTTCTTTTGGGCCAACCATATTTATGGAAACTCCATGTTGTATATGAGTCTAGGCCTTGCAGTGTTATTATTACTTTGAACAAGAAATTGTACATGATACCGAAGGCAGTCCCACCTAGTGCTATTTCCTTGATCTCTGCCAAGCAATGAAGGAAGGTCATCTCTTGGACATGGAAATTTTTCTTCTTCATGATTCGCTCTCAGAATGAGCGAAATATCGTAGCCACATCCGGGGTCTCTGCGATCGACCTCTTCACACAACAGAAGCAAGTGGATAAGGTCGTGGAATCATACTCATATATCTTCTCCTCACCTACCGGGATAACTCTACACTTTCAGGTCAAGCACCCCATCGATTTGACCCTTAGCGCACCGCTTCTCAATGGGCCAGTCTACCGTCACTCTCTGTTAGAGAATGAGGAGATCAAATGAAAGATCCAAGAACTGCTCCACAAGGGACACATTCATCCTAGCCCATCACCTTGCGGGAGCCCAATCAAGCTGGTACATAAGAAAGATGGAACCTGGCGACTGTGCATTGATTATCGAGCCCTGAATAAATTCACAGTTAGAAACCGATACTTGATTTCCCGAATCGAAGACCTCCTTGATCAGCTCATGGAGGCCAAATACTTCAGTAAGATTTATATGAAGTCTGGCTACCACTAGGTCCTGATAGAACAGACAGATGTATGGAAGATCACCTTCAAGTCAAAGGAAGGTCTTTTCGAATGGTTGGTCATGCCCTTTGGCTTGACAAATTCTCCAACCACTTTCATGAGGATGATGGATGATATCCTGCGACCATTCACCAATAGTTTTGTAGTGGTGTATCTGTATGACATTTACATTTACAACAAGACTTGGGCAGAACACTTGCAACATATTCGGCAGGTTCTGCACACCCTGCGACAACACAAGCCATATGCCAACTTGGAAAAATGTTCCTTCGGCATGGACAGGGTCCATTACCTGGGCTACATTGTTGATCAACATGGTGTACATATGGATCCATCCAAGATCCAAGTCATCCGTGATTGGCCAGCCCAAACCACACTCACTGAGCTTCGAATCTTGTTGGGCCTTGCCAATTTATACTGCGGGTTCGTGTTGGGATTCTCCCATATTGCATAGGCCCTCAACTAAGTAACCAGGGGTGGTGGTAAGGAGAAATTTGTGTGGGGTCAGTCCCAACAACAAGCATTCGATGATTTGAAGCAACGCTTGTGCTCAACCCCAATACTTTCACTATCGGACCTGCAACACCCATTTGAGATCGAGATAAATGCTCGAGACTACGTTGTGGGTGTCATTCTCACTCAGCACGACCACCCCATGGCCTATCATAGTGAGACACTATCAGATGATGTTCGTAAGTACTCTACTTACGACAAAGAAATGTACTCCATTGTGCAAGCATGTCGCTAATGGAGACATTACATTCTTGGGAAGGAGACAATCATCCACATTGATCATAAGCCACTTCAGTTCATGCATATACAAGGAAAATTGCAGAATGACCGCCATCAGAAGTGGTCCACATACTTGAAGCAATTCCACCTCAACATCAAGTATAAAACATGAAGCACCAACCGCGTTGCTGATTGCCTCAACAGACCGCCAGTCGTGAAACTCACCATAATGCTATAATATTGTGGCCGTGAGACCTCTAGATGGCCCCAACTCTATGAGACAGACCCAGACTTCGCCACCACCTACCAAATGTTGGGCGCAAATACAGTTGTCGCTACTTTCCATCTTCAGGATGGGTTGTTGTGTCGTCTGGGCCATGTCCACGTTCCATCAAGAGAGCGAGCGAAGCTGATCTGGGAAGCCCACTACAGTCAGGTGGTAGGACACTTTGGCGTCGAAAAGACAGTGGCAATGCTGCAGAAACATTTCTACTGGCTGAAACTTCAACAAGAGGTCAACAAGTATATCAGGTCCTGCAGTGCCTGCGCTATTGCCAAACTGACCACTAAGAAACATGGCTTGTACACCCCTCTTCCTACTCCTGACAGGCCATGGGAATCCATCTCCATGAACTACATGTTGGGCCTCCCGTCCACCAAGCGGGGAAATGACTGTGTTTTTGTGGTTTTTGATCGCTTTTCTAAGATGGCGATTCTGGCCACCTGCAAGAAGAG
>ML780821.1:28534-51385 GCA_009831015.1 Picea engelmannii
CATACATATCTTGTGCATGTACACTAGTATTATTATAATGTATTAAAACAAGAATTATGCTTGTTTGACATGGGTGTCTAATATCTTAGTATAATTATTAAGTTAATTGATTGATTAAAGTTAATGTTATTTATTAAGTTAATGTTATTTGATTAGAGCTAACATTATTGATTAATTTAATTGAATTAATGAGATTTAATGTTATTATAAAATTGATTGATTGATTTAGAGCTAATGTGATTTTTATTTTTTTTAAGTAAAAAAGGGTGGTGCCTATTATATTACCATAGCCAAAATACAAAACTGTAGATGATGCCAGCTGTCCTGCCTGAGCAGGAAACCAGGACAGTTGGGCATCCATGTCCATTTGTCACCCAGTGTGCATAGTTATCAGAATGAACAGAGTTGATGGTGCGACGTCCTGCCCGAAGGAAACCAGGACTTACAGTTGCAAGCTTAAAACTGCTTCTTCTAGCTAGCACTAAGATAACCTGGTAACTAGCTATCCTAAGACATAAAATAAAATAACAACACCAAAACCAGAGCCGAGTTTTAAGCATTGAGTAACCTCTATACCGAGCTGCTTGTCCTAGACCTCGGAGTGCCTCCATCTCGCTGGGAACGAGTATGGTCTTGCGCAGGTCGGACATTGCTTCTTTGAGGATGCTCTGGAATGGGCCGCAAAGAACATGTCGAGCCGCTGGTCCATTCTCACTAGGCGGAAGAGTTCATCGTCCAACTTGTCCCTTATCTCGAAAACAAGATTGAGGCATCCCCAGTCGACTGAAGGTGGCTTCTTCGGGCGGTGGCTACCCATGAATTCCTCGCTGGCGGTCGCCTCTGCTTCCTGTGTCCTGTGCCTGTGGCGAGCTTGGCCTGGGTCCTCTGCATCCTTGGTAGGCTCGGGAGGAGCCTCCTCTTCTATGAAACAGGGGGAGTAAGGCGCCTCTGTGATGGTTGTGGCAGGGTCGAACACATTGCTTGCTGGCTGTCGAGTGCTATAAGAGTCGAAGCTCATACTCGAGTTCCAATTCTCCGGTTCCATGATCAATTTCCCCGGTGAACTGGGCAAACCTCCTTCCGGGATGATCTCCTCCACGTACGCCATTGGAGGCGTGCGTGGTCTGCTCTTCCGCCTTCTGGCCACTATCGCCATGGCTTTCTCGAATTTCTCTTTTCGTTTACGCCGCGACCCCGCTGCATACCAGGCCGCTCCTCGACGCGGTTTCCCTCTAGCTCGGGGCATGGCGAGATCGCAGTGAAAAGTCCTAATGCTGCAGTTGCCTGTCGAATTACCCCTGAGGAAAGGCGAGGGTGCCGAGTGCGGCCACTGTGCCAGTGAGGCGAGAGAGAGGCCACCGCAGCTCTGGTTTGCCTGCGAGACGGAGGCCTCCCGAAGGAAATTGTTGCCGGGTCTTGCAACTCGAAAAATGAGCGTTGAAGCCAAAACGATTGCCATAACCGAAGTATTAACCATCACCATTAAAGTCTGCTTGTTAATGCTCTGGTGAGGGGTACCCTTCCCTTGCGCGAGGGGCCTCATCATATTAATGTGTCTGCGCGGATTCATGCGGGGTTAATGTCCGTGGTGATATGAGCCAGTGGATGCATTAAGTCCGCGTCCTGGCTCATTCCCGTGTGGCACTATCGCGCCGCGTGTCACCCCATCCGGGGAGTGAAGATCGCTGATGGCTAAGGCTTGACATCGAGTGAGGATCTCTGGAGCTGGTGATCCTGGGCCTTCCCAGCTTAAGTGTTCCTCGCCCTTTTCAACTGCCTCGTTTGCTAGTCTATCAGCCACTTTATTTGCCTCTCTTTTTACGTGGGAAGTAGTGATGCTGAGATGGGGTTGTAAGTGGTGACCGAAGTCTGCGAGCAGGCCATGTAGTCTCCAGCTTGGTGAGATTTTGTCAGGGTTGCATCCATGGAGGATTCTGGTGGCTAACCTGATGATGATTTGTGAGTCCCCTTCCAGGATTATCCTTTGATGACCTTTGTCGATGGCTGTTTGGAGTCCTCTAAGGAGTCCTGTTAGCTCGGCTACATTGTTGGTTGTGTCTCCAAGGAATCCTATGTCTAGAGCTAGGATTTCCCCATCTGAGTTCCTGAGCACTACCCCATATCCTGCTGGTCCTGGGTTGCCTTTGGAGGCTCCATCAAAATTGACTTTGATGAAGTGTGTTGGAGGGGGAGTCCAGTTAGTTGGACTGGTGGGTTGTACCTTATGACTTCTGGTTGCCAGATGGTTGCCTAGGATGGGTTGCCAGTTTTGCAAGATACTCTGCTCCTCCGGGCTGCACTGCCAATCTTCCTCTGCCCAGGATTTGGTCCTGATTGTTTCTACTATTAGGGATCTGAATTTTTCCCAGGTGGCTTCAGGAAGGGAAGGTAGAGAATGGAAAATTCTCTTGTTTCATTCCTTCCAGATCTGCCAAAGGACGAATCCCGGCAGCAGTTTCCAAATGAGGTTTAGAATTGGGTTACTGAAAGCGATGTTGTCCCAATTCTCAATTGTACAGTTGATGGTGCTTCGGTTTCGATTGGATTTGCGCATGATTTGCGTTCCATAGTCCCAGATCCATTGACTGTAATGGCATCCATTAAAGAGGTGCTCTTTGGTTTCCTCCTGTTGTGAGCATAGAACGCAAATGGATGGTCCAATGAAGCCCCTCTTCCGTAGGTTATCCCAGGTTAAAGCCCTGTTGTGCGCCACTAGCCACAGAAAGGTAGAGACCTTGGGCCAGAGAGCGGGATTCCAGATTTTGGTCCAGATATGCTCCTTTCTAGTATCCTGTTGGGTTGCATGCAAAGAGTAAGCTTCTTTGATACAGCTATAGTGTACCCCCACCTCAGGATGTCTGGTCCCCCTCTATACAGTATTTTCCGACTGGCAGATTGAGAATGCCAATGCCGCAGATCAAGAATTTCAGGGATCCCGAGTTCTTGATGAGAGGCCTTCCATTGGCGCCACCTTTGTTGCGGAGTTTGTGGCATCCATAGATCTTTAACTTTGAGGTGGACGTTCTGGTGGAGGGCTCGTTTAAGCTCGGCTAACTCTTCCATTGTGTCCAATGGTTTGAGTTGCTGCCAAGAGTCTTGCCAGAACAGGGCACTTCCTCCGTCTCTTAGCTCCCAGAAGGCGTGGTTTTGCACCAGAGTGCGATTTTGCCAGGCTGTGTTCCAGATATTGGAGCCCTGTATGTGGTAAATGTGCCGGATTAGCTGATCTTCCGAAGAGTGAGGGGCATATTTCCTTCTCCATATTTGCGCCCAGGCTGGTGTCGGGTTCTTCAGCCATCTCCACCAGATTTTGGCTCTCATTACTTGATTTAGTTTCCCTGGGTCTCTGAGTCCCAGTCCGCCTTGACTTTTTGGCGTGCATATTCTGCCCCAGTTGACTAACGCCCATTTCTTGTTTGGTTGGTGTCCGCTCCAGAGAAAGTTCCGCTGCAAGGTTTTAATAGCTTTGATGACTTTTTTAGGAGCCACCAGAGCAGTGAAGAGGTAGGTGGGCAGCGCTTGCAAAACTGACTTGAGGAGAACCAGCCAGGAGGCAATGTTTAGAGGTCTGAAAGTCTAGTTGTGTAGCCTGTTCGCAATGGAGAGGAGGAGGTTGTCCCAGGAGATAGTGGAGGCCGCCGCTCCACTGAGAGGAACCCCGAGATAATTGGACGGAAGGGAGCTCCTGGGTATCCCCAGAAGTTTAGAAATATGACGCTGGACAGGGGGCGAGGTGTTGAAGAAGTAGAGTTTGGACTTGTCCAGGTTAAGCGACATGCCTGAGGCCTCAGTGAAGTCTGAGAGGATGGAGTTGAGTTTTGTGGCTTCCTGGACGGTGGGAGAGTTCATGAGAAGGGTGTCATCTACGAATTGGCTGTGAGAGGGTGCAGGCTGAATGTTGTGCAGAGGTAGGCCTTTAAGCGAGCCTTCAGTTACTGCTGCTTTGATGTAGCGTCCCAGACCTTCCGCAATAAGAACAAACAGAAAAGGGGATAGGGGGTCCCCCTGACGAATTCCTCTTGATGGCGAGAAAGGCTTTGATGGTACACCATTAACTAAGATGGAAAATAAGATGGAGGAGGTGAGTTGCATGACCCAACTTATCCAAGCCTGATCAAAGCCAAAAGAGTCTAGGACAGCTCTTATATATTTCCAGTTGGCCCGGTCGAAGGCTTTTGAAAGGTCGAGTTTGATAAGCATACCTGGAGTTCTTGAAGTCTTGAGGGAGTGTATAATCTCATGAGCCAGGATGACGCTGTCCATGATTTGTCTTCCTTCTACATACCCTGACTGCTCCTTGGAGATGAGGAACGGCAGGATGGGCTTGAGCCTAGTAGCAATGACCTTCGTTATAACTTTATAAATGACGTTGCACAGGGCTATGGGTCTGAACTGTTTGGGATTGGTGATGTGTTCTTCCTTCGGAATGAGGGTGAGGAAGGTGGCATTGAGGGCTGGTAGTACTAGGCCTGAAGCTCTTGATTCCTCAACTACTTCCCACATGTCCTACCTTACCAGATCCCAGCAATAGTGGAAAAAATCCACGGTAAACCTATCTGGGCCTGGGGATTTTCCTGCTGGCATGGCTTTTACTGCTTGGTCGACCTCTTCTTGGGTGATGGGTCGAGTTAGGGCTGCATTCTGTTCTGGTGTGACTAGTTCCGGTATGTGGCTGGTTACTCTTCTGATTGCTTCCGTTCTGTCCTGCTGTGGTTCAGTTAGAAGGTCTTCATAGTACTTGAGAAGTTCCTCCTCTATTTTGGAGTGTTCCCTGGTTAAGTTTCCTTGGCTGTCCTCTAGGTGAGTGATCCTATTGACATGTCGTCTATGCATCATGGCTCTGTGGAAGAATTTTGTATTCTTCTCTCCTTCTTTGAGCCACTGCACTCTGGACTTTTTCTTGCATAAGATTTCCTCCTGCTTTCGTCATTCTTCCAGTTGCGCCTGAAGTTGTTCCTCCTCTTGCATTAGTTCAGCGGTTTGTGCTCCAGAAATGAAGGTTTTTTTAATCTCCCCCAATCTGCTCTCTATGATCTTTATGCTTTGAAGTATATTGCCAAATCTGTTTTTGTTCCAATGTTTTAGCCTTTGTTTGAAGTTCTTTAATCACTACAGAAACTTATACATGCATGAACCATGGTCTATTTCCGCTTGTTCCCACCAGGATTTGGCTAGTTGTTTGAAGTCCGGATGTGCTAGCCAAAATTTCTCGAAGCGGAAAGGCTTGTATCTGGGAGGTTCTCCCAAGTCTAGTTGTAGAGCCAGGGGCCAGTGGTCTGAGCCTGCTTTTGGTAGGATAAGGATTTCCAGATGAGAGCCTGATTCCATAATTTCCTCGGTTACCAAGAAGCGATCAAGTCGACAGGCAATGTGTTGGTTGCCTGATCTGCGATTGGACCAGGTGAAGATGCCATTGCTATTCTCAATATCTACTAATTTTAAATGATCAATGAGAGCTTTAAACTTACCACTGTCTTGCTCGAGTTTTTTGATACCTCCAGTTTTTTCCTCTAATGTCAAGATCATGTTGAAGTCGCCTCCTAAAATCCAGTTCGAGGTTGCTGCCAGGTTCTTGATCATCTCGAGTCTCTGCATGAATTTGTATTTGTCCTGGCTACTATGTGGCCCGTAGACATTTGTGATGGCTCCTTCCTGGTTCGTGCCCATGACCTCAAAGTGGGCAGTGATTGTGTCGATTATTGTAAAGGGTTTGCTAATAGTTACATTGGATGGGTTCCATAGGATGGCTAGGCCGCCTGAGGCTCCTGTGGAGTCCGTTGTTATGGAGTTACATTCCCGCCATACACGCTGAGAGATTGTTTCAGCTTCTACTCCTCGGCATTTAGTCTCCTGGAGCAGCAAAATATCTAGTTTCTCTGCCATGATGCAGTCTCGTAGGATCCTTTGTTTGGATCTACCATTTAGTCCTCTGATGTTCCATGTGATGATCTTCATCATTAAGAGGGAGGTGTTGAGTGGAGGTATCCCTCCGAAAGCTTGTGTATCTGACCTGAGTTTATCATGAGATTACCCGCTTCCTTTATTAGTTGATGTGTCGTTTTCCGCCCCCGCCTTTTGTTTTCGCGAAGGGCTCGCTTTGTGCCAGAGTTCGGGTCCATCGCTATACCCAGGCGTGCTGTGGACCCTGCAGAGGAATTGAGAAAGACCTTGTGTACCTTGCAGAGTTGTTCTTCAGGGAGGGTCTGCAGGTTCTTTTGGTTCAGAGCCTCCTCCAACTTCTCTAGATCTATTCCTGCCAGATCCCGATCATCCAGTGCCATTGGGGTATCCCCGTCGCCCTCTCCTTTTTCGTCCAAGTGGGTCTCGCCTGTTGGAGGATTGGGGTCAGGATTTGGGCCTGTTGTTTGCGGTTGCTGGGGGTTTTTGTGCGGGTCTTGAACTTCTTCATCCTCAGGGAGTTGCTCCAGAATATCGTAAGAGTTCTTAGTGGCAATGTTTTGCCTGTTCGTCATGGTCTGCTTCCTTGGTGGGTTTCTTCTTTTTGATGCTACTGTGGTGAAGCCATCTTTTTGCAGGGTTTCGCTTGCTTTTGCGGCTTGCTTGATGATGGGGCAGTCTCGATAGAGATGGCCATGCTCATGGCATCTTCTGCATCTGAATGGTATAAGCTCGTAGTCCAGGGTTTGTAGCCAGTCCTCATCCTGGTACTCTAGGGTTACCGCCCCAGGCAGTGCTTTGGATATGTTCATGTATACACAGATCCTAGCATATGAGGTGTATTTTCGCTGTCTTGTGGCTTCTGAAGCTTTCACATATTGCCCTAGGGTGTTCCATATGCCCATAAGAATCTCTTCCAACCAGAACTCTTGTGGGAGGGAGTAAAGGCGTATCCATATAGGGGCCATGGTGAAGTCTTCTTTGTCCGGGCTAAATCTTTCAGTCCAAAAGCGGAGAAATAACCCTGCCGAGTTGAAGAAGTAAGGCCCGTTTTCGAAGATTTTGTCTTTGTCTTCTAAGTTGTATAGAATGATGGTGAAGAATCCCTTGGAGTTGAGTTGGAGCTCGTAGTCCCCCTTGGGATTCCACCAGTTCTTTATCCATTTTTAGAGGTCTCTTTCTGCCGGCCAAAGCCCTAGAAATTTGCCAATGAGGGTGTGCTCTCTCATAAATTGCGTGTGCTCTCCAACCCGGGTTGAACTGATAAGGTATTTCGGCGGATTCTCCATTTGCGGTATGCATTTGCCTGGTTCCCAGCTTCTTGGCGGCCTTGGTTGAGAGGTTCCTGCTTCTGTTTCCATTTCCGCTCTGAGATTATTCTCCCTGGCTAGGAGCTGGTCCCGGACCTGCGACGACGGCTCGAAGGTGGGTCGCATTGTTCTAGCTCCTGGTTTGTCATTGGCCGCTACATTGCAGTATGAGGGGGGTTTCCCCCCCTCCTCTGCGCCCATACCCTTGTGACAGTGAAGGCCGAGTAGTTGGCTGACGCGCTGGTGAGGTTTCGCGGGGGGAGTCTGTGCTTGAAGTCCGGCGATCTATCTTGCGATGAGGCTAGGGTTTTGCAGAGCTCTCCTTCTTTTCATGATCCTTTTTCTTAGGTTCATCGATTTAAAGATAATGTGATTAATTAAATTTATTTATTTATTTAAAGTTAATGTTATTTATTAAATTATTGATTTAATTAGATATTTAAATTTAATATATTATTGGTATGTGTTGTTTCGAATTAATTTAAGTTTGGGCGAATTGATTTCAAACCTATCCAAATGATTTCCTTATTTATTATTTATTCAGAGATTGCATGTCAGAGAGGGCAAGAGTATTTTATTGGGTTAGCATCTTTAGGACCTTAAGGAGGATGAGTAAGGAAGTGGAAGTGTAAGCTTATAAAGGAGACAGTGTTGGTGAATTTGGGGGTTACATGTGTTGGAGGGAAGATGATGGTTTTGGGAGGGAGGACGGACCATTAATCAGGAGGATTATGTGAAGAACATTGTGTGGAAACTAGGCTCAGGGAATCTGAGTGAGATTACAATTTGACTTGGGTTTTTGGACATATTGGTGGGTTGTGGTTATTGGACTTTGGGCATGAAGGGCCAAGAAACCACCCAAGGTTTTCCTAGAGATAGGGAGACAACAATGTTGTTACTAGTTGGTTGGGTGAAAAACTCTGGTTTTGGATAGTTGACAATAGAGAGGAGACAACTCAACAGACTCAACAAGATAAAGGGGCATAAGCAACTTCAGGAGAGTTATTTTATTATTTTACTATTCTACTCTAAATCAAAATTATGTTGTATATTGAAATTATGTTATGAGGCCACTCTGAACTCAAAAATTTGAGATTTAAGTAGCTAATTCAATATAACTTATTGTCTTGCAAACATAAATTAGATTTCATGGAACATAAACTTATTTATTATGTTCACAAGAAATATTTGTTTAGATAAAAGTCACATAGATTACAAGATTTGTTGTTTAACTCTTAATCCCTAGTAAGGGATTCACATAAATGGTTTCCTAACATGTGCACACATGATTGGATCAAAGCCCACTCCCATGTCCTTCAATTCCCTTGAGGGATTTTCTTTGTGCCATGGGGTCAGCTTGAGGTAATGGTCAAATGTGTGGTTGCACCCAAAGGGCTATGGAATAGAAAAAACTTGGAGTGGTTGTAGTGAGAATGATCTAGGTGCAAACCTTAGAGAGCATGCTCCACCCATGTCTAAGGTTTGTTGGTTATGGCTATTGATTATATTGAATATTCTTGATGTAACCTTTGTGCATATTATGGTATGGTGTTGGAAAGATACTGACAAATGTTATTCTTCACTTAAGTGTGTGAGGGCGGGTTGAACTTATTTATGGGTTTATTGTCCATAAAAGACAAGTTCCCATTTTAAACAAAAGGTAGCATCAACACCAAAGAAGCCCTTATTGATATTATTGTTTCTCAATATAGATATGTATGTGTTTCATTTAAGAAAAAAACCTTGTTTACATATTTTGTGGGTATAATCCCCCCATAAAACTATCAATAAGGCTCAAGAAAAAAAAGTTTCAAAATCTCATGGATAATAGCTTGAGTAAAGGCTTCTTCCTCTTTCAAATAATCAAGAAAGCCCATGTTCAAGATATCATTACCTGATTGCCTTGGATATGTGAATACGTTAGTTGTTTTTTCCTACTTGGATGAGTTTTTTTATTAACTTGATCCAAATCATTTAGATTATGATTAGTGGAGCTAAGTGCAACCAAAACAAAAAACAATGATATTTTATTCATGCATATAAGCTTTTTTTATGTTCTCCGATATAAATAAAGAATCTGGAAGATCATTCCTTCACTTCAATAATAAACCAAAACATTCACATGAAGTAATCAACACAAGAATGAGATAAAACCCTTGAGGTAAGGTAACACCATATAGTAATCCTTGTGGAAGGAATGCACTTCCAAGCAATGCTTGCTTGTTACAATAACAATATTCTTCACTATCCTCATTAGATTGCTCATCCATTCCTTATATAATACTACCTAAGAACATTCTAGAGAAGGAACCTTATAGTAAGCCTTATCACATTTATTGTGTTCACACTACAATATATCTAACTACCATAGTGGCCCTTATTTAATAATATAGTGGACATAGTCCACCTTTCATTGAATGGCCTCCATTATTATCACTATGGGTCCTTTGGCCCCCCATTACCTCCCTAGCTACATTACATTCCACCCCCTTTGCATATTTCGTCTTCGAAACATGGGAAGAAGCCATACAATATGACCAGATAAACAATGTAGCCAATTGAAACCAAGTACGAGCATCCATCCATCCTAATGGAAGATGAACATGATGTGCAACTGCTACCTTGCCACCCTAATGTTGATCCTTATTGCACCTTTGGTTCTCTATGATGATATTCCTTCATGCACCTCTCGATTGGTTTCATTTCTGGTGCCCTACTAGTCCATAAGTGTGTTGATGCTCACACCCCTACCTTGATGATTTTTGTTTATCTATGTGGTGTGGATGGAGATATAAAACAACTTTAGCAATCGATTCTTCTTTCTTCAAATCTTCAACCTGTGGTTCCTTTGAGTCATGTAGCTCATTGTCTTCCTTTTTATGCCCTTCCTAAGATTTGTGTCCATATGCTTCAGTAGGCTCTGCTTCTAATTCAACCTTTATCTCTTCAATTATTTTCCCTACAATAACTTCTTTGGTTTCAATCGTGGGCCCTTCTAGCTTACTAAGAGACATATCCCGACATCCACTTCATTCATATCTATGACATGAAAACCATAATGCAATACATATTTATCCATGGTGAGCTTCAAATCTTTAAAAAATTGAACATTTTCACCCTCAACCTGTATGCTTTGAATATTTTTTGCAGGTACTTGCAACCTTTTATCCAAATTAACATTGATAAAATTATGCATGCAACTAGGGTTAATAGAAACAATAGCCTTCTCTTGTTGAATGCATCCATGAACATGTAGTATGGAGTTTCCACCTGAAAATAAACCCTTGGTGCTCTGTGTATCCTTTTTTCCAACGTGAGACAACCTATCTAGAAGAAAATTTTCAAATTCTTCATCGGAAAGTGCCACTATCTAGGTAGAGTCCAATGACTGCCACCATATCTAAGCATCATCTTTAAAACTAAGGGGTAACATAAGTTTCCAATTTTTCCATAATGACTTTTCAAATTCAACGAATTCTTCAATACTAACTCCATCCTCTTTTCCAGTAAAATTCATCTTGCTTGGAATAAATATTCAACAAAAAATGAGGATTTACAAAAATAGCTTATTGTGCAAATCGCACGGTTTTTCCGGAAAAACTCTGAAAATTTGCTTATTTTGAAATGTTGATAACTTCACTTCACAAGCTTTGTTTTGAAAGATTTATTTTTTGAAATTGGGTATTTTTTCGAGAGGAATTCAAATATCCACTTGGTTTTTGAAATTTCTACTTAGAATGTTTCATAATTTAATCTGAAGCCCCCTTTTTTCCCTTGAAAAAATATGCAAAAAAAACAAAAACAAATACTTTCTTTGGCCGAAGAAAGAGCTTTGATACCAAATGTGATGTTCTCCAATCTAAATATATAATCTAGAAGGTAATTCCTTAACTTCAACAATAAACCAAAGCATTCACATGAAATAATCAACACAACAATGAGATAAAACCCTTGAGCTAAGGTAACACCATATATTATGCCTTACTGAAGGAATACACTCCCAAGCAATGCTTGCTTGTCACAATAACAATATTCTCCACTATCCTCATTACATTGCTTATCCATTCCTTATATAATACTATCTAAGAAAATTCTAGAGAAGGATCCTTCTAGTAAGTCTTCTCACATTTATTATGTTCACACTACTACAATATATCTGACTACCATAGTGGGCCTTATTTAATAATATAGTGGACCTAGTCCACCTTACAATGAATGGTCTCCACTATTATCACTATGGGCCCTTCAACCCTGCATTAGCTCCCTAGATACACTACAATTTTTTATTATGCTAAGGTATCACTTTATCAATCAAACATAAAAAATGTAATCATGGAACATCACATGTTATTTGCACAAAAATGTGGGTAGAGTATCTAGTCCAATTTTCCATTAACAAAGATGAATGCACAACAAGATTATAAACAACATGAAGCTTTATAATCCAAGAATTGACTACAACCACTACTAACCACCTCCTTAACTTCATCACATTAGATTCAAAGGGTGAAGTATAATAAACTATAATGCAAGGAAATACGAAGAGACATAATGATTCACATTCCATGTATTCATATCCTAATATAGTATACATATGTTGGGAATATGAACAATCAAAGAGAAAGGATGTGGTGTTTTTGTTGATGAGAATTGAGCTTGAATCCTAGTAATGACCTTGTGTGATAGTCCACTTCTAACCTGTTTACATCAATATTAGGTATTAATTGTCCATCCCTAGCCTTTGTGCCACAATACCTATTAGGGACCTAACCCCTCACATAGGTAGAATAATATATTTCGATGTAATAAAGGTCAATATTAATAAGGCCTAGCAATAAGGAAGAATAAGTCCAATGTAAGAATACCTAATAGAAGCTTCCGCTTCTAGAAGGATCTTCCTCTAGATGGTTCTTTTGATAGACATATTTAGTATAAATAGGAGTCAAGGGTATGAGAAATTTTGTCTTGGATATTATTGTAATAGAGGTCTGCTCTGCTGGAGGTTGTCCCCTCGAAGAGGCAAGTGAACATTGCTCTCAGTAATCAAAGTGCTCTTTTTGGTGTTAATCTAGTATCATTTTGGCATTATTGTGGTGTTGTTCTAGTTATATTGTTGTTCATCTGGCATTTCTAGCTATTTTTTTTTCTGCAGACTTTTTTATTTCTAGAATATTACAAGTGGTATCAGAGAACCTTCCTCTGTAGAAAATTGTGGGTTAATTTTCTTTTTTAGGGTAGAGACGTATTCCGATGTCTTTAAGCTACAAAGATTTGTCGTTACGCGCATAAAACCGTGGTCGGGGATTCATACACGCAGGAAATACAAGTGATACTTAAGCGCACATATGTTGGCCACCCTTGTAACCCATGTTGGTACCCCTTCGAGTGGTAGCGCATCAAAAAACACCTTTATAAGGATCATCCTAGTTCTCCTGAATCCCTCCATAGATAAACTGATCGGTCGCCTGAATGCTATAGTGCCACTGAGAACATCACTCGGGAAGATACTCTCTAGTACCTGGGTAGTCAGGTAGTATGACTAAGGGCACGATCTATCATCTTCAATTGGTTCCCTGAGATATTGGGCCGAGTACTACTGTTGGACCCCGCACATATATCTGAGAGCTATGGCACAGGGAAAACCCTTGTCTGTAGAACCCTTGAATACATAACCTTTGGGGACGGAAACAAAAATAGAATAGACAAGATCTATTTCCGTGCAATCGTGTCTCATGCATTCGAGTTGCCAAATTACTACACATTTCTTCCTGTTAAGGATTTGGGCATTTCATCACTGCAGTATTATTCAGATCGGAGTATAACTCTGCATTTCCATTATTTGAGACCTATTCCATTGGATTTATCTCTTCGCCCTTATCGCATTCATGCCTATCATTTTTCAATATTTATTTTTTTTCTGTGTGGCCCCACCCGCCCCTTTTTTGTTCCCTCGTCATCATGGCCCATACCCGTAGCCAAGAATTGGAAGCTCGCTTCAATACCTTTCACTCTAAATTCACAGAGACCCAACAAGAAGTGAGACAACTCAGTGCCAATATTGCCACCATCAATAAAAACATGCATTCCTCCATCGCCACCTCAATCAAGGAACTTAAACAAGACATTACTACCTAGCTTGAATCTGTCACTACGATGATATGCACCAAGTTGCATATCCATACAAATCCTTCCTTATCTGACCCACCTTTTCATACCAAAGGTGAAACTTCCTCTCATTCCTAGAATTTTCAGCCCCATCACTTTCAGCGTGACTTACGCCTTCTGTGTGTGGATGTGACCAAATTTGATGGCTCGGATCCCACTGGCTGGGTAACTCAAATGGAACATTATTTCTCTTTGTACAACATTATTAATGAGTTGGCCAAACTCCGATATGGTGTTCTCCATCTAGATCAAGAACGTTGGCAATGGTGGCAATGGAGACAAAATTTCCACCAAGGGTATGTTGCTTGGACACACTTTGTGGCAGAGATTTATGAACGCCTTGACACTGACACCAACCAGTTAGGTTGTTTGACAAAGTTGAAACAATTTGGCATAGTGGAAGACTTTATAGTTTCTTTTGAGCAACTAGATTTTTGTACAGAGGGCATGTCTGATGTTTTTTTTCGAGAATGTTTTATCAGTGGCCTCAAGGATGATATTCGTGCCCATGTCCTCATGGCTCGGCCTCAGATTTGGGTGGAGGATACTAAAAGAGATAAGGAAGCACAACAGGTTGTCTCTTCTCAAAATCGTAAACCCTCCTTTATTCCTCGCACTAAACCAATAAATCCCACTCCTCCTTCTACTCTACTAAAGATCCAAAAATCAACCAGGGCCGAAATGGTTGAACGCCAACCCAAAGGCCTTTGTTATAATTGTGATGACAAATATTTTCCAGAGACACAAGTGTAAGGAACAAAAGATTTTTATGGCCATCTCGAAGGATGTTTTGGAAGACGATGTTGAGGCTCCCCTTGTGTCCATGTCACCTGACCCCACTAACATAACCCCTCCCTCAGACCCTCCCAAAGTAGAACTGATCATTTCCATAAATGCTCTCACTGGATTCTCTGCCCCCCAAACATCAAGCTAATTGGTTACATCAAGCATAGGAAGGTCATCATTCTTGTTGATAGTGGAAGCATCCATAATTTTATTTATTGTCGCATTTCCCAAGAAACTAATTGCTATATATGTGCAGCCAATAATTTCCAAATCATGATTACCAATGACGAGTCCATGAAATGTGGAGGGCGATGTGAAAATGTGCATCTCCAAATTGGTGAATACCACCTGAAATCTCATATGTTTTCTATCGACATGGACAGTTGTGACACTGTGTTAGGTGTAGAATGGCTAAGTACTTTGGATCCCATTCTCATGGATTTTAAGGAATTAACCATGCAATTCGACTAGGAGGTCCAACAATATAAGTTCCAAGACATCATCGTTCGTTCCCAAGAGATCATTAGTTCCAATCGCATGGAAAAGATTCTCAAAAAAGGTCATTCTGGAATTATTGCCCAACTCCATGCCATATAGATAACTGAGACACCCTCTGTGCCGCAAGACCTCCAATCCATCCTCTCTAAAAATCAAGTGGATTTTTCCACTCTCGAGGGATTCCCTCCTTGCCATGGTGTTCAAGATCATTCCATTCCCCTTGTCTCAGGAAGCCTTCCTCCCAATATCCGTCCCTATCGTCACCCTGTTTCCCAAAAAAATGAAATTGAGAAAATGGTTCAAGAACTTCTCAACACAGGTGTTATCCACCCTAGTACGAGCCCCTACTCTTCTCTTGTGGTCATGGTACTTAAGAAATAAGATTCTTGGCACATGTGTCCTAACTTCTGCGCCCTCAAGAAACTCACTAGTAAAGACAAATTTTCCATTCCTGTCATTGATGACCTCTTGGATGAATTGAGTGGCATCCAGTTCTTTACTAAACTTGATCTTCGTTCTGGCTACCACCAGATCCGTATGAAAGAGGAAGACATTCCTAAGACTTCCTTTAGAACTCATGAGGGCCACTATGAGTTTTTGGTCATTCCCTTTGTCTTGTGTAATGCTCCCTCCACTTTCCAAAGCCTCATGAATCATGTCTTCCATCCTTTTGTCTATCCTTTTGTCTTAGTTTTCTTTGATGATATCCTAATCTATAGAAAAACCTGGACAAACCATCTTGCTCATGTGGATTGAGTTCTCCATCTACTCTCTCAGCACCAACTTTTCCTGAAACAATCTAAATTTTCTTTTGGCGCCTTGGAAATCAAGTACTTAGGTCATCTTGTTGGCAAGGTCGACGTCAGGGTGGATCCTAAAAAGATTGAAGCTATGTAAGATTGGCCTCACCCAAATACTCTCAAAATCTTGTGTGGATTTCTGGGCTTAATAGGTTATTATCGCAAGTTTGTTAAGAATTATGGAAAGATTGTGGCACCTCTCACTACACTCCTTAAAAGCAATTATTTCACTTGGACTCCAACAGCTGCTTAGGATTTTCAAACCTTGAAGATGGCCATGTGCACCACTCCAGTCTTGGCCCTTGCTAATTTCACAAAGACCTTTGTCCTGGAATGTGATGCTTCAAGGAAAGGAATTGGCGTTGTCCTTATGCAAGAGAGTCATCCTTTGGCCTTTACCAACAAATAACTGTCTGAGCGAAATTTGGGAAAATCAATCTATGAAAAAGAAATGTTGGCTATTTTGCATGTCATTGATCTTTGACGCCCTTATCTATTGGGGAAATGCTTCCAAATTAAGAAAGATCATCAAAGCCTCAAGTATTTTCTGGAACAACGCATTTCCTTCCCAAAGCAACAAAAATGGGTGACTAAGCTCTTTGGATATGATTATGAGATCATTTACAAGAAAGGAAAAGACAATGTGGTTGTTGATGCACTTTCCAAAAAATATGAAGATGAAGGGTCCCTTTTATCTCTCTCCTTCATTGTACCAGATTGGCTCCAAGTTGTTCACTAGGAATGACTACACGATCCCAAAAGTTCACATCCGATACAACAATTGCAGTCCAATTCTCCATTTTCCCCAAGGTACTTTTGGCTCCATGATGAGATTCGATACAAAGGCCGTTTGTATTTAAGTAAACAGTCAAAACTTAGATCCATGGTACTTTGTGAGCTTCATGCTACATCCACGGCTGGGCACTCTGGGTTTACCAAAACCTATGACAGGGTCAAACGTTCTTTTTTTTTTGGATGGTATGAAATAGGACGTTCGTAATTTTGTGGCTGAATGTGATGTGTGTCAATGCAACAAGGGAGAAATAGTCAAATCTCCTAGCACACTATAACTGCTTCTGATTCCACCTACTATTTGGTGAGATATCTCTATGGATTTTATTGTAGGCTTACCTAAATTGGGCAATAAATCAGTCATCATGGTGGTAGTTGATCGTCTTTCCAAGTATGTTCATTTCTGTGCTCTTCAACACCCATTTACAACATCCACTGTGGCTCAAATTTTCATGGATCAGGTCTTCAAGCTTCATGGCATGCCACATTCTATTGTTTCTAATCGCGACCCTACTTTAACCAACAATTTTTGGCAAGAACTGTTCAAGCTACAAGGCACCCAGTTGCATCTCAGCACAACTTATCATCCCCAAACGGATGGTCAAACTGAAGTTGTCAACAAGTGTTTGGAAACATATTTGAGGTGTTTTGCATCAGAAAGGAAAAATTAGTGGGCTCAATGGTTACCACTAGCTGAATGGTGGTACAACACTTTGTACCATAAAACTACCGACATGACTCCTTTTGAAGCAGTATATGGACAAAATCCACCTTCAGTTCTCTCATACTTATCAGGTGTCTCGAAGGTCCAGTAGGTTGACCAAATGCTTATAGTTCGAGAGGTTGTTCTTCGTACCCTCAAAGAGAATTTGGTCATGACCCAGAATCGCACGAAGCAACAAGCAGATCAAGGTTGCTCTGAACATCAATTTGCAGAAGGGGATCAGGTGTTTCTTTGAATGCAACCTTACAAGAAAAATTCCCTCAAGGTTGACCATTGTCAGAAACCGATGCCCAAATTTTATGGTCCTTATATCGTTCTCAAGCGTGTGGGACAGGTGGCCTGTCAGCTAGCTTTGCCCAATCATTCTAAGCTCCATCCTGTTTTTCATGTTTCCTTCTTAAAGAAGGTGATTGGAACTAAGTGCCAAACTCAAACCAACCTTCCCGAGTTGGACGAAGAAGGCTCCATTTGGCTACAACCACAAGCATTTTTGGACCAGTGTGAGCATCGTCTGCATCAGCGAACCATCAAGGAAGTGTTAGTCCATTGGAAAGATACAACTCCAACAGATGCCACTTGGGAACCAACTACCATTCTACAACAATTTCCACATCTCAAGCCTTGAGGACAAGGATTTTTTTAAGGGGGAGGACATGTTAGGGACCTAACCCCTCACATAGGTAGAATAATATATTTTGATGTAATAAAGGTCAATATTAATAAGGCCTATCAATAAGGAAGAATAAGTCCAATGTAAGAAGACCTAATATAAGTTTTCGCTTCTAGAAGGATCTTCCTCTAGATGGTTCGTTTGATAGACATATTTAGTATAAATATGAGTCGAGGGTATGAGAACTTTGTCTTGGATATTATTGTAATAGATCTCTTCTCCGCTGGAGGTTGCCCCCTTGAAGAGGCAAGTGAACATTGTTCTCAGTAATCAAAGTGTTATTTCTGATGTTATTTTGATATCATTTTGGTATTATTGTGGTGTTGTTCTAGTTATATTGTTGCTCATCTGCCATTTCTAGTTATTTATTTATGTTCTGCATACTTTTTTATATCTGGAATACTACAATACCTATACATGCACATTACTCCTCATTTCACAACACATTAAATTCATGCACAATATTTAGCTAGAATGCTTGCACATGTGCACAATATCACAATTAACCCTAATCTAGAAGACCAAGAGTATCTCTCTATCTTAACTAGCGTAAAGAAAAAAATCAACATTGCTAAAATAAGAATAAACTCTTACGAGTTCCATAGTGAAACAAGTCATTGGAAAATTCCTAAAGCATTGTGAGTTGAAAGAATTTGTCATCTTTGTGACACTAAAGAGGTTGAAGACAAAAAAATCTCTCTTAGAATGCCTTCGTACAACCACATTAGATCTTAGTTTTATAATATTTGTTAAAATACCGACATTCCTAACCTTTTAACTCATCAAAACTATACAGTTTTAGGAATGATCCTCTTTAAGATTTTCGAGCACAAAAATAAAATCCTAAAGCAAACCAAGTAATTCCTTACCTTTTTTTTCCTATTAAGGTCCAATAAACCAAAGTTGGTTAGTTAGTGGACATTAATAAACATCATCATCATATTGGTGGTGGGTGTTTGAGTTTAGTTTCTTAAGATTGATATTTTTAATTTTATATCTTTTAGAATTATTTTATTTCTAATTTATGTATTGATGATGAATATCTGGCCCAATAATAACTTTGGATCAATAGAATTGTAAATATGAAATATGAAATGTTAACACTCCACAATATAGTTATAAGGGTATTAGAGGACACTTAATTCATTTTGCATTAAAAATAACAATTGTATCAATTCAAAATTATAATTTAACAAAAAATACCTAAAAAAATCAAATTCATAAAACATTTAACCTCATATTCTCAAAATTAATTCTAAACCTTATAATATTTTAAATTTATATTAAAAAAAAAATTAACCATAAATGAATGCAAGCAACGTACACATTTGACCTTAAATACATGACGTCCCAGAGGTATATCCAAAATATCTACAATCAATGCAACTTTTAAGAGGGCCCATAAAATTCTCGAATGGGGTGCCACGCGGAAATGGGAGGCCACGTAGCCTACCCAGGCCTCAAGCCACAGATATGGTAGGTCGTTTCCCTTCAATTCAGTCTTGAATGAAGGACGACCATTACTGCTCGCAGAGGATGGGAGGATAGCTCTCGCGAGTAAGGATTATGGTAGCTTTGAGGTTTAATTGCAGAGCTCGGGAGAGGACGAGATTCATGTCAGCCCAAAGGTTAACTCTCCCGCTCGGCGTTGGTTGGCATCACTTCTCCCTCACGCTCTTCCACTATGCTTTCTCTGCGAAAGGAACCTACGAGAAGTGGGTCTTCCTCACAGTTACTCAAAGAATTCCCAGCCCTCCTAGCCTAGCCATGCCGAGGGAGAGGGATAAGCCGAGGTGTGGCCCAGCTTGGTATAAATATGTCGCACCATAGAGACAGGTGCAACAGCTAGAATGAGCCTTGTCCATATCCCAAAATCAGTGCACAGAGAGGTCCAGGACGCCACTGATGGCGTATGTTGAGGAGGTGATTACGAAGGAACCTATCCAAGTTCCTTCGAAATCCTTCCTCTTCACTGTTCCAGATGACTTGCATCTCCCCAGCCACCATACAATGACTATTATCACCCAGGCTACCATGGAAGGCGCCACCTGCATCGTCGAGGAGGAATTCCCAGGGGAATTCCTCCACTTGGACTCAATTAGTGTTCTTGCCCAAGAAACCAACAGGAAAGGAGACAGCAAAGGCAAGACAATAGTGGAGACAGTCAAGGAAGAAGACATTATAATTGAGCTGGAGGACATGGGCACCGCGCGCAGGGGAGGAACCTAGTCTTGGCACCTCCACCACTCTCTGCAATCCATGAATGTTGCCTTGCTCCACTTCCTCTCTTCAACCCAGAGTAGCTAGAGCTCATTTTCGAGCTAAGGAGCCAAATGACGGACCAACTCCATCGGGACACCCTCATGACTCAGCAGATTGATATCATGTATGACGCATTATCGAATGCACCTGCTAACCAACAATGCCCAACTTGCACGAAGCCTTTCGTGCTCCAGCCAAGGGACGACCCTCTCACCGGATCACCGGACGACATACCCCCATGTGCTAATGGTTAATTTCTGGTTCTTTGCAATGCGTTCCTTGTACACTGCTCGCCCAAATCTCTGTACTGGGACGACACAGTTTTACAATTTTGTTTTATTTTCTCAGTTGCTAGATTGTCTTAGGCTTCTAGAACAGTACTCTAAGAACATGAATCCGCCACCTGCTCTGATTTTCATTTGGTAGGGCAGATGGTGGATAGCTCTCTGGACAACAAGTATCAAAGTCTGTCACTTGTTCCGGTTTCCGCTAATTTGGCAGAACATGTGGCTGACTGATGACATGTGACATTTTTGTACTATAATAGTACAGTAATAGGAAACACCTTTTTTACTTAAAAAAAAAAGAGGGCCCATAAAATCACTATTACCAATATTTTCACATAAGTAGTGAAATGTTTTAACAACATTATTGAATGGCATTATTTAAAAATTGGATTTTCGAAAAGGATAAACTGGAATGTAAGTTATGAAAGAAGTTTATGGACTAGTTTTTTTTTTTTTTCATTATTGGAAATTTAATTTAATTTTTATATCCATTTTAACTTTAATTTAGAATATATTAAACTTTCAAAAAAAAAATTTAAAAATTCAAACTATATATTTTTTATTTCTTAATATATATATATATTATAAATTTGTTTTCTCATTTTAATATATGGATATTATTTTTTTTAAAAGGTGAAAAAACATATCATGATTTAGTTTTCAATTAATATTCACAAAAACTATCATTCAAGTTCTGGTTGTCCGTAAGGGCGCAAGCTTGTAAATAGTATGGATAAATAAACTACTACACTTTGTAAAATATATTACACATTTTATCTATACTAAATTTTAAAATATATTTAATTTCTTATAATATAATAAATCAAAAGTACTTATCACTTTTGAGAAGTGTAAAGAAGAAAATCAACATTGCTAAAATAAAAACAAACTTTCATGAGTTACATAGTGAAATTGGTTGTTGGACAATTCCCAAAACACCGCGGGATGAAATAATCCTCATCTTTGTGACATTAGGAGGGTTGAAGATTAAAAAGACTTCCTCTTAGATTTTCCTCCCTATTCCCAAATTAGATCCCAATTTAAAAATATACCTCGTAAGTCATCAAAACTATGGTAATATTGGAACACTTCTCTCAATATTTTTTTAACTCAAAAAATACAATTTTAAAGAAATCAAAGTAATCTCTTACCTTCTTAAACCAATTAATCTCAATAAACATTAACCATCATCATCATCAATTAAAAAATACTAAAACAACAAATCCACTTTATATAATATATTACACATTTTATCTATATCAAATTTTAAAATACATTTAACTTTTTAAAATATAATAAATCACTTTCCTTTAATAAAAAATAAAATCAAATCAAACTAAAATATTGAACAAACATTAATTATACTTAAATAGATCATTCAAACACTTTTCAATATATGTATGGTTACTTTACCTAACGAATAAGTACAACATATAATATATTATATTAAATAAAAGTATATAATATATTATATTAAATAAAAGAAATATTAAAATGTAAATATAAATAAAGTTGATGAAAATAAATATGAAATCCTTATTATATAAATTTAATCATTGACTATTGTAAATAGACTTATATTAGGTAAATATAATCAATGACTATTGTAAATAGAATAATATTATATAAATATAATCATTGACTGTAATCAATTATAAATAAAATTTGAAAAACCAGTTTACACCTTGTAACCAAAACCAATAACAATGCACATGAAAGGCGGGTTGTTATTATCAGCTCGACTTCCTACATTTATTTTGATAATACTTAAGTTTATAGGAAAGGAAAACAAAATTCTTATTAAATAATAATTAAAAATATTCTCTAAAAAGTTTATAATTTTTGAGATTTTTTTTTGAATAATTTGATTATTAAAGTCTATAGAGATATTTCTTAAAAGAAAATACATGTTCTTAATCATTAAGTATATTGTTTTTCTAATATAAAATATTTATGTCTTAATAATAATAATAATTCTAGTAAAGTCTACGGAGGTATACATAATACATACGCTACAAACACATGTTCATAACCATTAGGCCCATTCAGGTTGTTCTTAACCATTACTAATAAGAGTTTGATTTTTCAAATTTCCCCCATTTCATTGCATTTTCAAAATGGATGAGGAGATGATTAAAAAACACACCGAAATGGGGGGAGGGGGTGGAGAGATTCTAAAAATCACTCCCCTCTCCTTTGACCCCATTTCATTGCATTTTCAGTTTTTTTCCAAGGGAGTGGGAGATTCTCTCCATTTCATGGCATTTTCCCAAAATCGTCCCCCTCCCCTCCCATAAACGAAAATGCAATGAAATGGTGAGGGGTGATTCTTGAAATCACAACACCCCCCAACCTCACACACCAAGATGGGGGATGATTACAAGAATTCCCCCAACCCCCTACCATTTCGTTGCAAAATAAGGTACCTAGGGGAGGGGAGGGAGGAGCATGGGTGGGGCGGGGAAAGGAGGGGGTTATTTCTCTAAATAACCCCTCCTTATTTCATTGGTACTGGGGTGCCTAGGAGACTAGGAGGGGGAAGTGTGATTCTTAGAATTACTCATTTTAATTTTTTTTTAAATGTTTTTTAGATTTTTTTTTTGTGTTTTTCTACCCCTTAAAATATATTAAAATTACTATTTTTTCTTTTTTTTTTTAT
>ML780821.1:56588-79538 GCA_009831015.1 Picea engelmannii
CAATATTGCTAAAATTTAGTGAACTTTCTGCATTATTTCATGTATTTCAGCTATATTCATAATGTTTTTAAATAGTGAAATCCTGAAATATTTTAGGTGCCCGAAAGCGATATATCAGACAGACCATCACTGTAAAGTTGCTAGATCGGAAAAAGACATAAATGTATCCCTTTTCGGGGATTTCTTTTGAGATGCTCTTGTGGTTAGGGTTATAGTTGACATGCTCTGTGTAGCTTTTTTGGGGAAGTTAGGACTTCAAGAGCAATGCATGTTTTGAGTCTTCTATAAATTCAGATTCAATTATGTGCAGGTGTTTTTGGTCTCGATCAATGTTAGATTTTCAGTGATATAATATTTGTTGTGTGGAGTTTTTTTATTTTCAAATTTCTTATAAAGATTTAAAGTTGTTTATCTTTAAAAAAAAACGAACAATCCATAAAACAATGTTAAAATCATTAATTTCGATGAATAAAATGTTTTTCAAATTCTGATCTTAGTCTTGATAAATAAATAAATAATAAGACTCAATTAAAAAAATCCTTAACACTAGATCATAACAATTTCGTAAATACCTTGCCTTTTATTTAAAAAAAAAAATTACAATGAAAATTCAACTTAGTAAATACCTTGCTTTTTATTTAAAAAAAAATTATTTGATTTGTTTTAAAATTTTATTTTTATCTCTAAACATTTTTAAGATAATTTTTTTTAAATTATCATGGTTTTGATGAATTAAAAAGTTACAAGAGTCTATATTATAACAAATATTTTCAAATTGTGATTTAATGTGGATGTGAAGACATTATAAGAGAAAATGCTTTTCATTTTCAACCCTTTTAGTGTCACAAATATAGCAATTTTTTTCAACCCTCGACTTTTTAGGAATTGTCCAACTATTTGTTTCACTATGGAGCTCATGAGAGTTTGTTCCTATTTTAGCCATGTTGATTTTCTTCTTTATGCTAGTTAGAACATACAGATACTTTTGATCTTTTAGATTAGGGTTTACCAACTCCTTGTAGTATCTTGATTTTCTTTTATCTTTTAGTTCTTTATGGCACCCCAATTTCTCCTTAAATTTCTCTTTAAATTTAGATGTAATACTATTTTTATATTAATGTTATTGTATATAGTAATTTGTTCCTTTATTCTCCTATGATTTAGCCAAGACTTGGCATCTTTATGCCAATCTTACTTAAGTTGTAGGTGGTTTTGAGTGGAGTTTGAGGCAATCTTACTAAGCCTACTTAGGAGAGAAGGGGCTGTGAGACCTCCTGGTCAGGATCTTCTATTCGGGAGTCAAATGACTTGCTGAAACCTTGTTGGTCTCGTCCCGTATTAGACACATGCCCTCTCAACTTCCTGCACAGGCTTCACGACACCCACGACCTTCCCTTTCGCGCTCTACGAAAATCTCAGAGTATCGGGTGTTAGCGCCTTTTCTCTCGGCCCCTCCTCCGATGTGACCTTGGGCGATGACCACGTGATTGCGGGCACGACCACAAGCGGTTTGAAGTCAAACTACTTTTGGGCCCGCAATTATCCTCGAGCCTCCACGTGTCCTCTTGGTGAAACCACAGTATGGATTGTGGCCCGCCCTTGACTTCTTAAAGTCCGCGCAACTCCTGTCCCTGCAATGCGAGACGACTGTCGATCTCACGATCTTGACGGTGCTTTCGAACTGACGACCAAGATCTATTCCTCAGAATCAATGGTCCGGATCTCCCTCTCCCCGATCGACGACTGTGATTGATTCAGAATTCCGGACTTCAGAACTTTTGAATCTCAAACCTTGGTCTCCTTTGCAGAGAAATCTCCCGGAGCAGAAGATCTGTTGACACTTGTCCCCCTTCAATCAACAACTGCGATCTCTGTGGTTCTCCGGACTTCAGGGTTTTGAAGTCTCAAACCTCGCCTTCTTCCGTACTCCAATCTTCTGGAGCGGATGATCTACGAAGACCTGTCCTCAAGATCAAAAGTCTTGCCTTCACTTCGAGTGGTTGACTCTTCAACTCGACTCAACAATCTGAGACCCTCCTCTTGATCAACGATCGAGATCTCCTTCGGGTTTCAGACTTCAAAGATTTCAAATCTCAAACTTCACCCTCGCACCAATGCTTTTATCTGAAGGTCATGATCGACTGACGCGTGTTCCCCTGGATCAACAGTTGAGGATTACTTCGGGTCTTTACCTAGAGTACACGGATTCACGCCACATCTCCCCTGAATCTGACGGCTAGAGATCGCTTCAGGACTTTACCCGGAGCTCATAGATCTTCGCCACGTCTCCTCCAGATCCAATGGCTCAGATTCACTTCGGGTTTTCGAGTCTTCGGGGTTCAGAGACCTCAGTTCTCAAACTGAAAAATCCCACGACAAATTTCCCGGAGCTCGCGATCTGCTGACAAGTGTCCTTCGGCAGATCGATGGCTCTTGGCTCTTAGGCTCTCCGACACTCCGTGCTTCGGGAATCTCAGAGTTCAAACTTGATTCCTCCCAAGCTCGCGATATCCGACGGCTCAGATTCTCCTTGGCGATCCAATGCCAAATGTTCACCTCGGACGATCTGATGCCTCAGTCTGCTTCAGGGATCGAATGACAAAGATTTTACTTCGGAAATCTAGAACTCTGGACTTCAGAAGTTTCAAGTCTCAAATCTTGGTGGGTTCTTTCTCCTGTGTGTACGAAGCGTTAAAGATCATGTACCTTGTCTTGAATCAGACGGTTGTTGATCCTGGTGCTGTGATCCAACGACCAACATCGCTCCTCCTCCTCAGCTTCTAATCTTTTCTAACTTAGAAATTTTTCTAAGTCTTCAAAGGTTTTCGAACTTTACTCCTCCTACGAGTCCGACTCTTGAATCTCATTAACACTTATGAAAAGTGTTATTCCTCCTAAGCTTGGTCTTGTGAAGACTTCAACTTCCAACACACTCCTTGCATTTCAGGGATTTCGATAACTCAAATCCAAAGGATTTCTTGAAGAGAATATCCTCTCGCCCTCCTGGTGTTCACCTTTCCTGGTTCTTCGACTTCTTACAAAGTCCCTTTGACACTTGGTCGAACCTCGGATATGTGCACTCCTTGCACCAGATATTTACGCAAGGTTTGAATTCTTGCAGATGACTGTGCACACCTTGCACCAGTCTCTTTGCACTCCTTGCAAAGGGAAGTTTCGTGTTATTTCTTCTGAGCTTTGAAATTGAAACAGATCCCGACAATGCACGCCTTACGTTCCATGTGTACACCTTGCACTACTCGACAGAAGAGAAACAATTGAAACTTATCCTAACATTGACAGTTCCATCTACTCATAACAAAATTCATTCATTCATTCATGAAAACACAATAACAGAGAATTGCAAGTAATGTCCACACAATGCATTAGGTCAATTTTCCTATGTTATATTCAAAAGTGAAAATGGCTACAACTATAATCAAAACAAAAACTGAAAACTCATAAATCTCCTACTAACTTGCAACTAGCCTCATTTGGGCTTACAAAACCTCTATTTATCTCAGAGGGTTCTTATGGTTCCCCCCGACTACTTGTCTACTCCAAAACCTAACCTAACGACTATCTTAGATCAATCATATTCCAGAGCAGGAGTGGAAACTCCCACTTCGCTCGCAATCGTTCAAGCATGCTTCAAATATTTTCCCGGCACTAAGTTCATGCATGCTTCAAAATATCTGAGTTCAGACGTGCCTCAAAATATTTGCCGAGATTGCCAGCGTTGAGATTCTGGAAAGATTCCCATGCGTTGAGTGGTCCTCCTCCGCGTTCTTGCCAATGATGCTCCTAGATCATACTCCCCTTGACAAAAATTCATGGACTCCTGTCCATGAGCTCCTGCACCAACTTTCCATGCTTTTGGATATCAGCTTCATTTTCCCAACTGACATCTTCTATTAGGTGTCCCTTCCACTTGACCAGATATTCAAAATAGGTCTTCCTTATGGTCTTCTTGCCAATCCTCTGATCAACAATCTTCTCCATCTGTGGTTTTTTCGCTATAGGCATTTGTTTCTCCCACCGGACCTCATCTAGATATTATGATCCCTCTGTGTCATCTTTCCTGTAAGGATACATGCCTGAAACATTGAATATGGATGATATGCCCACATCATCTAGCAACTCAATTTCATAGGAGTTTGCATCAAACTTCCTCAAGATCTTACATGTCCCTATCGTCTTCATCTTTAACCTGTTATATGTTCCCCTAGGGAACCTTTATTTCCTGAGATGTGCCAGAACCTGATCTCCTACTTCAAATTGAAGTTCTCTACGGTGTTGATCAACTTTCCGCTTATACTCCTAGTTAAAACTCTACAACCGTCCTTTGATCTGGCTATGGAGCTTTTGCATTTCTGCAACAAAATCGTTTGCTCCAGCACTCCTGATCTCACTCTGTTCCAAGTATCTCAACTCATATACTCCCCTGGGTTGCATTCCATACAATATTTGGAATGGGATCTTTTCCATGCTCCTGTTTGGTGAGTTATTGTATGCAAATTCTGCTTGTGGCAGAATCTGATCCCACTGATTATGGTGCTTAGTAACCAGACTCCTCAATAAGTTTCCCAAACTTTTGTTTACCACCTCATTCCGTCCATGTGTTTGAGGGTGATAAGCTGAGCTAAAGGACAAATATGTCCCCAACTTCTTCCACAGTGTTCTCCAAAAATGACCAACAAATTTTGTGTCTCTATCCGGGACAATGCTTCTGGGTAGGCCATGAAGTCTCACAACTTCCTTGGAAAACAGATTTGCAACATGTGTTGCATCACTGATCTTCTGGCATGGGATAAAGTGTGCCATCTTTGAAAACCTATCCACCACCACAAATATGGAATCAAATCCTCTTTGCATTCTTGGTAGTCCTAACATAAAATCCATGCTTATTGCATCCAAAGGCCTCTCTAGTATTGGCAATGGTTGATACAATCCAGTGTTTTGTCTTTTTCCTTTTGCATGTTGGCAGATTCTACATTTGTTCACAAACTTTATCACTTCTATTCTCATACCTGGCCAATAGTATGAACTGCTCAACTGTGCAAATGTTTTATCATGGCCCAAATGTCCAACCAATCCTCCGCTATGATTTTCCTTCAAAAGGTTATCCCTCATTGAGCATTTTGGTATGCACAACTGATTTCCCTTGAACAACAATCCCTCTTGAATCACATACTCTGTCCACTGATTTTGTCTCTCAGCACATGATTTGTACATGCTTCATATGCTTCCTTGAAATCTGTATCATCGCAATACATATCCTTAAGGTGTTCAAACCCCAAGGTCTTCACCTGAAATTCTTGTAGAATCAATCATCTCCTGCTTAATGCATCAACAACTGTGTTAGCATTCCCAGCAATATGTTTTATGACAAAAGTAAAATTCTTCATAAACTCAACCCATTTTGCATGCCTTTGATTCAATTTTTCCTGTCTGGTTATGAATTGTAAAGCCTAGTTATCGCTATACAAGACAAATTCCTATGGGACAAGGTAATGTTTCCACTTCTTCAAGGAGATAGTGAAGTGTACTTCATCATCTGCCATGGCCATAATTTTGAAGATCCTGTGGTTAGGGTTATAGTTGACATGCTCTTTGTAGATTTTTGGGGGAAAGTTAGGACTTCAAGAGTAATGCATGTTGAGTCTGCTATAAATACAGATTCAATTATGTGCAGGTGTGTTTGGTCTCATCAATGTTAGAATTTCAGGGATAGAATATTTGTTGTGGAGTTTTTTTATCTTCAATTTTTTTCATATAAAGATTTAAATTTGTTTATCTTAAAAAACTAACAATCTATAAAAACAATGTTAAAATCATTAATTTCGATGAATAAAATGTTTTTCAAATTTTGATCTTAGTCTTGATAAATAAACAAGTGTTGCATGGCAGTGTAGTACCTATCGGGTTGAATTGAGAATAAATGTATAGGGATGGGGAAAAAGTAGCGGAGGCATATAGAAATTGTAGCGGAGATGTGGCAAGCACACATGTGGTATCCATGCAGTAAATGACACGTGGCCTTTAGAGTCCCATTTATTTTTTGAAACTATATTATTCGTTTTGCTATGTTCAAAATTTCCATTATTTCCTAGACCACTTGGTATGTATGTCTCTATATGTGTCATGACAAAAAATAGTTATATGCATAGCAGGAGAAAAAGATATGCATGAGAAAAAGATAATTCAAATTAAATAAACACAATTTCTTGACATTCAACATAGTTGAAGATAAAAATTTATGAGCACATAAATATAAAAGGAGATAAAAAATAGTTTTATTTGAAATCTATCAAAAAATAGTATTGTTTGTTACATATTACTGGAAATTTAAATGTGTTTGTCATATAGACTGGGATTGAGGCTCCCACGGACCATAAGAGAAATATGTGCAAGAAATAGGACTGTGGAAAGAAGAAGTGGGCGACGATAGAGTGTAATACCTAAAAAGAAGAAATTGAAAGGTATCAGTCTTTGGCTAGACATTTCTATTTAAAAAGGTGGAATAATTGGATTGATAAACAAAGTAGGATGTGATCAGTATAGACTTATAGTGATGGTACATATCACCCCTTTTGCTATTTGTTTGTTGATGCCTTTTTATTGTTGTCGTCAACGACTACTGGAATTGTTCCAACTTCATGTTGCCTTTTGTCGGTGACCTGCTTCAATTCCCTTTTGACCCATTCTTCAATGTAGCTTCTCAAGGGGGCGATGTTGATCTCATTCCGGATTTTTATGTTGAAAAGTTCATTTTCTAATCCCCTTAGATCGATAGAAAGATTACGCAAAGCCTGATCAATTTCTTGATTCTATAATGAATAGTCGACTAGCCAGTTGTCGACGTCATCTTTACCATATTCAAGGATGTTGTAAAACTTTTCTAAAGAAAACTCCTTAAAAATATCAACTTGTTTATCGAAGGCTTGCTTAGTTAAGGGCAAGGAGTTGATGATTAAGTTGGGGTCTTGTACCTCGTTGGTCCTTCCGGCTAAGTCTATTTTGGTCAGCTTTGTGAATAATTTTTCTTTCTTTGATATGGCTTGTTCACATGGTTGGACAATGAGATGCAGGTTCTTCACTTTCTCTCTCCAACATGCATTTAATTGAGTGATCTGGGTTTTGGAGAGGATATCTTGTTGTCTTCTTCTCATTTCTGTCATGTTGTTGACATGGTTTTCAAAATGAACGACCGTGTCTAAATAGAAACGTTCTTCATTTTTTAAATCCACCTGCAAATGTTCGAGCAAAGTATGTGCCCTCGTTTCAAGGGAAGCCATGGTTTGTGATGTTTCCCACGCCTCAGCAATCAGTTCCATTCGTTTCTTCATATTATTCTCCACATATCCTCTACACGATGCAAGGAGGTTGGAGGATCCTTTTAAATTGGCTGCAGGGGTGGCAGGCATGGTTATTACTAAAGGACTGGCAAGCAATGGCGTAGGAATCAAAGCTTCCTCAAATTCATTGACTCAGCCTCAATGCCTCCAATGGAATCATCAAGAGCATCTTCGGTTGCTCTATGAAGTCAAGAGATTTGGGATGATCACATGTTCGTAAGGTTAACCTCTGAACGAGATCTTCCTTTCTTATTTTTTACATCTCTCTCTTCAATACTTAATTTTTTAGACTCGCTGTCAAATACAATGCTCTGGTACACGAAGGATTCATCTTCATAAAAAATCTTGATATCAGCTATGTCCATTGGACGACTATGCTGGATCGTGTCTCCGGGTTGATCAAGGTTGTGAAACACACTATCCATATCAAGCTCAAGTTCCATGTTCTCACTCTCAATTTCCGACTCTTTGGCCTGTCCTACAATTTTTTTTCTCTTCTTCTCCAAGGGAAGCTTATGAGAACTATCAATTTTAGGGTGAGGAGGGTCGTTATCTCCTCCTCCGTTTGAAGAATTCTGAGTTGCTTTGCTATTGTGGTGGGCCATTGGAGTGATGCTCCAGGATGTCGTACTTTTGGGAGTGTTATCCATTGATTGAACACTCTTACATCGGGGTATTTTCCATGTTGTTTGTACAATTCATTGGTTCTTTGCAGTGTTTCTAGGTCATCGACATTAGAAGCAACAACGTTGTCACCAGTGTCTTTGTTTTCGCTCAGGTGTTTGTTGAAAAAAGAATTTTTGAGGCCAAGTGTAAGTAAATGTTCTAAACAAATTTTATTAGGGTCGAACCCTCTTAGGCTTTCAGCATATCTTAAGTTCAAGTTGTTGATATGGGTTGCGAATTCGTCAATTTTGTTAACGTTCCTCAACACGAAGTCCCCGACTTTCCAAGGTAGAGGAATGAATTGTTTTTTTCTCTTCTCATGGAATAGATGCAACCAGTAGTTGTATTGCCTTGCTATTTATGTAACAAACATTTTTTCTGTAATGTGACATGGAAGGAGAGCAGGTTTTTCCTTGGACCCAAAAATTCTTATCACACTATAATTACAATTTGTTCAAGTGCCCCCTTCTTGTCTAGAAACTTGGTTTCCTAGTTAGATATGTGGGGAACATCTTCTCCTAACAATAAAACTTTGAAAACAAACACAAATTCATTAAAAACCTCATAAAAACAGTGGGAGGCCTTGTGCTTCCACAAGGCCTAGTACCAAAAGGTTACTGGGTTTAATTCCCAGTTTACCTTCTTGGACACAAGCAGTTTTGGAAATTGACAACAATGCGCTATCACAAAAACCAATTAGGATGACATATACAATTTATTCTCCTTTTTGAAGCTTGACAATTGGGAACATATTTCATGGGAAATTAGCTTCCCCCAATAAAAAATGGTTTGTTCCTTAATTGTGAAATACAAAATATAAATAACCATGCAGGAAATACTTGTTGTGGATTATGTTGGACACACTGACTACACTGAGAAGGGGGGGGGGTGAACAATGTAGGACTCTTTTTCCCAAAACTTCCCCTTCACAAAACTCATTAGTTAGCAATCACCATTTACTCATTACGTGTTGCTGTCATTTATAATCAGTTAAATGTAAACATATATCAGCAATATACCATCAACAAATCATCACCACAAGGAGCACAAAGAACACAAGATGTATGTACAACTTTCTTTTTATTACAGACTACAATCCTTGGGTTTATCAACAACAACTGAATAGAGTACAACTCTACAAGAGCACCAGCTCTATAATGCAAGACTCAACTTACACCCTTTGCACCAACTGAGATGAGGAAACAATCCTCAACAGATATCAATTTTTCAACAAGTATGCAACCTGTCGGTAGTGCAACATGCGTATGTATGTGCCCTACCAGTAGTACAACTCCCGTATGTATGCAGCCAGTCTGAACTACAACCTACGTATCACTTCTGAGAAATTAGTGTTTTCTTTTCATCTCAAACTCAGATCCTCTGCAACCTTCAATCACATTCTCTTATGTCTCTCACTGTCCAATCTGACCCATAACCAGTCACAACACATCCAAGATCTCCAAAAACCTACTCATGCTCCTCAACAATACAATATGAATGCTACTCAATCATGTATAAGAAATCAACATACTATAGCAATCATATCAACACTGAATCATAAGAGTGATGCTCACTCCATCAACCAACATAAATCACATCACAACAACCATACCAAGAATGCCTTAAGCATTCACCACACAAAAAGCAACAGTATCCATCAAAACAACAATGTAACCATACCATAACTTCTATGGTGGATCTAAGGGCATAGAATGTAGATCTGGAACCTGCTTCAGTTTTCAAGAGCCTGGCATCAACTCACACACAATTCTACATGACTTCATCCACTGTACACACCCTGTCCTCATTCATCCCGTGTATATACACGCCCTGGCTCACTACAGCCCGCGTATACCTCAGAAACTAGGGTTTTTGAACTTCTGAAACTTTTGTCGTCATTATCTTAGACATACCAAAACTTTGATGCGTCCATGAGATCCTTCAGATATCCTCTCTCTCATAATAGATCTTCAACATATGCTCAAGAGATGCACAAGAGATACCATAAGATCTACTATATATTTCACAAGAGACCCTTGCCTCTTATTTATACTCTCCAAGTATCCTCCTTAGAAACATCTTCTAGGTCACTTAACCTATTTCTAGGTCACTTAAGCAATTTCTAGGTTACTTAACCTATTTTCCTCATTTTTAGGGTTAACCACTTTCCATAAATAGAAAGTTCTCCATTAAAATATTCCTCCTTGACTTGTCACTTTTCTTTACAATTTAAATAATTATTTCTTCTTTGCAACCTCTTTGACTTCTTTAGCCTTTTGAGGCTTCAAGCCTACATATGAGGATCCTCCAACTTCGTAGGTCTATAACTCTCAAACCATGAGAAGTTATGTGACATTCCACATACCATTGGAAATGGCATGACAAGCACTATCTATGTAGGATAGTTCCACTAACATATTCATTGATATTCATCTCATTATTCCACATATAAGTATAACCATACTTCAAGGATAACTCAACCGCAAAGCATCTTCTCGTGAGGGCTTTCACCATAAGGAGACCACTTAGGAGTTCATCCATTTGTACACCTTATCAATAATTATAATACAATAATGATTCATCTTTACATCCATCCAAAAATGCATCATATACCAATGAAACACATCGATCCATCTTCATCTATGCATCATATCAATGACATCATATGACTATGATTCCATTTGACATACTTCATCAATATACTATGATAAGACATGTATACATCAAACCTTTGACTTTTGACATCATTCAATCATCCTTTGGCATCAACCAATTCCTTGACATCAATCAATCAATCCCTTGACATCAGTCCTTTGACATCAATTAATTAAACTTTTGGCATCAATGACAACATGATCCAACAAATTCATGTCTCGCTATTCTTGTAAACAACCAGGCAATTTCCCAGAATGGATTTCTAAATGAAGTAACCTACAAGATTTTGATATCTTCATGAACTGCCATCAGGTCTTCTAGGAACTCGGGCAAGAGGTCTAACCCGTTATTATGCTTTCTTAGGAACTTCTTGGAGTCTTCTCCTCTGAATGCCAATGTTGGATCTGGCAATATTAACATCTGACGGAAGACCTGAGGTGCTAAAGAAACATAAGAGTGGTCCCGTAGTGGAATAATTATTTGGCCTGAAATATATTCATCAGCACACCAAGAGACCTAGAGTCGATATCATTCCACATAGACCGCGCGATCCAGCCATGTCATGGTGGACCGAGGTGATGAGGCAGTTAGGAGGTTGTAGGGTGCTGACCCTCTACAACGATGAGTTCCTCTTTTGGTGGCATCGGCAAGTGATATCCATGGACGACTACCCTTATACAGGGATCGACTATAGGGGAGATCCATACATGCCATTTCCACCAGTCTCCACCTATGATGATATAGGTATGAAAAGTTTTTATATATTTAATTTTTTTTGTATTTTTTAAAAAGAGTAAAAAATGCAAATATTTTTGGATGGTGTCAAGTATTTAACAATTTTTTTTTGTTATGCTGATGTGGGTCCGCGACGACTAGATGGATTCCCACGACATCGATGGAGGAATCGGGGAGATGAGAAAGAGGGAGGAGATGTGGAGAGAGTGCTTCAAAATGTGCAAGGCAATCTGTCTCATTTGATGCATAGGATTCCCATGGTTTAGGTATAGGAACTGCCAAAGGTGATGCAACGACAAGTGGTAGGTGTGCCCCGTGCATGGGTTCCGACGTCTCACAAACACCATAGTATGCTATCATGACACACATCCAGTGCCACATGCATAGATGTCATGGTCATTGTATCAATTGATTGTATATGTATTTTGAGGGTGAGCCCCATTTTGTCCTATAACACCATATTTTTGGAGAGATGAAATATATATAAAAAACCTTGGATTTCAACTTTACTTATGTTACAATGTGTACATTGATAAATGTGTTTTCTTTACTTTAGTTATGTGACAAATTCCAATCTAAAACATAATTATCATATGCATCGGATACATAATTAGAACGTCTAGGTATGTGATTATAAGTAATAAAATCAAAATGTCGTTCCAAAAGTTCTACCCGTAGGAATTGTCAGAGTAGAGAAGGATCTCGCACATGGTAATTGTCATTCAATTGACATATTACTAACCAGGAGTCCAGAAAAACCTCTAAAGACCGAACACCTTGTGAAATGGCGTCACGTAAAATCTCTATAATGACGCTATATTCAACCACATTATTCATTGATGGCCCTAGACAAACGCTGCATGAAGACACCAATTGACCCTCATGTGAGTAAACGACCCAAGAAGCAGAAGCCAAGTTCTGTGTACGATGACTAGCATCGTCTGTGAATCCTAAGTAAAATGAAGACTCCGTTGACATCTGCAAACCAAGGGAAAACTCGATAAGCAAGCCGATGACACAAAGGAAAAGATATATATACACTAAGGTACACTAGTTATGCCCAAGCTTGGGGCTCAAGCATAATATATTTTCAAGTAGAGCTCATTTCTAGGCTCAGCCAACATATTCCCTTCATAATCTTCCAATTCATAGGCTCCTTTTTCTAAGACACGTTGCACGATATAAGGACCGTGCCACATGGGGTTGAACTTTCCTGCCCCTAGTGGTTCTTTGGCTTGGTCATACAAGAGGACCAAGTCACCCTCAACATATTGTCAAGGAAAGACAGATGTATCATATTGGACCTTGACACATCGTTTATTCGCTTTGATAGTTGTAGAGGCATCTCGACGTTGCTCATCTAGGCTCTCTGGATGTCCAAGGTGTTCTTCAAGATCGAAAGTGTCAGGTAGCATCTTAACTGCCAGTCTAAGGGAAGGGATTTCGCATTCAATAGGAAGGATCGAATCCACACCATGTACTAACTAAAAAGGATTGGGTTCAGTATGCCCAAAGAACTGGGTAAATAATTAGATGCTAGTCATATTTTCTCTGGCTGACAGTTTTTTGAAAAATGGTCTTGAGATACTTGTTCACATCCTTTACTTGTCCATTTTCCTAGGGATAGTAAGGGGAAGAATGACCATGTTTAAACCCCAGTTTTGATGCTAACTCTTTCATCATTTCATTATGAAAGTGATTGCCATGATCAGTGACAATCTCCCTTGGGATTCCAAACCGGGATATAATTTGATTGAAGACGAAAAATGTTGCAGTGTTACCATTGGATTTAATCGTAGGCATGGCCTCTTCCCATTTAGTAAAGTAGTTTATGACCATGATGATACGTTGATGCCCCCCGACCGAAACTAGGCTGCAATCCAAAAAATCCACCCCCCACTTGGTGAAGGGACCAACGATGATGATCGGGTGAAGAGGGGTTGGATGCAAACACATTTTATGAGTGAACACCTAGAAAGGGTGACACTTATTGACCACTTCGACACAATATTTAAAAATAGATGGCTAAAAATAACCAACTCGTAATATTTTATGGGTTGTCACAAGCCCATATAGATGACCACCACAAGCCCCACTATGACAGTCATTAAGAAATGACTCATCCTCTTCGTGATTCAAGCAACGACGCATGATATTATCTATGCCTCAGCGATACAAAGTGTCACCGAAGATAAGGTAGTTTTTAGCTTGATACCGTATACATCGTTGATCGTCTCTCAATAGATGCTGAGAGAACTTCAAGGTTTGAAGATATATCATAATGTCTCCATACCAGGGGTCCAAATATGAGATAAGGGAAATGTGTTGAGCCTTGAATTAATTGACATGAATGACGTTATGGGTAGAGTGATCCACTCTCTTACGAGAGTGAGCAGCGAGATCATCGAGGTAGTCTTCAACTATATGCTTGAGGTCGTGAAAAGCGAAGGTCATGGATCGTTGGAAGGTTGATCCTATGTTTTTAAGGCCAAAAGGAATTTTCCGGTATGTGAAAGTACCCCAAGGAAAAATAAATGTCATCTTATGTTGATCCTCGGGTTTGATCTGAATTTGATTGTATCTTGAAAATCCATCCATAAAAGAAAAAACCTCGTTTCCCACACACTCATCGAGAATCTAATCAATGAAAGGTGTCGGGAAGTTGTCTTTAGGATAGGCCTTATTGAGGTATCGAAAATCCATACACACACAGATGGTTCCTTGTTTCTTATTTACAGGAATGGGATTGGATACCCATTAAGTCAAGGGAACCGGGTAGATAAAACCATCATTAAGCAGTTTCTCCACCTCTGCCTCAATAATAGGGGCCTTCCTAGGATTAGCAGCTCTAAGTCGTTGTCGAACAGGTTTAAAATCTGGGTAGGTTTTGATCTCATGTTTGACAATGTGAGGGTCAATTCCTGACATCTCTTCATATGACCAAGAGAATACATCAAGGAATTCTTTGAATAGATCGGTGTAGATTTGAATTTCTTCAAGCGAACAATCCGCATCGATATATACATTTTCAATTTTACCAGGAATGTGAGAGATGTAGATCGTGACAGCAGGAGAAATACTCTCCATGTTTCCTTCAACATAAATGTCGTGCGTACCTATTGGAACTACAGAATGACCGACCATCTCACTCAAGGTAGATCTAAAATCCTCTTGTTGGATCTTAATAAGTTATGGGAGGAAGTTGTAATGTCCCCCACCTCTTGATGAAGAGGGTTGGAGAGACTTAGTGGTCTAGATTTTCCCACTAGACTATAGTCTCAGGTGTATTGGGGACAAAGTCAACCAGGAATCGTACTATTCTAAAGTTAAGTTGACATTGTGGAAAAAGGGTAACTCAATTAAGAAATAGAAAGGATGATTTAGGTTAAGAGTTAACCCTAAGGGTAAAAATAACTTAGTGGAGGAATAGATTGGAGCTACAAAGGAAAGGGCAGGGTTCACTCCTCATTCATTCTGGATTATTATCATTTTTGCATTGGAGCTCTTGATCACAATCATTTTTTAGGGTTTTGAGTCTAAAACCCTAGAAATCAACTCAGTGGTGAATGGTCCCATCTTCCTTGATCCAGGCTTGGTCCCAGAGGTGAAATAATCCTCCCACACCATTAAATAGTGTTTCATGTTGGTTCTATAGGCACTCACCAGGTTAGGTCACAACCCAGGGGTGTTTCCAGCTAGGGGCACACCATCTTGGAGGTTTTAGTTCGATTTGCAGGAAGCATGAGGCATTTGGTAAATCTAGGACCTGGGTTCTCTTCAGAGGATCCTTGGCATCATTCCTAGTCTATTCTAGAGGAGTTTATCCTTCCATTTCATTTCTGTGAATTTGGAATGCATTAAGGAAGAAGAGGACATTCTGAGGAAAGGTATTTTCAATGTTTGGAGGGTCAAATATTCATGGATTGGTTTGAGACTTTAGTATCATGGTAGCAGTGACCCGATATATGATCTGCCATAGTTTGGTAGAATTTGGAGGTGTCTAGAGGGGAAAACGTACCCTCTTGACTTTATCAAACCAAGGAGGGAACAATCCAGCTTAGGGATTAGCCATTTGGAGGAGCATATTAGCTCAGATCATCTTGTTATTGAATCCAAGGGTTTTTAGCAGCCTGATCTACATTCTAAGCGAGTTTTGGAGGATTTGGAGGTTAGGAAAGGGTAGGCCAAAACTTGAGGGTTTGGCAACATCTAGAGCAAGGCACAACTCATCCGGTTGAGGAGGTTTGACATTGTATTGATCAGGGTCTTCTATATTCAGTCAGATCTACTTGTTGGTGGCCTTTGGAGGCTTGGATATATTCTCTTACAACCTTTGAGAGGCATTCATCTTGCATTGTTCTTCTTATTGTATCGGTTATAAGCTCATTTTTCTATTATTGGGGATTTCTCCCAGATCTGCAGTTCTCTTGTATACAAGAACCTCTTAATATCTAAATAAAGGTCAGATCTAACATTTTGATTCTCTACTGGTGTTATTATATATTTGTATTTCTTATGATTGTATGCTTCATATCTATTGGTCTATCACATTGAATAATCCATGCACATCATACAGATACACCTGCAAACATATGAACAACATAACAACAATAAACAATTAGTGTTATGAGTAGAAAATTTGGCTCAGGAACATTACAGTGGTATCAAAGCTTTTGATCCTCCCAGACAGTGAGGTTATTGCATGCAGACATTCAGTGGCATTTACACGGGCAGATACAGGAAACATACAGGTAAAGCAGAGGCTGAAATGGAAGGATCAGGTGACGACAGTGAGCCACAAATTCTAGTAGGATTCTCTAAGGAGTTGCAACACTCCATAAACTTGTCATAGAGAACCCTGGTACATCATCTACAGGAGAATCAGGAAACAGTACACAGGGGACATGTAGAGATGACATAAGCTCTAAGGAAGGTAAGTGAAAGCTAGGAGAGGGTATCACAACTCCTGATGCAGATGACCCGTGGAGGGAAGGGTCCTGAGGTTTATGCCAACAGGGAAGCTAGTGGATCTCATGGAGGGACTAGACAATAGTAGGAGCACAACCCCCACTATCACACTGAGGGACAGAGATATGGAGGAGGTGAACCACTAGGACAAACATACAAAAGATCCACTCCTATACCCTATCTACCTACGTTCTTAGATACTCATCCACAACATAACTATGAGGATGATATTGAGGGTAATTTTGAGCAGTATGCCAGGGAGTATCATGCCCTACGTGCAGGGTTTTGGAGATAGGTCACATTATATCAGTATTGCAGAATCAAATTTTGAGGCAAACCGAAAAAATACCAGAGGCCCAACTATGAACTGGAGCGTAGGACATGCAAAATAGAGATCCCTTATTTTGATGGATCTGTTAAGGTGACAGCACAAGCATGGGTGCAGAAGCTGGATACCTACCTACAACTTAACCCCATGAGAGAGATGGATGCCATCAAATTGTCCACCATGTACTTAGATGGAAAATATCATGATTGGTGGTATCATGGATTAACTACACTAGGTCACAATCATATTACATCTTACATAGAATTCACACAGAGGCTCATGATCGATTTGATGAGGGGGATACAGATCTACCTCTTAGGGAGCTCATGCAGATCAAACATACATGTTGATCGAAGGCTTACATAGATGAGTTCTAGATGCTAGAAGTGATGGTACAAGATGTGTCTCAAGTGATACTTATGATGCTTTTCACAGAAGGGTTGATGGAACCCTTGAGGGTTTGGGTCAAGGCCTTTAAGCCTATTAACTTACATGATGCCATCTGGAAGACCAGAGACTTAGGTTCAGTAGCTAAGATGAGATTCACCCCTAGACCTCCCAATCAAGGGGGTAGAGAGCAAAGACCTCCTAATAACCAAGGGGGAAGAGAACCAAGGGGGTTTGACCGAGGAAGGGGCGGGATGGATGAGCCCACTAGGAGGGAACTGAGGAGGAAGCAACTGTGTTTCACCTGCAAGGAACTGTGGGACCCGACAAACAGGTGCATGAGTAAGGGAAAAGCCCACTATATTGAGGTGATCTCAGATGATGAGGATGAGGATTTTGACCACATACAGAACATGGAGGCCAAAACTCTAGGACAGACAGAAGAAGAGGATGCTAGTCACGACCTTGCAATAGATGAGAAGGTAATTATTGCATCCATCAGTGGGGTACCGAAATACAACACCTTCAGGATGATAGGGGTTTTATAGGGACAGAAGGTTTCAGTTCTGATTGATGGAGGTACCTCACACAACTTCATTGACTCAACAATACTGAAAAGAAGGCACATACCGACAATAGAATTTGAGGGATTTCGTGTGGAGGTAGCAGGTGGATGTACCATGCCTTGTGATAGGTACATCCCATGGATGAAACTCACCTTGGGAAGACATGAGTTGGCACAATATTTCTATGTGGTGGATCTTCCAGACACCAACATCATCCTAGGAGTACAATGGCTTAGTACATTGAGACCAATCACCACAAACTACAAAACCATGGAAATGTTTTTCACAGAATAAATAAGGAAGAAGGTGGTTCTCAGGGGTATGATGGGAAACACACCAAGGGTAGTGACAACAAACTGCATGGAGGCCATCTTCCGGAGAGAAGACATTGCTTATGCAACAAAATGCATAATTTCTTTCAGAGTGGAAAAAAAAGGGGAAACACACTACACACCAGAGATTAAGATGAGCATGGATAGGAACGGCAAGGTCTTTGAGCCTATACCACCAAGAGCACCAACAGATAGGGGGTTTGAGCACATCATAGAGTTAGAGGAGGGTGTGAAACTTGTCATCACCACTCTTTATAGGCACCCCAAGAAGTACAAGGACAAAATTGAAAAGACAATCAAGGAATTGTTGGACATGGGTCACATCAGGCCGAGCTCCAGTCCCTTTGCATCTTCAGTGGTGCTAGTGAAAAAGAAAGATGGAACAATGCGCATGTGCATTGAATATAGGGCCCTAAACAAGAAGACCATAACAAACAAATACCCCATCGCACGAAATGATGAGCTATTGGATGAGCTCCATGGGGCAGTTTACTTCACTAAGATTGACTTGCGCTCTGGCTACCATCAGATTAAATTGAGGGAGCAAGACATTTCCAAGACTACTTTCCAGTGTCACTATGGGCATTATGAGTTTCTAGTCATTCCTTTTGGGTTGACTAATGCACCAGCCACTTTCCAATCATGCATGAATCATTTGTTCAACAAGAAACTGAGGAAGTCCTTATTAGTCTTCTTTGAAGATTTACTGATCTACAACAAGACTTGGGAGGAGCACCTTCAACATGTGGAACAGATTCTGACTATCATGGAGGAGAAATCCTTATATGCAAAGGAGTATAAATGTGAATTTTGGATGACAGAGGTCCTTTACTTAGGACACATTATTGGAGTAAAGGGGGTACAAGTACATCAGGAAAAGATACAAGCCATCATAGACTGGCCCACACCAAATACACTCACTGAGTTGAAGGGGTTTTGGGGTGTTTGTTGATATTACAGGAGGTTTGTCAAAGGATTTTCTCAACTTTGTGCACCTTTGACTGATTTGACCAAGAAAGGGGCCTTCATATGGAACCCAGAAGCATAAGACATCTTTGAAAAAATCAATAAGGTAATGAGTACATGCCCGGTATTAACACTTCCATATTTCACACAACCCTTCACAGTAGAGTGTGATGCATCAGGGGTAGGCATTAGAGCTGTACTGATGCAAAATAGGCATCCACTTGTCTATGAAAGAAGAAATTTGAGAGGTCTTGAGCTCCTCTACACCATCTATGACAAAGAAATGCTAGCCATCATGCATGCATTGGCTAAGTTTAGGGAGTATTTAGTTGGAGCAAAATTTATTGTGAGGACAGATCACAACAACCTCAAATACTTCCTGGACCAGAAGGACTTGAATGAAAGGCAACATAAATGGGTGAGAAATATACAGGCCTATGACTTCGACATAGAATTTGTCAAAGGGAAGAATAATGTGGTAGTATATGCTTTGTCCAGGAGACCATCAGTTTATGCCATGACCGATATTTCAATAGATTGGAAGGCCCACCTCTTGGTGGAGTATTCGAAGAACAAATTTTCTTGTGAAATAATGGATGGAAAGGTGGTAGATGAAAAATTCAAGATTATGCATGACATCATTTACTACAAGGGCTTAATTTTCTTGGTCCCTGAATCAGCCTTCAAGGCCAAGGTGTTACAGGCATGCCATGATTCACCAGTAGCAGGGCACCAAGGGATCGCCAATACATACAGATAGGTATGGGATAGGTTTTCTTGGAAGGGTCTAAAAGAAGATGCGATGAACCGCATCAAGGAGTGCAACACTTTCCACGCCAACAAAGATGAACACACTCACCCAACAAGACTACTACAACCACTTCCCATTCCGGAGTAGAAGTGGGAGAGCATATCCATGGATTTCATCATAGGGTTTCCCAAGGTACAGGGCAATGAATGAATTTTTGTAGTAGTGGATAGGTTGACGAAGTTTGCACACTTTTTTTCCATTGCCAAATATTTAAGTGTAGCACAGGTTGCAGACCTCTTCTTCAGGGAAGTTTTCAAATTGCATGGGTTGCCCAAAACCATAGTGAGTGACCGAGATAACAGGTTCATGAGCACCTTTTGGAAGGAGCTCTTCAGACTGGTAGGTATGACCTTGAAACCTAGTACCAATTATCACCCATAGACTGATGGTCAGACAAAGATAGTCAACAAATGGGTTGAAGGATACCTCAAAAACTATGTGGCGGGACAACAAAAGGCATGGGTCAAATCGCTTCACTTGGGGGAATATTGTTACAACACCACTCACCATATGTCCATCGGTATGCCTCCATTCAGGGCCTTATACAATTATGACCCTCTCTCCTTTGTAGATATTGCTTTCGGTGACAACAGGGCTCCCATGGTTCAGGATTGGATTCAGCAGAGTCAGGACATCCTCAGGGAATTGAAGGATCACCTACAGAGGGCACAGAATCAGCAGAAGGTACAGGTAGACAAACATAGAGTTGAGTGCACCTTTGATATCAGAGACTTGGTTTATTTTAGGCTCCATCCATACCGACAAGCATCAATCAAGAGAAGTGGTGCAAAAAAACTTTAGCCCCATTTCTTTGGCCCATACAGAGTCCGCAGGAGGGTAGGGATCGTAGCTTATGAGTTGGATCTACCCCAGGGCACCAAAATACATAATGTCTTTCATGTTTTGTGTTTGAAGAGGGCCATCAACAAGCACATCACTCCCATAGAGGAATTGTCACCCATAGATGAAGAAGGACAGTTAGTATTGATATCATAGGAGATACTAGAAGTCGGGGAGAGGAAGCTAAGAAAAAGGAGCATCAGAGAATATCTGGTTAAGTGGAAGAACCTACCTATGGAGGATGCCACATGGGAAAGAGAGCAGTTGATTCAGGAGACAGGTTCAGAATTTCTTGTGGGCAAGCAATTTAAAGCATGGGAGATTGTAATTTCCACCACCTCTTGATGAAGAGGGTTGGAGAGACTTAGTGGTCTAGATTTCCCCACTAGACTATAGTCTTAGGTGTATTGGGGACAAAGTCAACTAGGAATCGTAATATTCTAAAGTTAAGTTGACTTTGTGGAAAAGGGTAACTCAACGAAGAAATAGAAAGGATGAGTTAGGTTAAGAGTTAACCCTAAGGGTAAAACTAACTCAATGGAGGAATAGATTGGAGCTATAAAGGAAAGGGTAGGGCGCACTCCTCATTCATTCTGGATTATTATCATTTTTGCATTGGAGCTCTTGATCACAATCAGTTTTGAGGGTTTTGAATCTAAAACCCTAGAGATCAACTTGGTGGTGAAAGATCTCACCTTCCTTGATCCAGGCTTGGTCTCGGAGGTGAAATATGTTGGTTGTGGAGCTTAATTATCTTCCTGATTTACAGGTCTTTTACTTTCAGCCATGTTTATACCCCATGAAGTATTTACACCCTAGAAGTATATACAGTCTTCCACGTGGGGGAGTGCAGAGGGGGGGTACCCCCTCTACAGGGTCTGGGGGGGCTATCCCCCCGGCTGGGGGGTCTAGAGGCAAGCAGGGGTTTGGGGGCAAAGCCCCCAAAGGAAAAATTGCCTTGTAAATGTATATTGTAATTTCATTGTAAATCTGGACCGTTCATTATAAGGTCGCAGATCTAACAATAGAGATTATGTTAGGGTTTTTTTCCCTAAAAGGCAACCCTCTTTTATGATGGAAATGTATTGCGGCTATGGTAGACGGGAATATTTTATTCTGAGAGAGGAGATTGTGAGAGAAAGAAGAGGAAGTTACAATGGGTTTTGCTGTAGGTTGTATCCCTTCATTTGTTGGATAATAATAAAGGAAGGAACTGGCAATTTCTCTGGTGGACATAGCCCACACTGGGTGAACCACATAAATCCATGTCTCTCTTGTATTGTGTATCTTCTGTGTTTTGTTTCTGCATTTGTTTTATTTTATTGCTCCGTGGTCCTGTTTTTCCAACAACTGGTATCAGAGCGAAAGGTAACTCGCAGGAAACGAGGGTTCCTGGTTCGAGTGGGAGCAATGTCGGAAGATTGAAAGTTTAGGGTCGAGAAATTTAATGGCCAAAACTACGAGTTATGGAAGATGCAGATGGAAGACTATTTGTATCAGAAGGATCTATTCCTACCATTGGGCGGAATAGCAAAGAAGCCGATGGCTAGGAAGGATGAAGAATGGGAGATTCTAGATAGAAAGGCTCTAGGTATGATATGGCTGAGCCTGGTAGCGTCGGTGGCTTTCAATATGTCCAAAGAAAAGACAACGAAGGGTTTGATGGATGCATTGGCCAAATTGTATGAAAAACCCTCGGCATCCAATAAGGTATTTCTAATGAAGAGATTATTTAATATGAAGATGTTGGAAGGTGGGTCTATTGCAGATCATTTAAATGATTTTAATATGGTTACTAATCAACTAAGTTCTGTAAAAGTAGACTTTGATGATGAGGTCAAGGCTCTTCTAATCTTGTGCTCATTGCCAGAAAGATGGAATGGCTTGGTCATGGTTGTAAGTAACTCTGTCTCTGGTTCAAATACTTTAAAATTTGATGATGTTGTTGGTGTTATCCTTAGTGAGGAAATGTGACGGAAAGGCATAGGTGAGACATCAGGAAATGCGATGAACATGGAGAACAGGGGAAGACAAAAGGATAGAGGAAAGGGTTTCGAGAACCGTGGGAATTCTAGGAAGGGCAGATCCAAATCCAGACTTGGAAAGATAGAGTGCTGGAATTGTGGGAAGAAAGGACATCTGAAGAAAGACTGCAGAGCTCCAAAGAAACAAAGAGATGGATAGAAGGTGAGAAATCAGGAAGCAAATGTAACAGGTGATGTGTTACAAGATGCTTTGATTCTTTCTGTAGATAATATTTCTGAGTCTTGGGTAGTAGATTCAGGGGCTTCATTTCATGCCACACCCCATAGGAAAAATTTTCTAGATTATGTTCAAGGTG
>ML780821.1:81931-93296 GCA_009831015.1 Picea engelmannii
TTGATTCAGATATGGCAGGTGATAAAGATAGCAGGAGGAGTACCACAGGGTATGTGTTTACTATAGGTGGAACAATAGTAAGTTGGATTTCAAAACTGCAAAAGGTTGTTGCACTTTCAACAATAGAGGCAGAGTATGTTGCTTCTATAGGGGCTAGTAAAGAGATGATTCAGTTACAGAGGTTTATGGAGGAATTGGGAAAGAAGCAAGAGAATAGCAGGTTGTATTGTGACAGTGAGAGTGCCATTCATCTTGCAAAGAAGTCATCCTTCCATTCAAAGACTAAGCATATACAGTTGAGGTACCACTTCATATGATCTGCCTTGGAAGATGGACATTTGAAGTTGGAAAAGATACACACTAGCCAGAATCTTGCAGACAAGTTAACAAAGGGAGTAACCAGGGAGAAACTAAGTTCCTGCTCAGTTTTAGTTGGTCTTCAAGAATGAAGATGAAGATGAGAAATTTGCCAGGTCCAAGAAGGTTTAGAGTCCAGCATATACAATAGTGGTGGAGTTGTTGAGATCAGTCTCCAAGTGGGAGATTGTTGGTTGTGGAGCCTAATTGTCTTCCTGATTCATAGGTCTTTTACTTTCAACCGTGTGTATACCCCATGAAGTATTTAAACCCCAAAAGTATGTACACTCTTCCACGCGGGGGAGTGCAAAGGGGGGGTACCCCCTCTGTGGGGTCAGGGGGGGCTATCCCCCCGGCTGGGGGGTCTGAGGGCGAAGCCCCCAAAGGAACTTGTAAATGTATATTGTAATTTCATTGTAAATATGGACCATTCATTATAAGGTCCCAGATCTAACGATAAAGATTATGTTAGGGTTTTTTTCCCTAGAAGGCAACCCTCTTTTACGAGGGAAATGTATTGCGGCTATGGCGGACGAGAATATTGTATTCTGAGAGAGGAGATTGTGAGAGAAAGAAGAGGAAGTTACAACGGGTTTTTTTGTAGGTTGTATCCCTTCATTTCTTGGATAATAATAAAGGAAGGACATGGCAATTTCTATCGTGGGCGTAGCCCACACTGGGTGAACCACGTAAATCTGTGTCTCTCTTGTATTGTGTATCTTCTGTGTTTTTTTTCTGCATTTGTTTTATTTTATTGCTCCGCGGTCCTGTTTTTCCAACAAAATAATCCTCCCACACCATTCTACAGTGTTGCAGGTTGGTTCTACATGCATTCACCAGGTTAGGCCGCAACCCAGGGTGGTTTCCATCTAGGGGGCGCACCATCTTGGAGGTTTTAGTTAGATCTGGAGGAAGCAGTAGGCATTTGGAAAATCTAGCACCTAGGTTCTCTTCGGAGGATCCATGGCATCATTCTTGGTCTATTCCAGAGGATTTTATCCTTGCAGTTCATTTCTATGAGTTTGACATGCATTAGGGAAGAAGAGGACGTTCTGCAGAAATGTATTTTCAGTGTTTGGAGGGTCAAATATTCATAGATTGGTTTGAGACTTCAGTATCATGGTAGAAGTGACCCGATCTATGATCTGACAGAGTTGGGCAGCATTTGGAGGTGTCTAGAGGGGAAAACGTACCCTCTTGACTTTATCAAACTAGGAAGGGCACCATCCAGCTTAGGGATTAGCCATTTGGAGGAGCAACTTATCTAATATGATCTTGTGATTGATTCTGGGGGTTTCTAGCAGCCCGATCTACATTCTGAGTGATTTTTGGAGTATTTGGAGGTCAGAAGTGGGTAGGCCGAAACTTGAGGGTTTGGCAGCATCCAGAGCAGGGAACAACTCATACATTTGGGGAGGTTTGATAGTGTATTGATCAGGGTCTTCTATATTCAGTCAGATCTACTTGTTGGTGGCCTTTGGAAGCTTGGATATCTTCTCTTACATCCTTTGGGAGGCTTACATCTTGTATTGTTCTTCTTATTGTATTGGTTAGAAGCCCATTTTTCTATTATTGGGGCTTTCTCCTAGATCTAAAGTTCTCATGTATACGGGAACCTCTTACAATATAAATAAAGGTCATATTTGACATTTCGATTCTCTACTGGTGTTCTTATATCTTTGTATTGCTTATGATTGTATGCTTCATATCTATTGGTCTATCACATTGAATAATCCATGCACATCTTACGGATACACCTGCAAACATATGAACAACATAACAATAGTAAACATTTAGTGTTCTGAGCAGGAAATTTGGTTCAGGAACATTACAGAAGTAAGAGTGATAATGCATATTATCCCATGGCCTATCATGATCATTCATGGCCTCTAAGATCCCTTCATATGAAGGTAAAATGTCATCGAGGCAATCATGCGAACAAGTCGATGAGGTGGCCTTTATGGGTTTGAGAACAGGGTCCTTCTCGTCCGTCTGCAAGGGGATAGGATCCGGTTCAACAGAAGGGTCAAGAACAACTTGATACACTATTTTAGTCATTGACAGTGGAATTTCCATTCCAATATGATACTGACCTTCACAAGACATGGTCGGGGAAGGTAGGTTTCAAGGATCGTTGAAATATGAAGTAAGGAAAGGAATGGACCTCGTTGATGAAAAATACCTACTAGACATGGCATAAATGTAGTGAACTAGTGCCACAAAATCAAAGGTACCCATAAGGCAGGAATACATTCCGACACCAATATCCTCAGTTGTCAACTAAGAATTATCGATCACTGGGATCGAAGATCTAACTGATGCATTGGGACTAGCAAGCACAAAGGATAACTTATCGATCATCACGATTTTCCCCTCATGAAGAAAACATAAAGTACGGAAAATGGACGATACAAATGCAGTGATAGCATAAGTCCACTTACACCCTAGAAATAAGTTATAGTCAAGGGGTGCATCAACCACCTCGACATCCACTTCCACTATCTTTCCACCTAACTAAATTGGAAAGGTAGGAAGAATACCGTGGGGACGGAAAGAATGACCATCAAATGTGGTCAAAATGGTCGAAGATTGAGAGAGGGTTGGAGAGCCAATGGATTTCCAACAGGTTAGGGAAATCATGCACGTTGTGGCACCTTCATCAATGACAGTACGTTTGATGGTATACTTTGAGTAATCCACATGGATTCAGAAGGCCGCGTGTTAAGGAAAGCGAGGTTGAACATCCATAACGTCAAACTTGATAAACTTAGAGCCACATGTGTCTAGAGCTCCTAACACAGATAACAAGGCATTCCTCTGTGAAGGACACGTTTGGAGTACCTCCAAAGTCAACATTGCATAAGGGGTTTGACCTAGATCCTAGATAATAGAGTAGTTTTGGGAAGCTCTAGAATTAGGGTTGTGGGTAGAGCGTTTTAGTACTCCTTTTGGAATACGAGGTGGAGTCTCTGGCTTTTCGATATACAAAGGTGTTTTTGGAGGAGGGGGAGAATCTAGACCTGGAACAACTTATGAAGAACTGTAATTGCGACACTGATTGGCTACATTAATCTAAGACTTAACCATATTTACGCATAGATGGTTTACTTCGTGCGCCAGGGGGTTTTGATTCCCACCCACCACATTTCTGGCATTAGAGGAGCTTGAGGCCATGTGTTGATTATGCGGAAAATGATTAGTCAGCACAGCGGACGATTGAGATAAGAGCCTCATAGCTTCCTCGAGTTTGAGGCACAAGTGGGTAAGGTGATCATCAGTACAAATCTTGCAAGGAAACTTCACCTTCCTCTTCTCTTTCTGTCCCTCACCAGCATTAACCTTCAATCTATCATAGTTAGCATTGTCCTTGTTTTTTTTATCATTCTTCCTACCCTTACGATTACCTCATCCTTTCCTTCTATTCCCTCCTGGTTGTTGGTTACCATTCGGGTTGGTCGATGACTGCACAAAATGTACATCCATTGACTAAGTGGGAGTGGAGGACACAAATGAAGCATGTCCTCCTATAGAATGGCTTAGAGACAAATCTTTCAATTGGTTCATCACCAAGTCTGTAGATTTAACATTTGTGGAGCCTATAATGCCATCGACATGAGGCCTGATATTTTGTCTAGGGTCGTAGTTTGACCTTGGTGCGTCAGGAAGAATTTCATATAACATCCCAGACTGAGAATATATGAGATATAACTATTGGGATTTGAAAATCACTTCCTCTTCAGATGCAACTTTGAATGTAGAAACATCTTTCGAAATATAAGGAAGTAAAGAATTAAGAAAACATTCCAAAAAGAACTTTGGAGGAATGTATGCTTTGATCAACCTCTTCCATCTACTCCACTCTTGGATATGGTCTGATATGTGGGTGGCTTTGTCCTGGTGAAGGGCCGACATAATTTCTATGTAGCCATTGTAACAAACCGACAAATAGAAGTGGTTGAGAAAGACTACAACCATTTGGTTAAAGTTACTGTATGTCTCACCTGGTAACTCGATGTACCATTTCGCAGCAACCCCCGTGAGGGTGTGTTGAAACATTCTCAAATGAATAGAATCGTCATTAAGAGAATTGAAGAGAACCAAAGGAGAAAAGTAGTGACATGATCACCAGGATCCTCACCAGTCTTACCTTCTAATTTTAGAATATCTGAAGGAAGCTTGGTGGGGACGGGGGCCATAATGGATCATGACGCATCGAGTCATTCATTAATCTTTATAAGTCTGAAAAATTAAGCGTGGCTAGAAAAGGGAGTCTAGGTTGTGGAATCTGAGCCCATGCTCCCGGGAAAGGTTGTTGTTGGGGAATCACATCCCATCTAAGGTTATGGTATACACCATGGCCCTGTCCGGGATTGTAAAACCCCCTCCAAACTGATTCATAAGGGGTTGGTTGGGCACCATTCCAATAGGAATGCTATAATGAGGGTTATAAATATTGCCCCCAACCGGAGTAGCTCCAAGTTGGGAATTGCCAAAAGTATGAAACTGACCTCCCCCGGGTGGAAATTCAGAGGATATAGGTGGATTCGTCATGCCAAATGTGTTGGTCAGAATCAATGTGGAGGAGGAAGGTGGAAAGGATAGAATGTAGGCAGGATCTTGTCCACCCAGTTGATTACTCCATCCAGGAACATTAAGACTAGGATTAGACCCAGGAGGAAAAGAGGGTTGGATTCCAACCATGGGATTAGTTTGTGGAATGTGAGCTCCACCAAACGAGAGTGGAATATGCAGAGGATCCATGCCCCCAAGTCCAATACTAGGATTTATACTCGTTGCTGGAATGGATGAAAAAATTTGCGATGTCAGATTCGGCATACCATAAGAGAAAAGGCTAGAGGTTGAAGGAATAGACTGAGTATTGTACCTAGGTGTAACAAAAATAGACCCAAAAGGGTTTGTCACTATCAGTTGAGTAGCAACCATAGGCTGGATAGGAGTGATGACTGGAACCTCCGACACTAGAACCGTAGTGGTTGAAGGCATCAAAGGAGATCCATTAACTACCATAGGTATGGGAGTTGAAGGACTCCTAATAACTTTCTAACCTGACTCAGTACTCATACTTGTATGACCACAAGTCTGGAAGGTGGAGGTGTGCGTACCATGTTTGATAACTTTACGCCTTTTAGAAGGCAAAGACTCAGGATGCGGTGGTAAATTTAACAAATGACGAGACTTGCGAGGAAGCGGGTCTAGCTCGACAATGACTCAAGACTTGAGATATAAAAAGAAAAATCCTAAGGCCAACTAATAATCAAAGAGCACACCAAAATAAACAAAAGTCCAAATGCACACAAACATTATAAAATGGTTGAAAATGGGCCTCCCTCACTAGAGTAGGTATGCTTCACCCAAGAGGGGCCTGTGACTCCCTTCAAAAGATCGGAGGTATCAGAATCAGTTATAAGGGCTCTCATGGGCTTAACATCATAGTTGGTCAGATCCCCCCGGAGAGGTAATCCTCTGTAAAGGTTGTGTTTTGTCTAACCCTTATCTGACTCATGGTACCCACAGAATAACCCCTGCAAGTAACCTATGTAGCTACCTATGTCAAGCAACTAAAGCTACCACGATACAACCAATGCACAGGTGAACATTCGTAAGTCAATTTCACCGTATGGTCAGGTTAATAAAGCCCTAAATCTTGAAAGAAATTCCTCTCACAAAGGTAAAGGTACTAGCAAGACCCCCATATACGAATAGATCCCCAGAAATATCTATGACGCTAAGAAGGTATTAGATTGATATCTCTGCAACCAACTTCGTGCGACCTCATGCTTAACTCTGGTGTGAGTGGAGCCTCCTGACATCACTAATTATACAATGGATTTCACCACTCCCTTAGTCAGACACATATCTTGAGTTTAATCGCCTTGGAGAATTTTACTCACAAAATCCTATTCCAAGGCTCTATATCTTAAGCTAGTTTGTGTACTCTGAAAAATAAAATCGTTTCTAATCAATTTTAAATTTATCAGCGTTACTTTTAGTGGCTTTGTTTACTCAAAAGATGTGGTTGTGAAACTGATGATGGTGTGACTCAACGTATAAAAGAAATGAATATGAATATAATGCAAAGTCCTAACTTCAATTCTAAAAAAAAATGATAAGATTTTCACAAATGCAACTTTCAATTCAATTATGCAATTTCAATAAGATACAATCTTTTCCATGTATATCAGGATCAATATTAAACAACCCAAAGATCAAATGCCAAAATGAAAAATGTATATTTTTGTATTTTCAATATAGAGAATGAAAATGAAAGGACTAAATAACAGCTTGATATATAGACCCTGCTGTAAGCAAAAAAATGCAAACCAAGAAGGATACCAAGAAGCAATCACTCAGCCCAAGATGCAAGTACAACCAATGAAAAAGATGAATAGAAAGAAAAACCACCCAAAACTTCAACGAAAGAAAGGTTTCCTATCACTTTGCAGACACTCAACAACTACGACAGAGACCAAAGAAGACTCAACAACTATCAAAACTCACCCAACAAACACCAAACTCAACAATCAAGAAAAACACGTTTATGTACACAATTGTTTAAGGAAAAATCACATATGTATGCGCCCTATAGAATGACAGCTTGTGTATGTACGCTTCTGTCAAAGGAAAAACCATGTATATGTATTAAAACACTACCAGGTTAAGGATAAGGCCAAGAAACTCAAATTCAAAATGAAAATAGGTTGTCAAGCAATCAGACGACAAGGAAACTTAAGCTAATTGAGAGAAATCAAAGGAGAAAAACACTCCAAACCCGAAAATGGAAGATTCACTCCCCAGTATGGTCGTTAATTTTGTTACGAGCAAAATCACTCTGTGGCATGGGGTAAACCACAACAAACAGAATGATTGCAGAAATCGACTATAATCCCAAGTATGTTATATAAATGTAAATGCTAACAAAAAAGATAAAGAGCCTACCTCGTCTGGACGTTCGATGAAGACCACCGTTGAGCACGCAACTCAAAGCTCTATACCTACAACTTGTCATCAACAACCAAGATACGCAAGCATATGATGATAACATATCAAGTTAGCACATGCAATAGCATAATCCATTAACATTCATAACAAATACGCCCATGGAATAATAATTCAAATAATTCCAAGACATCAATTAGACAAGAAAAGAGTCTTTCTATTAAAATCTTATCAATAGAAGTGTATGATTGACAAACTTCCATGTCGGCACGTCTCAGAACTGAGAAACTAAGTCCCTTCCAACTAGGCTTCCACCACTTCAATCCTCCACCAAAGGAAAGCTCATATAAGAGAGACAATGAGGTTCTCCATCAAAGAGGGAAGAGCTTGGGGGCTAAACAATGTGTTCAAACTTTAAAGGACAAAGGGATGCAAACTCAATATGAAGTGAATAATTTCTCTGGAGTAACTTTGCTCTCAAAAATCGAATTCTCTCCCCTTTCCATAGCTTGGATATGGCTCATTTTATAGCCTTCAAATGGAACTGAAGGGCTGAGTTAGAATGTTTCCAGTATATGGAAGGTGAAGGATCATGGATCTCGTTACGTGACATGGAAACCCGACACAATTTTTAATTTTGAGCACAAACCCATATGTACGTGGGTTGTAATGGTGCAACCTGCGCATACACATGTTGTATAGTTGTTAGGGTGTGTATATGTGGAAAAATGTGTTTTTTAGCTTTGGGAACTGCAAAAGGGTACTTCAAGTCTGCATAGGGAAATGGAAAAGGCCTTCTAAGCAAGTTGCATGGGGTGAGGCAAATCTTGATATAACACTTGAAGCATGTGTAACCATGGAGAGCGGATTCTAGAGCAGGTTGGACCATAACTAGAGTGTAACTGGAGAAAATTGGAGATGGAAAAATGAAGAGCCAGGTTGGCAGGCATGAAGAGTTAACTTTGGAGTGAGTTGCACTATAAAAACAAGTGTGTGTTGTTGGTAGTTTTCCCTAGTAGCAAGTTCCCTTGAGTTCCCAGCTGAGAGATTCCTAACTACTTGTGCCAGAGAGACCTTGATAAATGAATGGCACATTCCTTGGGTTAACCTTGATAAATGGATGGCACATCTCTTGGGTTATCCTTGATAAATGAATGGCACATTCCTTGGGTTGGGAAGGTTAGGAGGAAGAGAGATGGTAGAAAAATCGGTATAGTTGTAGGAGAATATCAGTTGGGTTATGAGAAATTATGAAGCAGTTGAGAGTTCCTAGAGTTCCCAACTTAGCAATTCCTAGCCAACTAAATTCACTAGGGGCCCTGATAAACAAATGGTACAACTCAAGGGACTGTGAGAAGTGAAGGGGGTACATTCCTTGGGTAGTGCAGGTTGTGGGGAAAAGAGAAAGTTGGAGGTTTGGAACTATTGTGAGAATATAACCTGGGTTAGGGGATGATCTATGTGGAGAGTGGATATCCAGTGGGTCAGATCTCCTTATGGAATCGTAGCCCCATCTCTGGGGTGGCTTGCTAATGAGAGAAAATGATCAACGGTGCCTATGGCTGGGAGGTTCATCCTTAGTTTGTATCTAGTTGGTTAATCATTAATAGATAAGTGTTTCTATTGTATTATTTATGATTATTCTACTGTGTAAATGATTTATATGAATGTTATGTGCTTGTTGTTGGCTTGAAAAATTGCATTCATGTTTAATATATGTTGTTAGATGCATTTAGAACCGTGGTATCAGTCAAATGGTCAGATTTTGGTGTGATCTGTAGTAGGTAAGCTACATGAATTAATTAAGTAGAAAATATTAGATTTTATGTGTATTTTGTACTGTAATGTCCCTCAGTTGAGTTGGGGAACGTTACATTATGGTATCAGAGTCATAATAAATATATTTTGGTGTGATGTGGCCCAACCTAGGTGTTGGGTACGTTACAAAGTGGTATCAGAGCCCAATTTTCAACACTGAGCCTGGATGGACCGAGTTAGCATAATGTTGAAGCGAAAATTCGTAGAGAATTAATTTTTGGAGTATGTCTGCAACTTGTTTTTATTAAATTACTATTGGTTGTGGAGCTTGATTATCTTCCATATTCAGAGGTCTTTGTTTTTAGCCATGTTTATACCCCATGAAGACTTTACACCCCAAAAGAATGTACAATTTTCCATGTGGGGGAGTGCAGAGGGGGTTTACCCCCTCTGCGAGGTCCTAGGGGGCTATCCCCCCGGCTAGGGGGTTCGGGGGCAAGTGGGCCCCCGACGGGGGTTCGGAGGTGAAGCCCCCGAAGGAAAAATTGCCTTGTAAAAGTATATTGTAATTTCATTGTAAATCTGGACCATTCATTATAAGGTCGTAGATCTAACGTTAGAAATTATGTTAGGGTTTTTTGCCCTAGAAGGAAACCCTCTTTTATGAGGGAAATGTATTTCGGTTAAGGATGATAGTGAATATTGTATTTTGAGATAGGATATTGTGAGAGAAAGAAGAGGAAGTTACAACGATTTTGTTGTAGGTTGTATCCCTTCATTTGCTAGATAATAATAAAGGAAGGACCTGGCAAATTTCTCTGGTGGACATAACCCACACTGGGTGAACCACGTATATATGTGTCTCTATTGTATTGTGTATCTTCAGTATTTTATTTCCTCATTTCTTTTATTTCATTTCTCCGCGATCCTGTTTTTCTAACAACTGGTATCAGAGGGAAAGGTAACTCGCAGGAAAAGAGGGTTCCTAGTTCGAGTGGGAGCAATGTCGAAAGATGGAAAGTTTAGGGTCGAAAAATTTAACGGCCAAAACTACTAGTTATGGAAGATGCATATGGAAGATTATTTACATATCAGAAGGATCTATTCCTACCATTGGGAGGAATAGAAAAGAAGTCGGCGGCTATGAAGGACGAAGAATGGGATATTCTTGACATAAAGGTTCTAGGAACGATACGGTCGATCCTGGCAGCGTCGGTGGCTTTCAATATTTCAAAAGAAAAGACAACGAAGGGTTTGATGGACACATTGGCTAAATTGTATGAAAAAACCTCGGCATCCAATAAGGTATTTCTAATGAAGAGATTATTTAATATGAAGATGTCAGAAGGTGGGTCTGTTGCAGATCATTTAAATGAATTGAATACGGTTACTAATCAACTAAGTTCTATAAAAGTGTACTTTGATGATGAGGTCGGGGCTCTTCTAATCTTGTTCTCATTGCCAGAAAGTTGGAACGGCTTGGTCATGGTTGTAAGTAACTCTGTCTCTGGTTCAAATACTTTAAAATTTGATGATGTTGTTGGTGTTATCCTTAGTGATGAAATGCGATGGAAAAGCACAGGTGAGACATCAGGTAATGCGTTGAACATGGAGAACAAGCGAAGACAAAAGAATAGAGGAAAGGGCTCAGGGAACCGTGAGAATTCTAGGAAGGGAAGATCCAAATCCAGACTTGGAAAGATAGAGTGCTGGTATTATGGGAAGAAAGGACATCTGAAGAAAGATTGCAGACCTCCAAAGAAACAAAGAGATGGACAATAGGAGAGAAATCAGGAAGCAAATGTAACAAGTGATGTGTTACAAGACGCTTTGATTCTTTCTGTAGATAATATTTCTCAGTATTGGGTGGTAGATTTAGGGGCTTCGTTTCATGCCACACCCCATAGGAAACATTTTCTAGATTTTGTTCAAGGTGATTTTGGACAGGTTCATTTGGGTGATGATGCATCATGCAAAATTGTTGGAATGGGAAAGGTAAAAATAAAGCAAAGCAACGGAAACCAATGGTTGTTGAAAGACGTAAGACATGTTCCATATCTAAGGAAAAATCTAATTTCAACAGGACAGTTGGCAAGTGAAGTTTGTATATCCATATTTACAGATAAGACGTGGTGTTAGAAAAATAGGATCGTGGAGCAATAAAATAAAACAAATGCAGAAACAAAACACAGAAGACACACAATACAAGAGAGACACAGATTTACGTGATTCACCCAGTGTGGGCTACGTCCACCAGAGAAATTGTCAGGTCCTTCCTTTATTATTATCCAGC
>ML780821.1:100435-118909 GCA_009831015.1 Picea engelmannii
TTTCTCCTGTTGTTAAAATGACTTCAATTAAGACTATTTTGGGTCTTGTGGCAGTAGAAGATTTTCATCTTGAACAGTTAGATGTAAAAACAACTTTTCTCCATGGGGATTTGGAGGAAGAGATTTATATGCAACATCCATAGGGGTATGAGGTCAAAGGGAAGGAGAATTTGGTATGAAGGTTGAAGAAGAGCTTGTATGGCCTAAAGAAAGCTCCAAGGAAGTGGTATTTGAAGTTTGATAGGTTTATGACAGAACAGGGTTATAGTAGATGTCATTCTGATCACTGTGTTTATTTTAAAAAGCTAAAAAATGGAAGCTATATTATCTTGCTATTGTATGTAGATGACATGCTTGTCGCAGGGTCTAATATGCATGATATAAATGTTCTCAAGAAGAAATTATCTAATTCATTTTCGATGAAGGATTTGGGTGTTGCAAACAAAATCCTTGGTATGAGAATAACAAGAGATGGGAAAAATCACAAATTGACATTGTCTCATGGTGAGTACATAGAGAAGGTATTGGAACGGTTCAGAATGCAGAATGCAAAACCAGTTAGTACACCTTTGGACAACCATTTCAAATTAACTAAATAAATGTGTCCCAAGACATAGGAGGAGATAGAATACATGTCCAGGTCCCTTATTCATCAGCAGTTGGTAGCTTGATGTATGCGATGGTTTGCACAAGACCAGATATTGCACATGTAGTGGGAGTTGTGAGAAGGTATATGAACAATCTAGGTAAAGAACATTGGGAGGTAGTAAAGTGGATTCTCGGGTATTTGAGAGGTACTGCTACTCATGCATTATGTTTTGGAGGTTCAGGCACTGCTCTACAGGGATATGTTGATTCAGATATGGCAGGTGATAAAGATAGCAGGAGGAGCACCACATGATATGTTTTTACTATAGGTGGAACAACAGTAAGTTGGATTTCGAAAATACAAAAGGTTGTAGCAATTTCAACAATAGAAGCAGAGTATGTTGTTGTTATAGAGGCTAGTAAAGATATGATTTGGTTATAGAGGTTTATGGAGGAATTGAGAAAGAAGAAGGAGAATAGAAGGTTGTATTGTGACAGTGATAGCGCCATTCGTCTTGCAAATAAATCATCCTTCCATTCGAATACTAAGCATATACAGCTGAGGTACCATTTCATACGATCTGTCTTGGAATATGGACATTTGAAGTTGGAAAAGATACACACTAGCCAGAATCCTGCATACATGTTAACAAAGGGAGTAACCAGGGAGAAACTGAGTTCCTTCTTAGTTTCAGTTGGTTTTCAAGCATGAAGGTGAAGAAAAGAAATTTGCCAAGTCCAAGAAGGTTCATAGTCCAGCAGATACAACAATGGTGGAGTTGTTGAGATCAGTCTCCAAGTGGGATATTGTTGGTTGTGGATCCTGATTATCTTTCAGATTCAGAGGTCTTCGTTTTTTAGTCGTGTTTATACCCCATGAAAACTTTACACCCCAAAATAATGTACACTCTTCCACGCGGTGGAGTGCAAAGGGGGGTTACCCCCTCTGCGGGGTCCGAGGGTAAGCAGGGTTTCGGGGGCAAATCCCCCGAAGTAAAAAATTCCTTGTAAAAGTATATTGTAATTTCATTGTAAATCTAGACCGTTCATTATAAGGTTCTAACGGTAGAAATTATGTTAGGGTTTTTTCCCCTAGAAGGAAACCCTCTTTTATGAGGGAAATGTATTGTGGCTAAGGATGATAGCGAATATTGTATTCAGAGATAGGAGACTGTGAGAGAAAGAAGAGGAAGTTACAACGATTTTTTTGTAGGTTATATCCCTTCATTTGTTGGATAATAATAAAGGAAGGACCTGGAAAATTTCTTTGGTGGATGTAGCCCACACTGGTGAACCACGTATATTTGTGTCTTTATTGTATTGTGTATCTTCTGTATTTTATTTCCACATTTGTTTTATTTTATTGCTCCGCGATCCCGTTTTTCTAACAATTACTGTAGTAAAATTGAGAGAAATTTCATGGGTAACGTGAAGAATTGAGCCTCTTTGGAAGTTTTGAAAATAAGCAAATAAAAAAAAATTGGGTATTTTTTTGTACTATGACGTGGGAATGACGTGGAGGCCACGTGTCAACTGACGTGGTAGAAGAACGACATGTACTGCCATGGTGGTAGGTACATGTTAGATGGGATGACAATTGGCAGGTGATGTGGAGTCCTGTGGCAGACCAACTGTCAGTCCCATGAAACCACAATGAGATCTTGGAATTTGTCTAAGTGTTAAGCTATTGTGATTCCACGTAGATGGAAAAATGGTTAAGTGTTGAGACTTATCGAATGGAATTATGAAAGGAAGGATATAATATTACGAGACCGTGAGTTCGTGTAGATGGAAAAATGGTTAAGTGTTGATACTTCTAGGATGAACTTATGAAAGGAAGGTTACACGATTATGAGTTTGCGAGTCCGTGAAGGAAAAAGAAGCTAAGTGTTGGTGGTGGGTTCATGGAAGGTATGAAGAAGATATATGACTATATCAGTGGTGAATCCATCAAGACAGATCAACGATGGAGATCTAATCAAGAAATGATCAGATGGTTGTTGATTATTTCTACTATGTTGCACGTGCTAATAAATATTCCTTCACTATTTCTCCACCATAACTTACAACTCGGAGCTCGGATTTGAGCAAACAAATAGTCGTTGGAAATGTATTGAGGAGTAGAAAACATCTGTCAACCCAGAATATTAAATTACATGTTATAATTGCTCAAAAAGTGATAAAATAGATTGTTGTGGCAGCAAGAAGAGTGGAATGGACAACATGTAAATGTTGTAACTTTTCTCTCAGAACTCAGATTGAGGTATGAGTATAGTCATAAGAAAAATGTTTCAAAGATGAATGCATATAAGGAATCCGATTTTTAATTTGGTGCATTGTGTCCTTCATCAATTGGGATAAGGAATGACATGTAGCATTAATTGACAAATTTTTGTACTATGTATAATTCTAGCAGAAGTGGTTACTTGCATATGGTGCAAAATTAGAGGTATAATCATGTAGATTCAAGCCTAGGATTGAATATCAAAGTAATGGAAACATGGAAGATCTTGTAGAAGTTGTTTGAGGAAATAAATAGCTACAAGACAAGTAACAGAAAGTGGAATTGGGTTCCAAGAGCCATGTAATTACTTGATCTAAAGAGTTTTCCAAATAGTGTCAAAGTTTGGAGAAACCCTCCCAATGATAGAGGTGAGTGCCAAAGGTGATTGTTGTGTAATTAAGATTGTATGTTCTTAGGATACTACCTATGCATAATCCTAGAGGTACACTTGAAGTGAAATATTTTTTACACATAAACAAAGGTTAAGCTTATTAACCGAGCATTGCCATTAGTCATAAGAGCACTCTGCAGAGAGTGTTGTGTGAAAAAGGCTTTCTAGAAAGAGGATAAGATTACACCATTGAGCATTGTATGGGTCTGTTATAGATTAATACCAATGTCCATTGTATAGGAAAGAGGTCAATATTGTTGCAAGAGGAGTAAAAAGGACATCATGAGATGATTTGTGACTCATGAAGTGGAAGAGTCATCTCTGAGTGCAAGAAGAAGGGAATGTTAGTTTAGATGTGATCTAGAAAATCTTGTCTAAAAGTACACAAGCAAGAAAGTTGCCTTTATTATCAGAGAACACAACAAAATAAGAGTATAGGAGAAATGGTGGAGTGTAGCATTCCATTCAGAGTCAAGTGCTCTTGAGTGGTCAAGTAGTGCTTCACAATGAATCACTTAATGAAGAAAAAAAAAGATACTTAAAATTGAATTAAGCCATGGATGGCAAGGAATATTAGAAAGATGAAATAAAAAAATATTTTGAAATATTGAAATATCAATCAATGATAATGATATTTCAACACTAGTGTGGTCAAGGAATGGAAGTGTCTAATTAGATTGCAGTGTTAATATTTAGCTAGAGTAGTGGATGTTACAACACTGTGAATATTAAGAATTATAACCCAAAAGATGTTGGGATAGTATTTCTTTACATAAAGGACGCAGTTGTGAGATGACAACACTAGTAGACCTACTGGAAATGCAAAATGGCCAAGTAAGGCTTGGCTAGTAGGTGTAGAATAGGGGCCATTGGTGCACAGTTGTGCAAAATGACAATGCACATGGTAGCAAGGTTATACAGGAATTCAGGGACAACCATCTACAATAACAATCAAATAATTTAATTTAAACTAAAATAAGCATGCCTTGGAGTGCATGATAGAATTGGTGCATGATGCATAGAATAAAGATAAAATGCATGTGCATAAGATAGGTAGGAAATATCAAATGTTTGGTGCATATTGATGTGCATTTGTGCATGTAGACAAGCCTGAACATGTTGGTGGCATGATTATAGACTAAGAGTAGTTTGTTGACACACACACACACATAATAATGATGATGCTATGATATTTGAATAAAACTAATGATGGATTGTGTATCCAGGAAATATGATTAGCATCCTAATGATATTGTTGCTTATGGTATCCATTCATTCGAAGATGAAACAAGGACGGTGGGAATGTTGATCAAGAGATTGGAAAAAAGAGTCTGTGAGCTTCTATAAAGTACCAGTTGATCAGGGAGCATCAAGTAAATTGATGACAGTCGTACATGTATGCATTTGGGGTTGTTATGACATATAATTGTTGAAGGGAATTGTGGTAAGAATTCCCTCAGTTGAATCTCAAAATTTGAATTGATGTAAAGGAAGGAGGCATTAAGTATGAAAATAATATTTATTGCTTGAATGCATTTATGGAAAACTAATTGCATACTGTGTTATGTTGGTTATGAGGTCATAACCGAGTTATGTCAGGGGACATTACTCTTGTCATAGCAATGAATTCCATTAGAGATGGTCAGGTGTGAGGCAATTATGGGAATGGATATAGAAAGGATATAGTTCCATCCAAGTGCATAATGGTTTTCCCCTATGTAACTAAGGTTTGGACTGCAATCTTTTTTCCTACACTAAATAGAACTACAGGATGATGTTCCTAGTGTTGTGTATGGGTTGAATAGGAAGGTATCCAAATGATCAGATGGGTTGTGGGGAAGAGTTTAGATGAGGTATTGAGGCATGGTCCATACCTTCCAACTCACTTGGTGTATACATGACATGAACATATGGTATTCCAAATTCAATGCAAGGATGCATTGTGTAGATGGGGCCATGATTATTGGCACAATGGTTTTACTTATTAGTAAAGATTAATTGCATTATGAAAAGCTTGGTGTGTTGATAATGTGTATACAATGAATGATAGTTCCATTCTAGATAATCTGAGTAATGGATTAATTTTGTTTTTAATATGAATAATAGTTGGAAGTGATGGAATTTTTAGATTATTATAATTATGAAAATCACTTCAAAGACTGAATGAAAATATTGTGCTTGAGATATTAACATGTTTGGTTGCAAGAAAATTGAAAAAATTATAGGAAGAATAGTCTTGGATATGGAAATTATGTAATTCCATAAGGAATACTAGTATATACCGCTACAAGAGCCAAACATAATGAGAAGAAATCACATGCGTGGGAATTTTTATTTTCCTGTATAACCAAATTTGAAAATTTTCTAATTGGAAATTGTTATGATATGCTAACAATTTGTTTGGTTGCATGGAAATTGAGAAAATTGTAGGAAGAATGGTCTTGTATATGGCAATAATGTAAGCCCATAAGGAAGACTAGTAAATACTATTGCAAGAGCCAAACATAATGAGAAGAAATCTCATGCGTGGGAAATATTTTTTCCTGTATAACCAAATTTGAAAAATTTATAATTGGAAATTGTTATGATATGCTAACAATTTGTTTGGTTGCATGAAAATTGAGAAAATTGCAAGAAGAATGGTCTTGGATATGGCAATGGTGTAAGCCATAAGGAAGACTGATATCTATTTGTGGAAGAGCCAAACAATTATGAGCAGAAAACTCATGTTTGGGAATTTTGTTTTCCCGGATAAAACAGATTGGAAATTTTATAACTAAAATTTGTATGATGATGTCTCATATTAACTATATGCATGTGATGCAGATAGGATGATTTCCACGTGTTGTGGATTGCTAGTGGAAATCTAGCAGCAAGTTGGCATTTGTCTGCAAGAGAACACCTTGGAAAATGATGGATCACCCGAGTAACTGTATATCAGTGAAAGGGATTCCTGAGCCTAGAGGGTATGTACAGCATGAAGAACCAGGTTGTTAGGCCTGAATAGTGAACTCCTGTGTGAGTTTCACTATCGAAGAACCAGGTTATCAGTCCTAAAGAGTGAACTCATGCGTGAGTTTCATTGTTGAAGAACCAGGTTGTCAAGCCTAAAGAGTGAAATCATGTGTGAGTTTCACTGTTGAAGAACCAGGTTGTCAGACCTGAAGGCACTCTTGTGTGAGTTGCACTGTAGCAGCAAGGTTGGTGTTGGTTATTTTACTGATATTTTTCCTAGTAGTGAGTCCTCGAGATCTCAGTAGTGAGATTCCTATTTACCTATGCTAGAGAGACCTTGACAAAACAATGGCCCATTCCTTGGGTTAGCCTTGATAAATAGATGGTACATCCCTTGGGTTAGCCTTGATAAACGGATGGAACATTCCTTGGGTTGACCCTGATAAACAAATGAGACACCATTCCTTGGGTTGGGAAGGTCAATAGGAAGAGAGCTAGTGGAAATCAAGATAGTCGTAGGAGAATGCCAATGGCTTATGTATATGTTTTGGGCCAAGGTGCCTTTGTATATATGTTTTGGGGCTAGAGCACCTATGTATTTATAATTTTGGGGGTTGGAGTACCTATGTATCCATGGTATTGGGGATAGAGTGCCTATGTAATTTTTTAGGCTGGAATGCCTGTGTGATTTCGGGCCAGAGAGCCTATATGTTGATTATTGGATGGCGAGCTGAAATTGTAAAATAAAATTACACCTGTAGGGTGTTGTGCACTAAGGATAGTGAAAAAATAAGGGGGAGGGGATGTAACATCCCCATTTCTAATCCCTTTGAATTATAATGTAATTGTATAAATGTGAATTAGGCTGGTGAGCCAATGTGTTTGGGAGAAGATCCTGTATTGATTTAATGTGTCCGGGGGGCGAATTTCATATTATGAAGATTGAAATAATTTAATAAAAGTAATAATCCCTGGCTATGATACGAAAGAGATGAAGAATTATGGGGGGATATGATTCCACAAGAGATAGAGGGTTCCAAGGGGGAATTACTCATGGGTATTAAACCAACCCACATTCCTGAATTATTATCTTTGTGTATAACCTTCTATTTTTTGATTGAGTGTTCCCAAAGCTAATCATTAAATACATGTAAGAGGGTGGGTGTGACTAGTCACATCCCAAATTTACTGGGCACATGGGGGTTGAGTACAATCAACTTGGGGAAGAGTGTGAATCAAGAAAGGAAATCCAAAGGGAGGAAATTTGTATGGGTTGGGACAACAATTGGGGACAAGAATTTTGTGTGCAAGAGAGAAAGAAAGAGATCTTGAAGCATGATCTAGATGGATCTTGGTGGCCATCCACCTTTTCCACTGAATCACCATTTTGAGCCTGTGGTTTTAATAAACCATTATATTCACCCTTTTGATAGGGAATGGAATGTAATGTCATCTTCATTTGTTAATTACAAACATCATGTAATGATTTCCTAGTGGTATTATGTACATGCCTACAACATAGCATTAATGCACTGGATCCCATTAGAACTCCACAATTAAGCGCACTCAGGATAGAGTAGTACTACGATGGGTGACCTACCGGGAAGTCCTAGTGTTTTACATGCCTATGGAATTTTATAAACTTAGTCCAATTTATCCCACATGCATCATGGGAATTGTTCTCCTCTCACTCTCTCATATCTAATTGAGGTGAAGGAGGCCCTTTAAGCATGTAATGGAGTGTGATGCAAAGCTTGTTGCAAATGAAGTGTAGCCAACATCTCTTTATTTTTGGAGATAGGCTACCCTATTCTATCAGTTTTTGTTCCACAGTGTTTTTCTCTCTTGTTCATTAATAGAAGTTGGTTTTCACTATATTTTTATGTTCTTCGCATTATCTCTTTGTATTTCCTTGTTATATATTGGTTGTATTTTTGTATTCATGTCGTTCTCAAAATAATCTGGATCAGTGGTATCAGAGCAGACTACTCCTTGTTGTTTCTCAGAGTAGGTCCTCGACAAGGTCATGGTATAGAGAGTTGGGTCTCGAGCTAGTTTTGCTTGAGGAAAAATGCTCTCACCAGCCCAAGCGACCTCCCATGGCAGAAGAAAAGAGAGATGACAAAGAAGAAAATCCTTTCAATACGTTGCTCGAGGAAGCCCTCGTGCGACATAGGAACAAGATGATGGACAACTTTTCTCAGACCTTTTGAATACTATCGATGGCGACAGTCGAGGCATCTTCGACAAGAATCCATTTCACAAGTGAGACACCCTTTAAGGTACAAGCCAATTTTGAAATCCCCTTATTTGAAGGCCAGATAGATGCAGATGCTCTATAAAAATAGTTGAATCTGCTAGAAGGTTATTCCTCTGACCAAAAAAAAATTGATAGTGAAAAGATCACCTTCACGCTCCTTAAATCCCTTCGCCATATTAGAGCTTGGTAGAAATGTTACTGTGAGAGGTACACCGTGGATGAATCTACACTATCTGGGAGAGGACCCACTTGGGCGACCTTTGTAGATTCCCTAAAGGAGGATTTCTACCCTGTCAGAAACTATGATGACCAATACATGAGATGGAAAACTCTGCGTTAGAAAAGATACCATACAATGTTGGAGTACACCAACATATTTCATACCTTGTGCTCAAAGTTTGGTATCAAAGACTCTAATTGACTCCTAGTTTTGAAGTATTGCAATGGTCTACATAGGTACATCCAAACAAAGATGGATTTTTTGGACATCTCCTCGCTAGGACATGCTTATCGATATGCAGTGAAAATTGAGCATAAATTCAAGCAACAAAGTAAGTGGGAGAAGCATGGAAAAGGAAACTCTAACTCACATAATGAAGGACAGAGCAAGGAAGGCTAACCTCAAGAGAGCCAGCCCTAGATGCAGGAAAAGAAGGGTAACATGAAGTCTAAGAAAGACACTGGAAAGGGGTGTGAGTTCCACAACATCCCTTGGAACAACACTGATGGATGTTGCTCAATACAATCATTGGTGGCTGAGCTCAAAGACAAAGAGCTGGACCCTGACTTGGACCATGATTCAGAAAATAATAAAAGCAGACAGATCATTGATGCAGAACTCGTTGCTATTATAGCAAGATTTGTCTCATCCCATGCAACTTGTTCAGAAGGCCTTTTCCAATTCCCCATGCAGACTTGAAGTCCCTTTTTTCACTTTCCAAAGATAAAAATCACATTTTTCCACATATACACGCCCTAACAGCTATACAACATGTGTATACGCAAGTTGCACCATTACAGCCCGCGTACATCGAGTTTTGTGCCCAAAATTAAAAATTGTGTCAGGTTTCCATGCCACGTCACGAGATCCATGATCCTTGACCTTCCATATACTGGAAATGTTCTTAATTGGCCCTTCATTTCCATTTGAAGACTATAAAACGGGCCATATCCAAGTTGTGGAAAGGGGAGATAATTCAATTTTTGAGAGCAAAGTTACTCTAGAGAAATTCTTCACTTCACATTGAGTCTTCATCCCTTTGTCCTTTAAAGTCTGAACACATTATTCAGCGCCCAAGCTCTTCCATCTTTGATGAAGAACCTCATTGTCTCTCTTATATGAGCTTTCCTTTGGTGGAGGATTGAAGTTGTGGAGGCCACACTGGAAGGGACTTAGTTTCTTGGTTCTGGGACGTGTCGACATGAAAGTTTGTCACTTATACACTTCTGTTGATCATATTTTAATAGAAATACTCTTTTCTCATCCAATTGATGTCTTGCAAATATTTGAATTATAATTCGATGGGCGTATTTGTTATGGATGTTAATGGATTATCCTATTGTATGTGCTAACTTTATATATTATCACCATATGCTTGCGTATCTTGGTTTTTTAGGACAAGTTGCAGGTATAGAGATTTGAGTTGAGTGCTCAATGGTGTTCTTCATCGAACGTTCAGACGAGGTAGGCTCTTTATCTTGTCTTGTTATCATTTACATTTATATAGTATACTTGGGATTAGATTTGATTTCTGCAATCATTCTGTCTGTTGTGGTTTACCCTGTGCTATAGAGTGATTTTCCTCGTAACAACAAGCTCTCTTTCTTGCTCTCTTGCACAAAAACTTATTGTCCCCAATTGTTGTCCCAACCCATATGGATTTCCTCCCTTTGGCTTGCCTTTCTTGACTCACACTCTTCCACAAGCTGATTGTACTCAACCCCCATGTGTCAAATAAATTTAGGATGTGGCTAGTCACACCCACCTTCTTACATGTATTCAATGATTGGCTTTGGGAACACTCAATCAGAAATACACAAATATAATAATTCAGGAATGTGGGTTGGATTAATACCCATGAGTAATTCTCCCTTGGACCCCTCTCCCTTTCTCTTGTGGAATCATATCCCCCCATTGTTCTTTATCTCTTTCATATCACATCCATCGATTATTATTTTTATTCAATTATTTCAATGTTCTTAATATGAAATTCGACCCCCGACCACATTAAATCAATACATGCTCTTCGCCCAAACACATCAACTCACCAACCTAATTCACATTTATACAATTACATTATAATTCACAGGGATTAGAACTGGGGATGTTACAACATCGCTTTTGAAAATGGTGTGGCTTTCTAATTTGATAATTATCTTAACCTTCTATGGGTCTATAAATATGCTTCACATTAAATTGAAATATATTGCTATTGTCAACCAAATCGTTCCTCCTCAATCGGTCTCGAATGGTATTTTGTGTTGTTTTGACAACACTATCATTGTTAGGATATTTAGAAAATTAGGAGTTAGTTAAGAACTACTTGGTCTAATGTGTCGTTACGTAAAAGTGTGTTTCTTAGTTTGTTTATTTAGTATGAATTTGTAGTTAGGAAATCCGACGATCATGATATGTTCCTGATATAGAGTGATATAATGGTTCATATTCTCCTCGATCTTAATGGCTACATTGATACATGGATTAACACCCGATTGGTCCATGATCTCTACTTAAAGAGCATGGAGGGTCATTTTTCAATGATCAATTGTGAGAAAATCTCTTGTAAAATCTTTCTGTAATCTTTTTCTTTTGCATTAATAAATGGCTCCAAGTGACCGCGTTGGTTGGGGTCGTGGATGTTTCCCCATAGGGGTTTTACCACGTCAAAAAATCGGTGTGTTGATCTTTGATATGGTTTTGTGAGTGGTTACTAAAGGTGTTCATCCTGTGTTGGAATACCTGTGTTGTCGAACATGGTATCATAGCCTGTTTGAAGACCCTCTCCCGTTGTAGATCGAGATCGTGAAGCCGATTTGTCTCATCTCTAGCTTATATCATTTCCGTACATTTCTGGGAAACGAGGATTGTTCCATTGCATTCAGAGTGCTCGTTTCAATCAATAATGTTTTTCATTTCACTCAAAAAGGTTTATGTTTTCTCAAGATACGGCCATTTCAGTTAGATCCGGAGGTATAAAGCCTGAATACGCCCTTTTTAAATTTTTGCAGAGTATTATTTCGGTTTTATATTGTTTTTTTTCGGGTTTCTACTCTCTTAGATTTGTGTATGCTATTTTCCCCATGCCCTGTATGATCTCGACAAATCAGAAACATATAGGAAAAGGTGCATTTTCCAAATAAGCTAACCAAGCTCTAACCCTTGTTGTCATCGAGAAACGAAAAAAAATTCTTGAGTGAAAAGAGTTTTTATGAGCACACTCTCCAAGGTTGTCAACAACAACAACAACAATCTTCCTTCTAAACAATACAATATGTTTTGCTAGTTCACTTAGTTAAAAGTTTCCTTATTAAGTAAGAGGTCTTGAGTTCAAGTCTTTTTTTTGTTTTGTTTTTTTTTAAAGTTCATGCGTCCATTGTAAAGTGTATTTCACTTCAAGTATAAAAGTGAATCACTCTAAGTAACTTTGATATTATAGTTTAAATTTATTTATTTTTCATGCAATTTTCTTTTATAAAGTAACTTCATTGTAAAAGTGATCCCGACTTCTTTTTATAAAAGTGAGTCACTTCATAAAACAACTTATTTGTAAAAGTGAGGTTATTTGGAGGGGTATCACCACATGGACCAACTTCTACTTTCCATGTGGCTCTTTGGTTATCTATATGATTTTTTTTTAAAGGGCATAACTTTCACATCCAAAGTTCGTTTTCAGTGCCATTTTTTTTTTAAATTGCTTAATTTTTTGAGATATTTCCATTCAGATCACCAGTTTCAGTTTTTAAATCCATATTATCTTCATATTTAATATGGCTTCTTCCAATGAACTTTTACTTACCAACACCAACTACTTCCAATGGAAATCCCATGTGAAGGATTTATTAAGAAGTAAAGGCATGTACTGTATTACCTTGGGAAAGGAAAAAGAACCCACTGATGATGAAAATAAATTCAAATGGGATAATATGAATGATGAAGCACGTGGACTGATCAAAATTTCCATCTCTCCTGATTTAAGGTTCCACCTTCAAGAAATTGATGACCCCGATGAAGCTTGGGAAAAGCTTGAATCTGTGTTTGGTAAACACAATATTATTCGAGTACATCGATTAGAAAATCATATATTGACTTTAATTCCAAATGATTTTTCTTGCATTGAAGACTATCTATCTAAGTTTAAAAGACTTATAATTTTATGTGAAGAGTGTAACATAAAGCTGGAGGAAGAGTGTTGCATCTATATTATTCTTTCTAAGATAGGTAGTGCATATTCTATGTTTATATATACCTTTTATGCCATGAGAGAGGCTATATGGAAATCTTATCAAAAACCCACTCTTGAGTACTTTTGTGATGCTTTGATTAGAGATAAATGTAAGTTTGTACAACTTGGAGTGATCAACACTACATGTACCTCCAACAAAGCCTTAGTAGCTCAGCAAAAAGATAAACCAAATAATCCCAAGAAGCAACATCCTCGCCACAACAACAAGAAAAATATGGGTCCAAAACCTACTCAAACAACTTCAGCTCTTTATGGTGACAAAGGAGCACAATCTAAAAATAAGAAGACTGACAAACATTGCAACTTTTGTGGGAAAGATGATCATGATGAGTCCAAATCTTTCAAGAAGATGACAGGTTTAGAAGCAGCGATGAAGAAGCACAACATCGATATTGATTCTACTTCTTCTTCTTCTTCTCATGGACATGCACTTTCTACTTTTGGTTTCTCCTTCAATGCAACTTCTGCTTCTTCTAATGAGTGGCTTATTGACTCTGGAGCATATTATCATACGGCTAAGGAGAAAGCCATATTTTCCAGTCTAAATGAATGTAACACTAAGAAAATATTTTTTGGTGATGATAGATCTCTTAGTGTTGTAGGATCTAGAACAATTCAGGTAAATAATGGTCATTTCAATGATGTATTATGTGTTCCAAGTCTTTCATGTAACCTTCTATCAATATATCAAATCATTCATTCAGGTGAAGGTAAAACCATAGAGTTTTCAACTCAACAAGTTGTAATCAAGGATCTCAAAGATCCTCAACATGTTCTTGCAATTGTAATTGTTGATGATATTACCAGGTTGTACAAGTTTGACATCTTTGGGTCATCATCTTTTCCATCAGTTTTTGTTGCTCATAGTGATGACTTGAGCAAACTTTGGCATGAGCATTTTGATCATCTAAACTATCTCTCATTGCAACAACTATGTAATCAACATATGGTGTCTGGTCTTCCTCTTGTTTCATGCAGAGATGGTGTTTGTGCCGGTTGTGTTCTTGGAAAACATCATCGGTATGGTTTTGACAAACGTGCCTCTTGGCATGCCTCGGGCCCTTTGCAACTTGTTCACAGTGACTTGTGTGGTCCATTTTTTTCTCCTTCTTTTTCTGGGTGCAAGTATTTCTTAACTTTCATTGATGACTTTTCCAGACGTACTTGGTTTTACTTCTTAAAACTTAAGAGCAATTTTTTGACAAGTTTTTGGCCTACCATGCCCATGTAGAAAAGCAATTTGGACATCAAATTCAAAGGTTAAGAATAGATAATGTAGGCGAATATGTGAACAATAATTTTACAAGTTACTGCACTACACAGGGCATCCAAATGCAACACACTGTTCCATATACACCACAACAAAATGGTGTTGCTAAGAGAAATATCCGCACATTAAAATAAATGACTAATTGTATGATCCAATCTAAGGTATTAAGTCTAAAGTATTGGGCGGAAGCCATCAACTATGTAAATTACATAGTAAATCACACTCCCACAAAGGCTCTTAAAAATATAACACCAGAAGAAGCATGGACTAAAGTTAAACCTAATGTAAGTCACTTCTGTGTATTTAGAAATATAGCATGGGATCACATTTTGGATGAGAAAAAGAAAGCATTGCAGCCTAAAAGTGAGAAGTGCATATTTGTTGGTTATTCTGAAGATGTCAAAGGTTACATACTTCTTCAACCACATTGTAATGAAATTATTATTAGAAGAGATGTTTAATTTAATGAAAATATGTTGTCCTGCGAGTCTAATTCGATGATTGTGCCTTCTTCAGCCTGCGAGCCATCTTCAACGTTTGTTCCTTCTTTTGTTCCTATTCTGGTTTCTTCTTCAGATGATGATAGTGAGAATGAAAATCCACCTCTGCATGCTCACCTTCCTCCAGATGAGTCCATTGAACCTGAACCAACACCAACACCACCGCTTCCTAGATGGGTCTGTTCAACATGAGAAGTAGTTGGTGATCTCGTCAGTGATCCTTCAGATCAACGTCAGACACATTCAAAGTTCCAACGAACCTCTTCTCTTTTGGCTCAAGTTTCAGAGACTCATGATCCAAAGACATTTGTAGAAGCTTTAGGTCATCTAGATTGGGATACAACAATGAATGAAGAGTATCGTTATTTAATGGAAAACGATACATGGGATCTTGTACCTCTTCCAAAATGAAGAAAACTTGTCAGATGTAAATGGGTCTACAAAACTAAGTATTTATCAGATTAAAGTGTTGATAGACACAAGGCTCGGTTAGTTTCCAAAGGATTTTCCCAAGTTGAAGGAATTGACTATAATGAAACCTTTTCCCCTGTAGCCAAAAATGAATTCCATCTGCCTTGTTCTTGCCCTTTGTGCCTCACATAAATGGGAGGTCCATCAGATGGATGTTAAATTCACTTTCTTGCATGGGGATTTGCAAGAAGAAATATACATGGAACAACCTCCTAGCTATGTCCAGAATGACTCTAGCCTTGTTTGTCGCCTTAAGCAAGCTCCTCAAGCTTGGTATGCCAAAATGGACAACTTTCTTATTGACACTAACTTTTCTAAATGTCATTTTGATCCTAATGTCTATACCAAAAAAGTAGGAAACCATCTCATAATCCTTGTTCTTTATGTTGATGACCTTATCCTTACTGGTAGTGACTAAAAACTTTTAAACCATGTGAAAACCAACCTTAAGAAGAAATTTGAAATGATAGACTTAGGTTTTTTGCACTATTTCCTTGGCCTCCAAGTTTCGCAAACCAATGAAGGAATTTTTCTTTCCCAGTCTAAGAATGCTTGTGACCTTCTTTGTCGCTTCCACATGGAAGATTGTAAACAAGCCTCTTATCCCTTTTAGTCTAGAGTCAAGCTTACTGCCACCTGTACTTCTCCCAAAGTTGATGACACTTTGTACTGTCAATTAGTTGGTAGCCTCTTATACTTTACTCATACTCGTCCTGATCTTTCCTTTGTTGATGGTCTTGTTTCTCGGTATATGCAAACACCCCATGAAATCCATTGGAAAATATCTAAAAGGATACTTTGGTATGTTCAGGGTACAATTTAGTTCAAGATACATTACAGTTTAGGGGGGACTCCTTTATTGGTTGGTTTCACTAATTCAAATTGGGTCGGCGACCCTGATGATCAAAAGTCTATTGCAGGTTATGTTTTTAGCCTTGGTTTAGGACCTATCACTTGGGCATGTAAGAAACAATAGGCTATTGCACTTTCTTCAGTAGAAGCAGAGTACCGAGCAGCGGTAAATGCAAGTCAGGAAGCCTTGTGGCTTCAACAGATCCTTTTAGAGTTTGGATTCCATCAACAACATCCAACTAGCCTTTGTTGCAGAAATCATAGTGCCATCAAGCTCGCCAAAGACCCATTTAAAAATCAGCGCAACGAACACATCGAGTTACACATGCACAGAAAGCTCATTCATGATCAAGCTATTAAAGTTCTCTTTTTCCCTACAGAAGATCAAGTTGCAGACATTTTCACAAAGTCTCTTACATAAGCGAATTTTTCAAACTTCAATCTATGTTAGGAGTTCATGAAGTTTTCATTAAGGGAGGATAGGCTATAATGCCTCTGTCCTTCTCCTATTGTGTCACTTTTGTAAATCCTTCAATCCTATCCCAAGTTGTTCTTAAGAGGGGATGTTAGGATATTTAGACACTTAGTAGTAAAATAAGAACTACTTGGTCTAATGTGTCGTTAGGTAAAAGTGTGTTTCTTATTGTGTTTATTTAGTATACATTAGTATGCATTTGTAGTTAGGAAATACAATGGTCACGATATGTTCTCGACATAGAGTGATCCGACAATTCATATTCTCCTCGATCTTAACGACTACATTGATTTGTGGCTTAACACCTGATTGGTCCATGATCTCTGTTTAAAGAGCATGGAGGGTCATTTTCCGATGATCTATTGTGAGAAACTCTCTTGTAAAATCTCTCTGTAATCTTTTTCTTTTGCATTACTAAAATGCTCCAAGTGGTTGTGTTGGTTGGGGCCATGGATGTTTCCTGTAGGGGTTTTACCACGTCAAAACATCTGTGTGTTGATCTTTTTTCTGGTTGTGTGAGTGGTTACTGAAGGTGTTCATCCTCTGTTGGAATACCTGTGTTGTCGAACAATCCTCTAGATTGACACCTGGTGGTATGATTTCCCTACCACCCTTAAAATTTTAGGGAAACATTTAGATCTAACCATGAATTCTTCATCAACAACATCAGATTTTCTCCTATTATTGAAAAGAGTTTTATCTAAATCAATAATATGTTATTCATCAATAGGAATGGAAACATCCTCAAACATAGTTATTTTGCATTTAGTTTGTTTCTTATTCTTATGAGCAAGAGTGGCAACCTTGTTGACACCAATGTTAACATCATCTTCATTTGGGGTTGTTACATGTTTAAATGTGACCTTTCCAACCTTGTTATATTATTGGATTTCCTTTCTTTTTGTTTCTTATGTGTCTTTTTCCTACAGTTTGAACTTTTGGCACTCTTTGTTTCTTTTTCATTACTTTTTGTGCCTTGTCGATGTGAAAGACATTAATGATATCCATGATATTTTCCTCCAAGGAATAAATCTCTGCTAACATTGGTGAAAGTGGCAGAGAAGAATCCTATAAAAATAAAATATAACAATTTAGTGTTGAATATGTTAGAAAAATATCATGTAGTACTTACAATAATATATAAAACAAATAAAAATAAGCAAACTTACATTTCTTCTCTCATTGTTTCACATGAAAAATGCACATAGTTTTGTAATACCTTATTCAATATTATAATTGTTCATTTTGAAACAATATCTAATATTGGCATATGTTTTTTTGTCTTGTTTAACAAGTGCATAAACAATCTTTGTGCCCAACACCAAACATATATCTTGTAACAAGCCAAGTAATTGATAAGTTGATTGCAAGTGTTTAAACTCAACACAATACAAATAAATATTTTCTCCATTGTTGCTTTGTTTGTCTTTCACATACCAAGAATGACCCATTTTGTTTTCACCTGATGTGGATTTCTAATCTCTAACATTCTTCATAGTTTTTGACAATTTAATTGTTGGACCTTGAATAGAAGCACTAGTCTTTTGTTGGTTGGTAGTCTTAGAGCCCCCAATTGTAGTTCTAGATGACATAATCGTAGATCTTTCTCTAGAAAGATTCACACATACCCTCCTTGGTGCCATTTTCCCTGCATCCAAAATTGAAAACAAAAATTCTTAATTTTTATAATAATAATATTCCTAAATTCTTAAACTGAAAATCTTATAAAAATTTTACGATACTAAAAAATTAAAAAAAAATCTCTTAAAAACATGAATTGCAAAACAAATTTAATTTACTAATATTTTAATAACGAATTTTGAGGAAAAATTTGTAAAAAAAATATTAAAAAAAAAAAACATAAAAAAAGAACCAGTAAACAACATTAAACATAAAAATTTAAAAACACAATTAGAAGAAAAAAAACATTAGAGAAAAAAAATTAAAAAACAAAAGAACTTAAAT
>ML780821.1:143111-176005 GCA_009831015.1 Picea engelmannii
TACATTGTGGTGTACTTTATAGGCAGGGTTGTTTTCATATGCTTACAAGAAGTTAATATTATTGGGTTTACAAGCCGTTAATATTATTGGGTTTTCTTGAGAATTGTGGTGGTTTCCTTTTTAATATTGGAATTAAATTTGTTTAAATTATTGAAATATTTCTCCATGTATGTAAGATATTGCAGTCTCTCTATGATTAAAATGGTCCTCTCTATTATTCAGTTGGGTTGTTCTTGGGCTCACAAATGATTTTGTCAAAATATAATGAAGGGAAATAAGGGATTTTATTCTCATCTACCCTTATTTTGTTGGGGCAATATTTGACCGGGGTCAAACCATTCACGAATATTTCTTTAGGTCTTACTTCATATCGATGGTTGCATTCTTGGTTTGGCCATGTTTCAAAGTAGGTTGGGGAGATAGTTGTGGGTGGGCAAATGAACTTCCATATGCCCCTTGGCCAATCTATGGATATTTTAACATGGTTGAGAAATAGGAAGATAGGGAATGTTCCTTGTTATCCTAAACCTCATATGGTAAGAAGGAGGTGGGATTTCTTTTCAAACCCAACAAAGTTGTATGACTAGAATAGTTACAGACATGATGAATCCATAGATTTGTGGCTCACCTAGAATAATTTACATAAGGGATATGTTGCATTCTCCAAAGGTTGGATAGAGCAATGCTCTCACAACATAATTCTTTCTACTTTGATGCTTTAGGGGCCAGGCTATTCCAAGTGGATGAACCAACCACACTCTTAGACCATAAGCCAATTCGATTTACTCTCATCGGGAATGAAAAAGATGTGGATGCCTAGAACTAGATGTGCCTTGAATGTTTCACACACACAGCCCAAGTTGTTTATCTTGTATTAAAATAGTTTAAAATCTTATTTCCTAGCCTTATGGGTAGGATAGTTCGACAATTTGGTAGGAAGTTGACATTCCCCTTACGGTGGCCTTTATGCAAGGGTATGGATGATAAATTGCAATGATCTGACACAATCAAACTATGGTTGTTAAAGAAGAGTGAGGAAATATCTTAATCCCTTTTGGTCTAGTCCATTTGAACTAGAGAATAAGGTGCATGTTGCAAAACTATGTCATTTAGTACTAGTGGACGAAACCTATTGAGATTAGGGGGCATCAATTACGGATCAAATCCATCGACTTAGGAATAGTGATAGGCCCATGAATATTTTGTAAGGCCCTAGCCATCAAATACATTGTTGAACAATTGACGACCCTCAACATCGAGAGGGTCATACAAATAACTAAGCAATGATCGAGTGAGAGTTTACATTCCAAGCATAATAATACATGGAGGGAAAGAAATATGGCCATGAAGAAATGATTGGATGTAAATTATATCAAGATGTTTAAGGAGAAAAGTAGGAATTGCAGCAAGACCATTACCTTGGATGAATTAATGGATTCCCTTACAGAAATGTGGGGTGAGAAAACCCATGGACTTGATCGTTCCCATGTGAATTATAAAAGGCCACGTGGGACTTTGTTGGGACAAACCTTCTATGGGTCTATAAAGAATCTCTAAGGGCATAGTCTCTTGGCATTGACATCTTGAATCAAGGTTTAATCAAATATATTCCCAAGGGAGGAGACCCATAAATCATCACCAATTGGAGACCAATTACCCTACTTACCTATAATATTTTTCCAAGGTGTTCATGTTGTGATTGAAACATATTTTTTCAAGGTTGTGATCCCTTAACCAATGAGCTTCATTTGAGGATGTTAGATTCTAGACAATGCTAAATTGTCATTTGGGAAGGCTAGATACTCTCTTCATAAATATTCACTTCAAGAAAGCATATGATAGGGTGGAATGGCCTTTCATCTTAGTATTGCTCAAAGCCCTTATCCTCGGCCCCATTTTGTTCAAGTGGTGGAAACATTGCTTGTGAATACCTCGACTTGCCTTTCCATCAACCAGTGCAAGTATAAGGAGGCAGGTATATTCTTACCAATTTGGTAGGGTTTCCTACTCACTCCATCCTTTTATGTTTTGGTTGCATTTAAGCAATGGCATACCTCTTGAACCGTAAAATGAGTTTAGGTATTATAAGAGGAATTCCCTTTCCCAAACAACGTAGTTACCAACTTGACAGAAAGCCTCCAAAGTTCTCATTTTTTAGAGGTTGCATTTAGTAGTTATTTTTACCGATTTAGTAGTTATTTTTACCACTATTTCAAAAAGTGGTACTATTAGTAGCACACTTTCCTTTTTCGGGGTTAAAATTACCACCTTCTGCAACCATCCACCTCACAATGTTGTCAACAAAAACCTTAAAATAAATCCGTGAATCAAAAAGTGATCTAATAACATAACCATTTAAAAAATAACATTTTAAAAAGAAAATTAAAAAACAAAACAACTAATTTAAAAAATAATTAAAAAAAAACTTTATATAAAAACAAAACAAAATAAACAAATTAAAAAATATGTATTAAAAAAAAATTAAATCAAATTAAAAAAAAGGTACACCAAAAAAAATGTAAGTTTTGTGGTGATTCTTAGAATCACACCCCCACCACCTGTCACTCCCATGGTCTCCCACACCGGGCCCTCCCCCTTCACACTCACCACTTAAAGGAGCATCTTTTTTTCCAGGTGGGGGGAGCATTATAATCTCTCTCCCTATCCTCCCACTTATGTGGTCACCCCGCACCCATCCCTCACCCACTCTCAAGTTGCTACGTTACACCACAAGTAGGGAAGAGAGGGGCGGGGAGTGACGGTGGGAGGGGGTGGGGAGTGTTTCGATTTTCTTTTATTTTTTCATTTTTTATTTTTTTGGTTTGATTTTAATTTGTTTTTTTTATATTTTTTTAATATTTTTTTTTAATTTAATTTAAAATTTTAAAATTGTTTTAATTCTGTGTTTTTTCTTAAAAATAAAATAAAATTATGGGGATATTAAATAATAAATAAAAGGAGGGTGTGGGTGTGCTTTTTTTTTTTTTTTTAAAAATAGATTTTTTTTAGGTGGAGAAGGTTTAGTTTTTGAAAATTTAAAATGTATTTTTTTTCTTTTTTGAAATACATGTTTTTTCCCATGGTTGTAGAAGGTAACTAACCTTGAAAAAAAGGATGTTACTGGTAGCACCAATTTTCAATTTAGTGGCTAATTTTATGGTTTTTGTTAGCAACATTATGAGGTTTTAAGGTCATGTTTTCAAAAGGTTGTAATTAACCTTGGAAGAAAATGGTTGCTACTAGTAGCACCACGTTTTAATGGGGGGGTTGATTATCGTGTTTTTGACCCAAAAATATAGGCTTTTAGAGACAAAGTTCTTGTTTTGAGGCCATAGTTCTTGTTAATATGGTAACTATGTTGAAATGGTCCTATAAGAGGATTAAATACACATAGTGTTATGGATGTAGGGAAAAACAAAGAGAATTTTAGTGAGGTAGCCTTTATTTTCCCTTAAGTTATAATTTCTATTTCTTGCTATTGTTTCTATTACTTAGTTGGTTTATCTAGTTTTTTTTTGTCAGTTTGAGGGTTTTACCTCTCTTCTATGGAATAATGGTGGATTTGATTTAGGGTTTTACAACAATTAATGGTTAGCAAATGATGGGGAAGTTTTACTTAGAAAAGGGTGATTTTTTATGAAGCATAAGTGTATTTCCAAAGAGGTTTTCACATCCCTTTATTTACAATTCACATGTTTTTTTTGAGTTGCGCATTGTTCTTCCATGATGTTCTTGGAGAAATGTCACTTCCCTTTGGTCAAGGAGTACTAGTGCTCCTCTTTCTTTGGGAAGTATTGGTGCTCCATGTTGGTTGGGCAACATCGATGCTTCATGTTTATTGAGCAACACTAGTACTCATAATACATCAAATCTCTAAACAATAATTTGTATATATTAAACATATTAAGAGAGGTAGAGAGACTAAAATATGACTCTTAAAAGGAGGAGAAATCTAGGGTTTGTTTCATTTCTATATTTCACATTAGAGAAGAGGAAGAGAAGGATGTTCTATGAGAGGATTAAACAAAAAATAATCCTATGATGCATGGAAAGACCAACAAGATTGCAACCAAATAACCCTTATTTTCCCTCTTCATTATTCCATTTCTCCCCATTGTGGATTTTATTTATATTAATCTCCATTTCTCACCATTGTTTCTCATTTCTTTTTTTCTTTTCTTTTTTTAATGGTTTGAGGACTTTATCTCTCTTATGCGAGTTAATGGTGCATTTGTTTTAGGGTTTTAGAACAACAAATATATCTAGTAAATGAACTGTGAGTTTGGACAAGAAAGGGGTACATTTTGGTTATTTTTGGGTTCACATCCAAAGGCTTTTCATGTGCCTTTATTCGCAAGTTCACATGATTTCTCTAAGCTACACAAAGCTCTTCCCTAGTAGCCTTACAACACTAGTGCTCCACTTTGGCCTAGGAGCATCAACGCTCCATTTGGTCAAGGAGCACTAGTGCACCATTTTGGTCTTGGAGCACTGGAGTTACTAGTGTTATTTTTTGGTTCGGGAATGTCAATGCTCCAATTTAGGCATATTAGCTCTAATGGATGAGTGGTTTTGGAGAGATTTTATCAAAATTTTACATGTAATGATTAATTGGTTTTATAATTACAAGAGACACTCATTAAGTGGCTTGAGACGTTTAACAATCACCATGGTTTTATAAGGGTACTTTCAATATCCTTATGACACTCATTAAGTGGCTTGAGAGGTTTACCAATCACTATGGTTTTATAAAAGTAGTTTCAATATCCTTATCATATTGTAAGCTTAACATTTCAATATTAATTTTTATAAATTTTTAAAATAATATTTTCTTTTTTTTACTAGTTTCTAATTTCATATTCTTCTAAATATAATTTTTTATTTCAAATAATAAAAAATTATAATTATAATTTAATATATTATATTATTTGAAGTTTATATTGTAAACCAAATATTTATTATAAATGAAAAATTGCAATAGCTCATACTTACAACATTAAAAAATAAATAAAAAGTTATGCTATAACTAAAAAGTTATGCTGTAACTACATTTTAATCATTATGTAGTTATCTAATTCAATTAACCAATGTTAAAAAGTCATAAAAATTAGTAAATGTAAAACAAAGTTGTCAAACAACTTAAAAATATTAATTATTTATTAGGTATAAATATTTTTTTAAATAATTTGATAAGTTAAGTATTATTATATATTATTGATGCTCTTCTTTGGCATTAGCACTTTGGTGCTCCACTTTAATCATAGAGAATTGGTCCTCCAATTCGACTTTAATCATAGAGAATTAGTCCTTCAATTCCCTTTGTGCACCATAATATTTTTATTGGTGCTTAAAAAATAAATCATCCACAAAAACCTCTCCTTGTAAACCAAAAACCTTGCAAAATTATTGCTAAAACCTCCACAACTATTAGCAAATGTTTTTGTAGAGGTTTTTTTGAAAATTTTGGTCAATCTAGTGATAATAAAAACCTTCACTAAACCATGTTTTCCTTGTAGTATGAAATTCACATATTTTGAATGCTTGTCTTATAAAACAATAAACCAAATCAGCTAATGGCATGAGAGCATGGTCATTCCATCCACATGGACTGGCTTGATCCTTGAAGCATCAAAGCAAGATCAATTCTATTATGAATGAATTTCTCTATCCAGACTTTGGACAATGTGTTCCTATCCTTTGCATAAATCATTCCAAGTGAAACACAACTATGTGGAGTCACAGTGTTTATATTGGTTTTCTTAGAAGGAAAACCATCGCTTATCTTTGTACGAGATTCGAGCTAACAAAGCACCCACCTTATCATCTTGGTTCTAAACCATGTTAAAATCTCCACATATAAATTGGGGTCATCTAACATCTAATATTCCAACCACTGCAAGCCAAAAACACACACCTTGAGATCATTTCAAGCATAAATGTTGGCCAAACCAAGAATGTTGTGATCTACATAAGCCTGACCCAAAGAAATATTTGTGAAGGGTTTCACCCCTAGTCATCTACCACCCAAAGAAACTAGTGGGGAGATGAGGATATCAATCCCTCCTTTCCCTTACTATGTTGTGACACAACCATTTGTGATCCCAGCCAAATAGCAAAGAGGGTCATTCTCAACAATAACCCAATAATTTTAGCTTCTTGTAAGCATAAAAAATCAAACCTAGTAATAAAATACATCGCAAGTGTGATAATGTGCTTTAACATAGTCACTCAAACCCATACATTCCACAATAAAACTTTCATTGAGAACTTCCAATGTTGTGCATCTCCTCCTCATTTTCCTGAAGGCCAAGTAGAGCTTCAAAAAGTTGGAACTAGTAGCCATTTTCATGGATAAATCCAATCCTAAATAATGAAAGGTTGAAGATTCTTTATCAAGCTATTTCTTATGTCCTCGTCCTACTCATGCAACACTAGAAAGGATGAAACAGTGTATGCTTCCCTCCCTATTGAGAAGTTCTAAAAGTTCATGAGGGTGTTTCTTTTCACATTAAAGGAATGGATATTAGACTAGCTAGCATCGACACCTTTTATGTTTGGGCCTTCAAAAACTCATTACTTTTATTTCTTCAAGCTACCTCAATCCATCCTCCCTCTAACACATTGGCCTAAGAACCAATAGGGCCTTAGGGGATGTCACGGGGGATTCACCTTGTTGACCAATATCTTATCACATGCATTCATAAAGGAGGTTTATAAATTGTGAAAATAAGGTCAATATATTATTAGTATTGGGGGGGATGCAAAGTATGGGGGAATTTATAGGTATTGGGGGTATAAAAAGTGGTATCTAGTAAAAATAGGGGGTTTTATTATTGAAAATATGTATTGGAAGGGGGGTCTAACAAAAGGATTTTGGGAGGTATTTATTAATATCTAGTGAAATTAGGGTTATTATTTAATAGCACATGAACACATGTGCTATGTCACAAGTTCACAGAGTGAAGACCCCGTGGGGGATGTATAGGGCCAGGGCCTATTGTGGGTGGGGTTTTTTAATCAAGAGATAGTTTTGGATATGGTGACCTAGGTTTTGACACTAAAAATAGCTATTGAGGAGAGGTTAATCCATGAAGGTATGTTCCACTTTTTTGGAAGAGGGGAAGGAAAAAATAGTGTGAGGAGACCCTTGATCGAGGTCTTAATACCTCTATCAAGGCTATAAAAAGCCATAGGTTGAGGATTTGAGTTTATTTCAACCAACCCTTGATTGAGTTCACTAGAGAGTCAAGTTAACCCAAAATGGAGGGTTTAACACTCGATCAAGGGTTTAAAAATAAACACCTTCATCCCTATCTTTTTATCAATAGAATGAATGAGGAGAGTGTGAAGTCGTGGTGAGTTCTTAGCTTGGATAGTGTACAACTCACAATTATCCCCATGTTATGAAATGATCTTTAAATACCAAACGATTACACATGTTATTTTATTTTCCATGCATGCCAATATTTCTCTATGTTTGTTCCATTATTCCAACTCTAAATGTATTAAATGGGGCCATACTATGAACCCTATAGATCAACTCTGAACCAAAATTACAAATATCCATTTATCGATTTAGAAAACGATCTTAAATTATCTAATCATTTTTTCCCATAGTAATAAAAAGTCTACAATAATCGGGACTATAGGCCTAACATCTATTGATACAATCTGAAGGCCCCAACGTGCAACTACAACATCATGTGTAGACAAAACTTGGCCACTTGAAATAACCCATTGGTGGTCCATAAGGGGGAAGACTTCCACTCTTGCAATATACCTCTAGGTCTTAGGCCATTAAATTATTTCCTTACATCCAAGGAAGATGAGTTCATAACCCATCAAAAGCAATATTATGCCGTACTCTAGGACCAAAAGGCAGTTTGAACCTAGATAGTATCTGCAAGTAATTTGATATCCCTTATAGATAATCATTGAGTTTACTTCAATGGGGACATTTGATTACAAGTAGCATTGAGCCTTAGTCCCATGCATGATACTATATTCTAACCCTAGTTGTAGTTTAAAATCATACCTAGAAAGAGGTAAAATTATACAAAGCATGGGTGTATTTCCAAAGAGGTTTTCACCTTCCTTTATTTGTAGGTTCACATGGTTTTTTTGAGCTACACATTATTATTCCCTAGTGTTCTTGGAGCACTACCAGTTCCCTTTGATTGAGGAGTACTAGTGCTCTCCTTTGGTTGGGAAGCATTGATGTTCCACATTGGTTGGGGAGCATCGATGCTCATGTTGGTTGAACAACACGAGTGCTCCTAATACATGAAATCTTTGAACAATAATTTGTATTTGTTAAACATATTAAGGGAGGTGGTAACACTACAAGAAGACTATTAAAAGGAGGGGAAATATAGGGTTTGTTTCATTGATATATTTCGCATCAAAGAATAGGAAGAGGAGGTAATTATGTGAGAGGGTTAAAGACAAATAGACATGAATGTGTGGAAAGAACAAAAATATTGCAACCAGATAAGCCTTATTTTCCCTCTCCATTATTCCATTTCTCCCCTTTATGGATTTTATTTCTATTTATTTTCATTTCTCACCATTGTTTCTCATTTCTTCATGGGTTTTACTACTTTTTCATTTTCACTGGTTTGAGGGTTTTATCTCTCTTATGTGGGTTAATAGTGGATTTGTTTTAGGTTTTTACAACAATGAATATGGTTAGTAAATGAGTGGTGAGTTTGGACAAGAAACTAGTGCATTTTTGTGCATCATGGGTTCATTTCCAAAGGGGTTTTCACGTGTCTTTATTTGTAGATTCACATTATTTCTCTGAGCTACAAAGAGTCTCCCTTTGTGGCATTAGAACACAAGTGCTATAGTTTGTTAGTGGAGAATTGGTGTTCCTCTTTGTCTTGGGAGAACTAGTGCTCCACTTTGGCTAGGAACTAGTAGTGCACCATTTCAATCTTGGAGCACCAAAGCTACTAGTGTGGTTTGGAAGCATCAACGCTCCATTTTGGGCATTTAATTCTAATGGATGAGTGGTTTTGGAGAGTTTTCATCAAACATTTTGCATGTAATGATTAATTGGTTTTGTAATTATAGGAAATGCTCAAATTAATTGGCTTGAGTGGTTTAACTATCATTGTGGTTTTGCATGGTTGGTTTCACTATATTTATTATATTGTAAAACTTAACATTCCAATTAAACCACTCAAATTAATTAGCTTCACTAGTTTAACTATCTTTGTGGTTTTGCATGGTTAGTTTCACTATATTTATTATATTGTAAAACTTAACATTTCAATTAAAATTATTGTAAAAATAATATTCCTCTATTTTTCCTATTTTTTTATTTCATATACTTCTAAATACAATTTTTTATTTCAAATATTCAAAATTATAATTATAATTTAATATTTTACTATTATTTTAAAGTTTTTATTGTAAATCAAATACTCATTATAAATTAAAAATTAAAAATGATAAGAATTAACTTTTACATATATTCAAAATAAAAATTATGATATTGCTAATTTTTAATTATATATTTATTTTAATTCATTGAAAAATATTAATAAGTCATTAAAATTAAAAAATACAAAACAAAGTTGTTAAATGTTTAAAAATATTAATTATTTATTCTAAATATAAATATTTGTATAATAAATTAATAATTTAATTATTATAAGATATCATTGATTATCTGCTTTAGCATTGGTTATTCAATGCTCCACTTTAATCTTAGAGAATTAGTTATCCAATTCCCATGGTGCACTAGTGCTCCAAAGTCCACATTGGTATTGGAGCACCAATCCACCATATTTCTATTGGTGCATTGAAAACACCATATTTCTATTGGTGCATTGAAAACAAAACATCCACAAAAGCCTCTCGCTATGGGCCAAAAACCTCGAAAAATCATTACTAAAACCTCCACAACCATTCGTGAAGGTTTTTTTGTTTTTCCAATTTAGAAAATAAAAACCTTTGTTAAATTATGATCTCCTTATAGTAGGGCATACACATCTTTTAAATGTTCATTCCACGAGACAATAAACCAAATTAGCTAATGGTATGAGAGCGTAGTCATTCCATCCACATGGGCCGACTTGATCCGTGAAGAATTATAGAACAATGAATTTTATTATGAAAGAATTGCTCTATCCAACCATTGGAGAATGTGTTCCTATCACTTACATAAATTATTCCCACTGAACCACAACTATGTAGAGTCATGGTGTTTGAGTTAATTTTCTTAGAAGGAAATACATGGCTCCTTATCTTCTTGGTTCTAAACCATATTAAAATCTTGTCATGGGTTATCTGGCATCTAATATTTTATCCACTTCAAGCAAACACCACACACGTTGAGATAATTTGAAGCATAAATGTTGGTCAAACCAAGAATCTTAAGAAGGAACAAAAAAATCTTTGTAAAGGGTTTCACCCTTAGTCAGCTAGCACCCCAAGAAACTAAGGGATGAGGAGGATAGAAATCCATCCTTTCCCTCGCTGTGTTCTAACACAATAATTTATGAACCCAACCAAATAATAAAGAGGGTCATTCTAAGTAATTTTAACTTCATGTAAGAATAACAAATCAAACTCCGTAATCAAAGACATCATAAGGGTGACAATGTGCTTTACCACAATCACTCAAACCCATACATTCCATGGGACAAATTTCATTGAGAACTTCCAATGTTGTGCATCTCCTCATCATTTTCCACAAGGCCAAGGAGAGATTCGAAAAGTTGGAACTAGTAACTACTTTCATTGGTGAAGCCAATCCTAAATAATAAAAGGTTGATGATTGTTTACCAAGCTATTTCTTACATCCTCCTCCTATCATGTAACAATAAAAGGAGTAAACGAGTTTATGGTTCCCTCCCTACTCAGAAGGTGGACAAAACGTCATGAGGGTATTGTTTTTTTCATTGAAAGGTTGAAGGGTTGGCTAGCATGGACACCTTCTATTCTCAAGCCTTCAAAAGATCATTACCTTTATTTCTTCAAACCACCTCAATCCATCGTTTGTCTAACACATTGGTTTGAGAACCAATCGGACCTCAAGGGGTCTACATGGCTAGGGCCTATTGTTGAGTTACTGAGAGGGGGGGGGTGCTGAATCAGTAATGAGAAATTATACCAATTATTAAGCCTTTAAACCATAATGTATATTCTTTTAGTTATTCAACCATGTTCATCTGTTCATCATCAATATCTTACTGTATCATAAGCATTAACATTCATCAATGCATAATAAACAATAACAAGCACATCCACACAACACACATTACACCTATATTTACGTGGAAACCCAATGCCGATGAAAACCACATAATGTTTTTCTTATATGTCAAGAATTACATTCAAGGAAGCACCAACTTCCAATTCTCCAGCTACCACTGGAAGGAGGCTTCGACCCCTAGTTTCTCAGGCTACAACCTAAGAGAAGCTCCAACTCCCCAGTTCTTTGGCTACAACCAAAAGAAGGCTACAACCGGAAGGTGGCTACAACCACCTATCCTTGCCCCATCCAATCACCCTGAAATATAAGTAGAATGATGGAACCACTATCACACTGTCACTATGAGATATACTATTGTAATCCTATACCAATCTGTGCCACTGACATGTAATCAACATGTGCCACTGTCCTGTAACCAACCTATACATGTGCCTTGCCCATACCAACAAAACTAAATACAACAACAACATGTACCAATACTCTCCTCAATATATCATATTTGATAACATAGATCTCATACCCAAAATCACAAGAATATCACTCAAACCATGTGTCAACAATGCACATCAATCATGTACATCAACCATGTACATCAACACTATACAAAGATAACAAACAACATGTACCAATCATGTATCAACAACAAACAAAACTATGTCTCAACAAGATGTATCAAGATCACCATGTACTTCAAGTATGTATCTCATCCGTATACCCAATCATATACCTCTACCATATACCAATATCATACACCAAGATAACCAACAAGATACCTCTAGCAATGCACCACACTCTCCATAAATCAAATACCATAAATCCTCACATCAACCATCTTCCACAACCTCTATTTGTATCAATAAATTCAACAACATACCTCAACCAAAAGCCCTCAAACATGAACCAATACTAAACTTCAGTAGATCTGCCTTAGAACAACTCTACAACAAGCCCTAAACTTCCAAGAGGGCATCCAACAGATTTACAAGGCAAACCTTCAACCAGATACATAGATTCAACACTACACATATGAAAACCATACATTTTTCTTCGTGTAGCATTTCATTGCCACGGTTTTGTTGCCGCGAATTTGTTGCCGCAATTTTTTTGCCACACTTTTCTTGACGTGATTTTTCTGCCGCAGTTTTCCTGCTGCGATTTTTCTGCTGCACTTTTCCTCTATCAATAATACCTGCCCAAATAACCTTTTGCAAAATAGATATCCAATGATATTCAATAGGTGCTAATGGGAGATCCTTTCTCTCTTATTTATACTTCCATGTAGCTTCCACAAGGACCTTCTAACCAACTTAACCCACTTTCCTTCTTTTGGGGCTAACCCACTTCTAACCACTTGTCCACTTCTAACTCACTTTGCTACAAATAGTAAATTCTCCACTTCTTGTTGCAACCACTTTATTATTTAAATAATTTCTCTTTGCAATTACTTTGACTACTTTATTATTTAAATAATTTATCTTTACTCACAACTTCTTGTTGCAACTAACTTTTCTATAATTAGTCAATTCATAACTTCTTTTCCCTTAACTAACTTCTTGTTACAACCACTTTATCATTTAATTTATTTATTGGTCAACCACTTTGACTATTCAATCTTCTCATGACAACTACTTTACCATAATTACCAAACTCACAACTTCTTGTTGCAACTAATTTATTTTTAATTATTTTCTTAATGCAACAACTATACCCATGATTAACTCCTAGTTACCATAAATTTGACTAGTACACTTCTTCTAGGAGCTTCTAGAATAATTGATCTATTTGACCTTCTAGGGGCTTCTAGATAACTCATGAGGGTTCTCCAACTTCATATGGCCATAACTCTCTAATCGCATGGAGTTATGTGATGTTTCACATATCACCGTAAATGACATGACATATATTATCCATCTAGAATAGTCTTACCTGTAAATTCACTGATCTTCATGCCTTTATACCTCAAACATACTCGGGTCCCTTACCCATGCCTTTGTGCTACCAAAATTTGCTACCGGACTTCTCCAAGGGTTGTATTCAATCACTAAGGGTTGACATCAATCTACAATATCACTCTCCAAGGGTTGGCATCAATGACAACCAACAGTCCAGGCCAATTGTCCATCAACCTAAGCCAATTGTCTGACACCTATTATGTGTAGGGTTGTTTAATCAAGGGATAGTTTCGAATATGGTGATTTGGGCTTTGAAACCAAAAACATATGTTGAGGAGAGGTTAATACATGAATGGATTCTCCACCTTTTAGGAAGAGGTGAAGGAAAAAATAGTGTGATGAGACCCTTACTAGAGGGATTAAGACCTCAATCAAGGATGTAAAAATCCCTAGATTGAGGAATTGTGTTGATTTCAACAAACCATGGATTAAGGTCACTAGAGAGTTATGCTAACCCACAAAAGAAGAGTCTAACACTCAATCAAGGGTTTAAAAATAAATACCTCCATCCCTATCTTTTTATCAATAGAATGAATGAGGAGAGTCAGAAGTCAGGACGAGTTATTAGCTTGGATAGTGTGTAACTCACAATGATTCCCATGTTATGAAATGCTAATTAAATACCAAAGGATTGTGCATGTTATTTTATTCTCCGTACACAAAAATATTTCTCTATGTTTTCTCCATGATTTAATGGGGCCATACTATGAACTCTATAGATCAATGCATAACCAAAATTACAATATCCATTTAATAAATTTAGCAAATGATCTTAAATTAATCTAAACTTTCTTTCCAAAGTAAGAAAAAGTCTACAATAGTCAAGGCTATTGGCCTAGCCTCTATTAATACAATCTCAAGACCTCAAAGTTCAACTATATCATTATGTGTAGACAAAACCTAACCTCTTGAAATAACCCACTAGTGGTCCATAAGAGGGAATACTTCCAAAACTTCAAGATGCCTTTGGGTCTTAGGTCGTTAACCTATTTCCTTACATCCAAGGAAAATGAGGTTTTAGCCAATCAAAGGTAGTTTCAGGTCATACTTTGAGACCAAAAGGTAGTTTGAACCTAGATAGTATTGGTAAGTAAGCTAGAATCCCTTGTAAGTGGATTCATGTTCTTACAAGTATCATTTAGCCTTAGTCCCATGCAAGATATCAGATACTACTCCCTATTGTAGTTTAACCTCACACCTAAAAGGTAAAATAATCCAATCTTACCTTATGACGTGAAATTGATTAATCCTTTCATAATATTTTTTTTTTTTTAAATCCATATCTCGAAAAAACCCTTTAGAGAAAGACCCTCAACCCACATAATCACTCAAAAATGAAGAATCTCTTATACAAATCCATATGCACAACACTTTGTTCCCAATGTGAATACTATGCAAAGTAAGCGAGGTTCCCATGCACTCAAGCACCTATATTATATGAATCAAACATGAATAAAAGTATCCATTTCTTTAAAATGGATAACATTTCAACATTTGGAGAGATGGAGAAAAGTTATACATCCTCATTGAGTGTAGGGGAGACATGAATGCCTCTATTATCAGGGTCGTTGAGTGTAGGGGAGACATGAATGCCTCAAATAGTAGGGGATACATTGAGTACCCTACAAAGGTTATGTTACAACATTGCCACATTTTTTGGGGGGTAAAATTTTATGTGGAGTGATTCTTATGTGGCCTCATACATAACAAGACAGGTTGCAGAGAAACAAGTCCCTACCAAGAAGGTAGAGGTTCTTGTTGTTTAGATTTGCGACAAAAGGGAAACACTAGAAATTGTATTAATCCTTTATTTATAATACTTATAATTAGATATAGTAGCCTACTACAAAATTAATGTAACCCTTGTGATGTTTTAAATATAAATGTAATGTTGTCACTTCCAAAGGTTACAAAGATAATATAAGCAGTCTTAGTGAGTGCAGAACTATTTCCTCTGCACATATAGAGAAGAGTACTTAATTCTGTAGTGTTTCCAATTGTCTGAAAAATTGTTCAACTGTTCAATTTGGAGATTGTAATTAGAAAAATGATTCAACCACTTAATCTGGAGATTGTAATTAGAAAAATGCTTCAACCGCTTAATTTGGAGATTGTGTTCTTGCCAAGTTAAAGATATTGAACCTAAATTTACCATGTATTGATAATATTATTTAATAATCGTTTCAATGAAAATCCAACAGATTCATTATTTTCATCCATTGGCTGATTTGGAATGCCGATTGTTACGATGTTATACTAAATGTTTTAAACAAATCTTAATTTTCGTTCTAGTGGAGCAATAAGATGTAATGAATTTAAAAATGTTAATTATGAGACTATTATATTTTCCAGAATCGTTAATTATAAATTTAATGGGCTTAACCAAATAAGATGTTAGTTGTCTTGTTTATATATAGGCAACTCACTATCCTGCCTAAATTTTTTTTTTGTTGAAGTTTGAACTCCAGGAGAGTACAACACGTACACTCCAAACTTCCAAGGGACTTTTCAAATGACTTTCCAGGAGCCATGCTCCATGCACAAATTAGACATGTTAATCTAATTCCTTTCCTCGCGTCATCCTCCATGCAAAGAGTGGACATATGCGAAATTACTTTCTACCTGTTCGAGCGAGAAGGGTTGGAGCAAGCCAGAGATTAGCACTTCTCTTTAGAGCTCGTCAATTCATAGTTTAGGGGTGTTGGTTCTCTCCCACCTCAGCGATATTCTTCCTCACGCTAGAGCTTTGTTCCCCATCACACCACCTATGAAGTATCTTGTGAGTGCAACACTAAGGAGGAGTAACCTAACAATGGTGCTTCGATCAATTCTCATCAATATTATTCTTCACGATAGATCTTTGTTCCTCATCACACCACTTGCAAAGTCTCTTGTGAGTGCAACACTGAGGAGGAGTACCCAAACAATGGTGCTTCGATCGATTCTCAGCGACATAATCAACGGTATTCTTCCTCACGACATGGCTTTGTTCCCTGTCACACCGCCTGCGAAATCTCTCGTGAGTAGATGACCAAATGCTGGTTAATTTCAAAAATATATATATGCTACTAATTACCATCAATGCCTCCTCTTTCCTTGAAGTCTCTTTATCCAAAATAGTTGCAATTTGAATCAACACATCACACTCTTCCATCGTGAGCTCTTCCAACAAAGTCATGTTGTAGAAATAAATTATAGTTTTTTTTATGACATCCCAAACTGCACCTCATGGAGATTGCCATGTCTTTGCAAAGCAAAGATTGAGCCATTGTCATACATTTCACGACCTACAAAGGCGTTGGTGTTAAGTCATTTATCGCGAAGATAATGAACTAGTAATTCCTACGACAATATAAGATGATGGAATCCCTTTTGATGATATCGCTCTCAGCATCATCCCTCCTAAAAACAGTCTTTCTGATGTGCATCACCTGTTCTAGTGAATCCTCTTGGAGTGAAGACGAAGGTTCATGGATAATGTGATCTGACCAATGACATAAGCGCTACCTCTATACCAGTTCCAGGTGAGCTGTACCAACTACTTGCTAAGGAGAAAGGAAACTTTGGAGTTGAACATATTAGAGAATATCGAGACAAGCAACAACGAGAGCATCGGGACAAGCAACACCAGTACTAGAGAATTTCTTGAAACTCAACCATAGCATCCGAACAAGCAGCACCAATAGTACATAAATCAAAAGTAATAGTAAGTAATCCATGAAATTAAAAAAATAGATTTCTACACAGATTTACAAGAAACTAATAATATTGTCACATATTCATATGTTGCAGGTCTCAAGGTCTTTGTCTCTTTATCTGCTCTAGGTCTCAAAGTCTTTGTCTTCCCGTGTTCTCACAACATCATTGAGTTCAACAAAATCTTTTGGTAAGCAAGATTCTGAGACTCTACTTTCTGCTAGGTTGTGTGATTGCACCTTCGGCTTGTGTCTCGGGATTCTGTTTGTGTCTAGGATTCTTTTGGCCATTCCACCTTTTGCTTGTTCCTCCATCGAGAATGTCTCCATGGATTAGAGGAAATGAAAGAAGAATGTCTCTACTATCTTGCAGGAAGAATTAGAGCGATCGGATGTCTCCATGGATCAAAGGAAATGAAAGAACAATGTCTCTACTATATTGCAGGCATAATTATAGCAATCGGTTGGGGCTACTATTTGAGCACATATAGAGGAGAGGAAGGAGAGGTTGGGGCTACTGTCTGAGAACATATAGGGGAGAGGAAGGAGAGGTTGGGGCTACTGTCTGAGGACGCTTTGCATAACTATGAATGAACAGGTGTAGGGAGTATGTGTCAATGCCATTGAGTGTAACGTTCTTTAAATTGTAAGAGGCTAAGATTGGAAAAATTCTCTAACATTTAACATTTAAAGATATCAAGTAATGCTAGACTTAATTCTAGCATTACTTGACTTACGAGAAAGTATTCGTTAAATTTCTTCTTGAAGCTCCTTTTAAGCTAAGGTATAGTCTGCTCTTCCTCGGGAAGAGGCCAAATAAGACCTCCAATTTAAAACTTAGGTTAAGTTATATGAATTTTCAAATGAAGTTTATGAATTATAAAAAACTTTATCTTAAAACATTCAAATGTCATTGGTTTTCATGCATAACTAATAGAAGAAGGGAGAATCCATTACTATTAGTCCCTGCAGCCCCAAGGTTAGGGACTAATAATACAAAAATTACAAATAACTCAAATGTAAGGAGTTTCAAGTTTGGAATTGAAAATATAATAGAAAAATAAAAAAATAGGAAAAAACAAGTTTTAGGGGTTATATATTGTCCATGGGCTATTTTTTCTTGTCCATTTTTCTAAAATTAAAATTATTTTACCTTTAAAATAGCCCAAATTTTATAGAAAATATTTAAATATATAAAATCCTTAAAAATTTGAATATTTTTATAAAAATATTGTCAAACATTTTATACTTTACATATTAAAAACAAATAAGATTTATCAAGATTTCTATATTTTAAGATAATTTTTCATGCTTAAAATTATCTCTTGTAGTAGAAAGTGAGACATATATTTATGGATTCACAAGAAAATTAATTTACCACATTATTTAATAAAACACTTTATCACACCAAATATAAGTTAATTTACCACATTATTTAATAAAACACTTTATCACACCAAATATAGACAAACATAAATATAGACAAACATATTGACTTTTATGTAATTTTACACAATCTTTTATTTTCTATATTAATTATTTTGTATTTTTTTATCAATAATTTAATCATACCATATTCTTAATTAGGAAAAAACTAGATAATTTGAATTAATTTTATAGAAACTTTTATCTTTTATATTAATTATTTTGTATTTGTATATAATAATTTAATCATGTAATATTTTTAATGACTAAATAAACTAGTTTGGAGAAAGTGTACAACTTTTAATTTTTAAATTATAATTATAAAATATATTTGGATTTATTTGATTTTTTTATAAGATTCTTTGACCATATTTATAGAGTTTCACATGGATGGACCATTCATAAATATACATTTATTTAACACTGATAACAACTTCAAACATTTCTTATTGCACGTCTCACATCATTATCACCTCACACCATAAAGCACAGGGATGTTGTTATATTATTGTCTAAAACGATTTTTTGTCTTTTAAATAAATTTATGTATTATTAAAATAAATGTTTCACATCATTATCACCTCACACCATAAAGCACAGGGATGTTTTTATATTATTGTTTAAAACGAATTTTTGTCTTTTACATAAATTTATGTATTATTAAAATAAATGTTGGAAATTGAGGTGAAAAACAAGACGCGCTTCACGGGTTACTTTTAATCCGGAAGGTAGTCCTATAGGTTTATCCACAAAGGGTCATTTGGATTGAAGTTAAATTACTTTGTTTATTGACAGAGTGGTCAATTAAATAATATTTTATTGTGTTTTTTAACTAACTTCATTTACCATAGTTGTTTTTATGTGTTTTTAAAAGCTAACTTTACATTTATTTTTATTAATATTTATTTTGTTTTGTTTATTGACAAAGTGGTCAATTAAATAATATTTTATTGTGTTTTTTAACTAACTCCATTTACCATAGTTGTTTTTATGTGTTTTTAAAAGCTAACTTTACATTTATTTTTATTAATATTTATTTTGTTTAATATAATATGTTGATATATTTATTTTGTTTAATATAATATGTTGATATATTGTATTTTTTTATTAGGTGAAGTAATAAGTATATATATTTAAAACTTTTTTGATAAGAGGTTAAAGTATAACTAGGCAGTGGGAGAGCTCATGAAATACATATTGCAAGCATTAGTATGTATAGAACTAATTTGAAAGGTAAAATTATTGTAGTAGCAAATTCAAATCCACAATATTTGAAAAAGAGTGATAGAGCGATAGGGTTTGTGGAGAGCGCCTAGGGTTCGTATTTGCAACTAGAGCCGACCATGGCCGCCCCTGGGAGTGGGGATTCGACCCCTCCCCCCCCCCGATTTCAGAAGCGGTCGCGTTCAAGAAGCTGGTCGCCAGCGGAGACAAGTGCAAGGTCCCTTCTACTGTTCCAAAATTCATTAAAAAGCTAGATGAAATCCCAGAAATCGCCCTGCCGGAGACGCAATCGGTCAAGATAGCCCTGGCTCTCTCTGAGAGAGGGCTGGTAGGCCAGTTTATGGGACTTTGGCCCTCAACAAAAACCACCGACGTTTGGGTCCAAAGGAACTGGAAGCCCCACCTTAAGCAAGGAGTTACCTGCTACCCTTTGAGCAGTGGATTTTTTCTCTTCGAGTTTATAAACAAGGAAGATAAGGATCTCATTTTTAGAAATGGACCATACTTTATGGGAACCCAGGGGTTGTATCTGAACCGCTGGACCCCGGACTTCGATCCCACGATGGAACTGCCAAAGGAGGTACCTGTATGGGTCAGGCTCCCCAACTTGTCGGTTCACTGCTGGAACTATGAAGCTCTGCAAAAGATAGGGAATGGAATAGGGAAATTCATTGATAAGGCAGACAACAAGTCCATCTACAACTGCGCTAGGATATGTGTTGAAGTGGATCTTGAGGCAGGGCTCCTAGAGGCGGTGAAGCTTATTGTGGGCAACTGGTCTCACTACCAAAAACTCGATTATGAACACCTGCCCTTCAAGTGCAGAACCTGTCAAGAGCACGGACACTTCCAGAGGAATTGCCCAAAGAACCAAAGCCCAGAAAAGGAAGATGTTGAGGGCTGGCAAAAGGTCAAGAAAAGAAAACCAGGACCTAAATCCAAAGACCCAAGGCCAGATCAGGCGAGCCAACCATCATCTTCAAAACCAAACCCTCAGAAGGAACCTCTGAAAGAAGGTGCTGAAAAGCCAAAGGAAACCGTGAAAGAGCCAATTGTTATAGTCTCTCAGTCCCCGCCAGCCCCAAAAAATCCAATTCCGGTCAATGAAACCCCTCCAACAGATGAACCCATGAAGTCGGATGAGGAGCACATCCCTTTAGGCTCCGAAACGGGCACAGATACAGATGAGGGGGCCGTGGAGACCAGCAGTCCTGTTGGAACCCCTGAGAAGGCCCCTAGAGGAAGGAAACCAAAGAGGAAAAAAAGGGAGGAGAAATCATATAGGGACGTAACTGCAGGAGTTCAGCATACCATCCCGGATATGATAGAAACCAGATCCTCAAAAAAAGGTAAGGCTTCGAAAGGAGCCACCCCCCCCCCCTCCGGTTCTTAATGCTTTACGTCTCCTGGAACTGCAGAGGGTTGGGAAGTAAACTAAAAGAAGAAGCTGTCAAAGATCTAGTTAGAATGACTTCCCCGGATGTACTTCTGATCCAGGAGACGAAGATGGAGGAACCCGAGACCTTCCAGGATAGTAAAAATTTCTGGAAAAAAGGAGCAGGTAGAGCTGTAAGTGCCAGGGGAGCTTCAGGAGGTCTAGCCACCTTCTAGAACTCCTCAACGCTAGACCTGATCGAAGAACATAGCACCATCCATTGGCTGTTCACGAAGTTGTTGCATCGCAGACCGGGACATCAGGTTAGCCTCTTTAATATTTATGCTCCGGTTCTTTTATCAGAAAAAAAAGATTGTTGGGAATATCTGAATAATTTCCTTTCTACTAACCATCATGAGAATCTTATTCTTGCCGAAGATCTGAATGTCACCCTAGCCCTCTCTGAAAAAAAAGGAGGAACCCCCGTAAGAGACCCTGCACGGGAGTGGGTTGAAGACATTATGTTGGATTGGGATTTGGAGGATATCAAACCCAGTAAAGGCAAATTCACCTGGAACAACAAAAGAGAGGGACCAGGGAACATTGCAGCCCGCTTAGACCACTTCCTGGTTCACTCTTCCTTTTTAACCCTCGGCCTTTTTGCCTCGTCTGAAATCCTGCAAGCCTGCACCTCGGATCATAAGCCCATCTCCCTTTCCCTAACCCCTGGAGAAAATATGGGTCCGATCCCCTTTCGCTTCAGCCCTCTATGGGTCTCCTCGGAAGGCTTCTTCGAGCTAGTATTGGAGTCTTGGAAGAAGAGTGTGTCGGGTTCACTTTTCTTCATTTGGGAAAAGAAACTGAGAAGGCTCAAAGTGGATCTCAAAAATTGGGCAAAGAACCTGCCCTCCCCTTTGCAGGAAGGGAAAAAAGCCCAAAGGGCCCTGGAGAATCACCAACTTCATATGGAGTCTGCCCCTGTCACCCCAGCAATGCTGAACGACGAGTTGGAGCTGCAAAAGAAGCTTCACAAAGCTCTTAGAAGAGAGGAAGAGTATTGGCGAGTAAAGTCGAGAAGTCTCTGGCTTCAAGCAGGAGATAAAAATACTTCTTTCTTCCACAAGCAGGCAGAATCCCGAAAAAATCATAACTCAATCAGAGAGATCCAATTTTAGGGGCAAACCTTCAAAAAATTTGAGGAGATCAAACTTGCAGCCCACTTCTTCTATAAAAATCTGTTTATTGAAGAGCTGGAGGCCCCTCCTAGTCCGGATCTCTATCCTCTCACGGTGGTCCCCAAGATGATAAATGAAGATGACAACCGTTGGTTGACAACCCCTATCACGACTGAGGAGATCAACAAAGCTCTCCAAGCAATGAACCCGGATAAAGCCCCTGGGCGTGATGGATTCACGGCCAGATTCTATATAGCATGCTGGGATATCATCCAAAAAGATCTAGTCAGAATGGTGAGGAAATCTTAGAACTGTAGCAAAATTGGAGGGAGCACCAACTCCTCCTTTATAGATTTAATCCCCAAAGAGAAAGGTGCCCAAAGCTTTTCAAGATTCCATCCTATTTCGCTTTGCAATATGTGGTACAAAATCATCACCCAAGTAATAGCAAACAGAATAAAAAAAGTCCTCCCCAGGATCATCCCGGAGAACCAGGGGGGCTTCATCTAGGGGAGACAAATCCAGGACAATATTATCCTTGTGCAAGAGAATATCCACTCAAGCTGTCAAAGGAAGGAGAAAGGAATGTTAGTTAAACTGGATATGGCGAATGCCTTTGATAGAGTCTAGCTGAATTTCCTTTTTGCTGTGATGCTCAAGATGGGATTTCACCTCCAATTGGTTCGCTGGATTAGGGCCTGTATAGCGGGGTCGTGGATCGCCCCCCTGGTCAATGGCAGACCGACTAATTTTTTCCAAGCCTCAAGGGGACTTAGACAGGGCTGCCCCCTGTCCCCCCTGCTCTATGCCATACAAGCGTATGTGCTAAGTTTTCAGCTGAATAAGAGCCTGCAGCAACGCACCTTAATTGGCCTCTCAATTTCTCCTAGAGTTGAGAGAATTAATCATGCTCAATTTGTCGATGATACGCTCCTTCCAGGCCAAGCTAACCTGCCCACTGCAAGATCACTCAAGAAAGAATTGGATGACTACACTGAAATTTTAGGCAACGAAATCAGTTTGAGGAAGAGTAAAATTTATGGCTGGAACTTCCCTCCTATAGAAATGATTGGTATTTCCAGGGTGCTGGAAATGGAAGGAACTTCAACGTGGGAGTCCATTAAATATCTAGGAACCCCGCTAGTCAAAGAAACCCCCAGAAGTAGCTTGTGGCTGCCTCTGTTGGACAAGATGAAAGCCAGGATCTTGGCCTGGGGAGCAACCTGGCTGAACAAAGCTGGGAAATTAATCCTCATAAACTCTGTTCTCACCTCTCTTCCTGTCTACCAGGCCTCCATTCTCCTTGCCCCGAGAGGAATTGTGAGAGACATAGACATCATCTTGAGAAAATTCCTATGGGAAGGGGGAAGGAATGAGGGGGAAAAAATGCACCTAATCAGCTGGGATAAGGTTAAAGCCCCCAAGATGGAAGGTGGGCTGCAATTCAGAGATGTGGCCACTCAAAATCTGGGCATGGGAGGTAAGATTCTCTGGAAAATGATAAGAGGTAAAACCACTTGGAGCTCCAAATCTCTCAGGACTAAATACTTCTGTGGTCACAAAGAACGATGCCTTGATCGCCCCCCCTTGACTAGAAAAGGCTCTCCCATCCTTTCTCTCTGCCTTAAGGCTCTTGATTTGATTACCTCAAAGCTCTCTTGGATCCCGGGGAATGGCAGAAAAATCAAGTTTTGGGAAGACTCTATTTTAGGACAGACCCCTTTAAGTTTTTTGGAAGGGCTGGAAAACATCAAAAGTTGGCTCCATTCTAATAGCAAAGTCACCCTGTGGGACCTTTCAGCTTGGAACCAGGGCGACTCTTGGCATAAGTGGGATTTGGGGGACTATCCGCGGCATTTAGAAACTGAAGCTCTAACCCTCCTAGATGATCTTCAAGGGTGCTCCCCCTCCTCGGCCAGTAAAAAGGACAAAAGAGACCGGGACTCTTCGTCTGGCTGTTACTCAGCTGCTGCTGGTTCTGCAACCCTGCAGGCAATTCCTTGGGTAGCCCCTGATCCCTCGGTGTGGAGAAATATCTGGCTTCATCCCTCCCTTCCCAAAATAGATCTCTTCTACTGGTCCCTGCTGCACAATAGTATCCTATCTTGGGGAAACCTCTCAAAAAGAGGCTGGGAAGGGCCCTCTCGATGCCCTCTCTATGCTTGTCATGTTGAAACCTCTGGCCACCTCTTTCTCCTCTGCCCCTTTTCTCTGGAACTTTGGAATCTCATTCTTGGCCAGTTGAATGTGCCCCTACCTTCTTCAGTTACCTCTTTGTTTACCTCCTGGGTCGATTTGGCTCCCTTCTCTTTTACCAAATTGAACCTGCTAAAGCAATGCTGGATGTGGGTGCCGAAAGTAGTCTGCTGGAAACTGTGGCTGGAACGAAACAACGGGATCTTCAGGGATATAGCAGGGACGCCGGCCCAAACTGCACTCAAAGTGAAAGCGATTCTGGGTGATCTGATAGCCTCAAAAACTAATATCACCAACGAGGTAACCCCTAACAAAGATGAGTATGTTTGGTTCCATGAGCTTGATCCCTCCCTCCTGGCCAGAACCAAGCAAATTTGCAAACACTACTCCCCTTGGGAAATTAGGCTGGAGGAACAAGAGTTCATAAAGTGGAGATCTTCTTTGGAGAAGCATATCCAGCAGGTGGATGGGGCCTCGAAAGGGAATCTCGGTCCCGCAGGAAGTGGAGGGGCCTTGCTCGACATCTCAGGGAAAATTGTGCTCAACTTTACCTAGGGGATGGGTCAGAACACCAATAATACAACTGAAATATTAGCAATCTGGCAGGGGCTGGCTCAGGCCAGAAGGTTATCAATCTCGAAATTGGCTGTCATAGGGGACTCTAGAATCTTTATCCATGCTCTCAATCAGAGGAAGGATCCCAAAAACATGGGCCTGGATCACTATTATAGGAAGGTTATAGACCAGATGAAAGAATTCGAAGAGGTGAAGTTCTACCACATCCTCAGGAATCTTAATCAGTTGGCAGACCACAAAGCGAACAGAGGCACCTCCCTGGGCAAGGGAGTTATCAACGTAAATGGAGTTGAAAATCATGAACCAATCCCTTAGAGTCTGGGGAGAAGGAATCATCAGGAGATCTCCTGTCAGAAAATGCAGAAGTCTGAAAATTGCCAGGAAGGAATCCAAAGTGCAGGTGCGAAGGTATGAGGCAGTTGAGACAAGACATGTGTAGGGTCGCGCTAGAATCAGGACAGGGGCATCAGGACAGACACATGAAGAGCATCCTAACTCTGCTATCACGGGGAAAAGCATCCAATCACAGTCCTCCAGGGAGACAAACGTCCAGGGAAAGCATCCTGAAGAAATAGGTGAGACTCTGAATAATAGAGGGAGAAGAAGGACCTATGCTGGGAAGCACTTTCCCTCTTCATGCTCTCAACAAATCTCATTGTTGGATAAGAAGGATACGACCGGGTTATCCCATAACTCTCTCGTTGTGCAGGGTATCTGTCTAACCAAAAGCAGAGCCACTCAGAATGGATGCAAGCTCCAACCAACTGCTTTCATTTTGATATTGTTTCATACTGTCCAAACCTCTTTTTCTCTATTTGGCAGCCAAAATTATGAAATTTCCTGTCTCTGTTCTGTGAATTCCAGAACTGATGTAAAGGGACCGGTTAGTATGACCAGGCCCTGTATCACTGGACAAGCAGTATCCACTGGAGCTGAAATTTTGAATGTAAGGCCGCTAGCAGCCGTTTAGCCAAAAGTTAATTTAAAAGGCCCATAACCGTTTTAGTAAAAAAAAAAAGTATAACTAGGTGTTATATTTAGTTTTATTTATGACATTAAAGTTAAATGCTATTAAAAAATATAGGTAGATTTGAGTGGGTCTAATGGTTAAGAACATGTGTTTCCTCTTAAGAGGTCACAAGTTCAAATCCAAGTGGGCCTAATGGTTAAGAACATGTGTTTCCTCTTAAGAGGTTACAAGTTCAAATTCAAGTGGGCCTAATGGTTAAGAACATGTGTGGGGGTCCCTTGTCCCACAAACAAGGGGGTCCCATACACCAATTTGGATTTGGTGTGGCTTGTGTTTAATTTTGTTTGAAATCCAGTGATAAATTATTGGATCTGCATATTTGAGTAGTTAATCTTGTATAATGCGAGTGTTTCCCGATAAAAGGGTCAAAACAAACAATGCCCATGGAATATTGTCTTTCTTGTAAAGACCTAAAACTACTTAGGATTGGTCAAGAGCTCATCGTCCTTGGATCTAAGGAAACATGTTAATGACTCAATATATGAACGAATTATTTATTTAAATAGAATTAATGTTTGTTGGTATTTTGGTTTGACATTGTTTTGCATTTAAAAAAGATGTAATTTATTATATTAAGAAAAGTTAAATATGTTTTAAAGTTGAGTATGGATGAGATCAATGTTGAAATTTTATGTTCAAATTGAACATTTTAATTTTCCATTCAAATTGAACCTTTTTATCTATTTTGGATGTTTTTTAAGTATGGTTGGGAAGAAGAAATCATCAACATTTAAGATTTAAGTAAAGTAAAATAGCTAATTCATACTAATTAGAAAACTACTCACATGTCATTTCTCCTTATAAGGATATTACATGAACCATCTCTTTATCTCACTCACATACATGCAATTTTTAATCATTTATGGTCTTTCTCCTCATATGGGACTTGTATTTAATATATATTAAATTAAAAAGTTTACTTTAAAATATATAGACCTTTTTTTTCCCATGAAAATTTTTTCTCGAGTTTATTTATGGTATAAAATCATTTACAAAGAAAACTGCAGCGAGCTTTGGACTATGGTCGGTGCACAAAACAGTGAATCGACCAATACAAACACAAAAACAACCCTACTTCAAGGCAAGACCCTCAAATGCAGACCTAGAAGTAAGAGAAAACACACACACACAAGACTTTAAAATATATAGACCTAGAAGTAAGAGAAAACACACACACACACACACACACACACACACACACACACACACACACACACACACACATATAATATTTTAAAAATAAATATCAAATTAATTCATTGGAAAAACATTTCATGGATAGTAAGAAGGAGAAATCCAAACATCAAATATTGGGTATCTAAGTACTAGGTGCAAAAGGGATTGTTTAAATTACAAGGGTCTATTCTATTGCTCTATCCTAATGCCCATAATACTTGCTGACATCCTGATATATGTGTAGGACCTGATATACCAAGTATATCATGACCTGATATACTTGCTGACATCCTGTCAAAGTTTCGTCCAATAGAAAAATTTTTGTAACACTGCACTGTCTTTTCAACACCAAAGTGTCCTGCCACCCGATTGTAGTGAGCTTCCCAAATCAGCTTTGCACGCTCACTTGATGGAACACATAGATGGCCCAAATGACACAACAACCTGTCTTGAATATGGAAATTTGTGACCATTGAGTTGGCGCCCAACATTTGGTAGGTGGTAGAGAAGTCAGGGTTTGTCTCGTAGAGGTGGGGACATCCAAAGGTCTCGTGGCTGCAAGACTCTAGCACCATGGTGAGTGTCGTGACTGGAGGTCGGTTGAGGCAATCAGAAACTCGGTTGGTGCTTCCTATTTTATACTTGATGTTGAGGTGGAACTGTTGTAAGTATGTGGACCACTTCTGATGGCGATCATTCTGCAATTTTCCTTGGGTCTGCATGAACTATAGTGGCTTGTGATCAATTTGGATGACTGTCTCCTTCCCAAGAATGTAATGTCTCCATTGGCGGCAAGATTGCGCAATGGAGTACATTTCTTTGTCATAATTAGGGTACTGACATACAACATCTGATAGTGTCTCACTATGATATGCAATAGGGTGGCCATGTTGAGTGAGAATGATGCCCACAACACAGTCTAAAGAATCTGTCTCAATTTGAAAGGGATGTTGCAGGTCCGGTAATGAAAGTACCGGGGATGAGCACAAATGCTTTTTCAAGTCATCGAAGGTTTGTTGTTGGAACAGGCCCCACACAAATTTTTCCTTACTGCCACCCCTGGTTACTTGGCTGAGGGCCCATGTGATATGAGAGAATCCCAACACGAACCTGTGATATAAATGGGCGAGGCGCAAGAAGCTCCGAAGTTCAGTGAGTGTGCTTGGGCTGGCCAGTCACGGATGACCTGGATCTTGGTTGGATCCACATGCACACCATACCGATCAACGATGTAGCCTAAGTAATGAACCTTGTCAATGCTGAAGGAGCATTTTTCTAAGTTTGCATATAGTTTGTGTTGTCACAGGGTGTGCAGAACCTGCTGAATATGCCGCAAGTGTTCCTCCCAAGTCTTGTTGTATATGAGGATGTAATCCAGATACACCACTACAAAATTATTGGTGAAAGGTCATAGGATATCGTCCATCATCCTCATAAAATTTGTTGGAGCATTTTTCAAACCAAATGGCATGACCAACCATTCAAAAAGACCTTCTTTTGACTTTAAGGTAGTCTTCCATACATCTGTCTGTTTTATTGGGACCTGGTGGTAGCCAGACTTCAGATCAATCATACTGAAGTATTTGGCCCCTGTGAGTTGATCAAGGAGGTTGTTGATTCATGGAATCAGGTACCGATTTCAGACTGTGATTTTATTCGGGGCTCGATAATCAATGCAGAGTCGTTAGGTCCCATCTTTCTTCTGCACCAACACAATTGGGCTCCCACAAGGCGATGAGCTAGGACGTATGTGCCCCTTGTGGATAATTTCTTGGATTTGCCTCTTGATCTCCTCGTTTTCTAACAGAGAGCGGCGGTAGACTAGCCCATTGGGTAGTGGTGCGTCAGGGGTCAGATCGATGGGATGCTTGACCTGGAACTATAGAGGTATCCTGATAGGAAAGGAGACGATATCTGAGTATTCTTCCACAACCTTATCCACTTGCTTCTGTTGTGTGGAGAGATCGGTTGTGGAGGCCCTGGATGTGGCTGCGATCTTTCTCTCACTATGAGAGTGAATCATGAAGAAGACAAATTTGCCGGTCTAAGAGATGACCTTCCTGCATTGCTTGGCAGAGATCAAGGAAATAACACTAGGAGGGACTGCCTCGGGTATCCTATACAATTTCTTGTTCAAAGTAATAATAACACTACAAGGCCTAGACTCATATACAACATGGCGTTTCCATAAATAAAGTTGGCCCAAAAGAATATTTCAAACTTCAAGAGGAGAAACATCACACAATACCTCGTCTTTGAAGGGCTTGATGTCGTACGACGGTTGACATTGTTGGCTGATGCGGAGATCGCTTCCTTGGTGGAGCCATCCAATGGTGTAGGGTTGTGGGTGAGATGTTGTCGACAGGGTCAACCGCTTGATGACCTCTGCTGAGATGAGGTTCTTCTGGCTATTGCTATCAACAATGAAGTGCAGCGGGGTGCCTTTTACCCACATCTGTGAATGGAAGAGGCGTTCGCCTTCTTCTGGCTCGTCTGGTTCACCAGGTTGGAGCTTGGTGGTAGCAATGGTGGAATTGGGTTCCACATCAATGATCTATATTCCCCTTTCTAGTTCTGCTAGTCAGAACATGCACCTGATTTAGAGGCTTTCACTTCAACCACCAGCGACTGCTTTTAGTGGAAGTCAGCAGTGTTATGCCAAGGGATCTTATGGAAGTTGCACCACTTCCCGATATCTTTCTTTGTCTTTCTGGTGTCCTTCTTTGCTTGCAGCTTGGACTAGTTGTCCCTGATACTGCCCATCTTTTCTTTGTCCTTTGTTCTATGGGTTGGGGCCGCCCCTTCCTGGCTTTTGCTGTGAGGGGTTCCCAGGCCCAAATTTCTGTGTCTTTTGTTTGAGCTTCTGCTCGATTTTGATGGCATATTGGTAGGCTGCGCCCAATGACGAGATGTCCAAAAATTCAATTTCGGTCTGGATGCATCTATGCAAAGAACCGCAATACTTGAGAACCAGATGTCGCTCTGAATCTTTGATACCCAACTTGGTGCGCAAGGTATGGAATATCTTTGTGAACTCTGGCACTACTTGGTCTCTTTCTTGTCACGGTGTGGTCCATTTGGTATACAAGTCATCATAACTTTTGACAGGGTAGTATTGTTCCTTAATAACATCCCTGAAGGATTCTCAGGTGTCCGCGACTGTAAATAATGAGGGTTCCTCTATTTCCTTTTTCTCACATAAAGTTTCCCACCAATCTTTGACATGGGGAATGACTTTGAGGAGTGCAAAAGTAATATTTTCTCTATTCGAAAAGCTATGGACAGAAAATACCCTTCTAGTACATTCAACCACTTGTCTACAACATCTGTGTCTATCTGACCTTCAAATATAGGAATATCGAAGTTGATTTTTACCTTGAAGGGGGGTGGTGCCTTCGCTCGAGGAAGATGCGTCGCCTGTTGGTAGTCGCCGAAGGATTTGTGCGAAACTATCCATCATCTCGTTCCTCTGTTGCATGAGGGCTTCCTTAAGCAACATTTTAAAAGGATCTCCTATCCCGTCATATTTCTTTTCTCCTACCATGAGAGGTCGCTTGGGCGTGCGAGAGATTTTTTCCTCAAGAGAAACAAGCTCAAGACCCAATTCTTTGTACCTTGACCTTATTGGGGACATGCATTAAGACGACAAGGAGCAGACTGCTCTGATACCACTGATCCAAATTTTATCAGAAGAATGAAATGAATACATATTATTAAAATATGCTTAACAAAAAATAACATAGATACAATAAAATTGGTTTTCTATTCAATAAGGAAATAAGCTGAAACTGTAAAATGCAGCAGAAAACAAGCTTGCTAGAATGGTGTTAACTTATCTCTAAGAAGAGATGTGACAATTGCGCTCATTCGCAAGAAGATGATTAGAATGAGGCTCTGAAGGCCTTTTTACAATAAACATGAATGTCAAAAACCCTATACATCCAAAAACCTAGCCCTAGGAGATAAAGCGCCAAAAGTCGCGTGGGCCTCGTTTGGGTAAGTTAGTACATGAACTTCCTGGGGTCGTAACTTTTGCATACGATTTCCGTTTTAGGTGCACGATAGCCCGTTGGAAAGGCATCATTGAGGAGATTCATTTTGGAGGCTCAATCAAAGTCTTTTTTTATCATTGAGAACCTCTATCCCAAAAAACCTTTATTTAGGCCCTCAAAATGCCCCCAAAAGTTAAAAACTGCTAAAAATAGTAAATTGTCAAAATTGCCAGAAAAATGTTTTGAGCGAGTTGGAAAAGGTGGGTGGCCATCGATATCCACCTAGATCATATTTTCACTAAACCAAAGTATGCTACTTTTCATTTGTATTTATTATTAAGTTAAATTTTATTTTCTCACTATGAGCCATGTATAATTTGTATTGAGTGTCCACGTAAAAAAATTATTGCTAGACCATGTATAATTTGCAATATGATCTTATTGTATTACTAATTAATACATCACACTCAATAAGAAAACTTACTAATATAAACATTAGCAAACTTAATGATATAAGTAACTATGGGAATGCCCATCCATAAGCCATATTCCATTTATAATTGATGTGATTTCATTTGGATTTAATACACATTTTCATCCCTAAACTGTATACCTAATTTTGTCAATATAATGACATCTCTATAATGTGAGTTCGATTCAAATTCGGTGATCTAACAATTTTTTCAAAGACATCTTGACAGATGATCAGTGGCAGTTTATTGTAAGAAGAAAAACAAGTAGTTGTATCTTCATCAATGGATTGACCTAGGTATTTTTTTCTTCTTTAGATAGATATTTGCTTTGAAAATTTGGTCAATTTAGCAGGGTAAATTTCAACAGAATTTCTCAAGTAAATTGGAGGAAACCATATTACAAAATGTGAAGAAAGTGTTCCATAGCTTCTAAAATCTTACAACCTCTTCTATCACTATTATTTATGCTCTTTATGCTTATGGAAGGCCATAGTGGTTGTCATTTCCACAACTTTTTCTTTGCTTAAAATAGTTGGTTGCACATGAAGTCACCATTAGCATAAAAGGAAACAAAACTAGGTCTTATGCTTGGATTTAAGTTGCCAAATGTTTGTGAGTCGATAGTCTAGAAACCATTTGTAGCCAATGTTAGGATTGTAATTAACATAAGCATTTGATCTCTCTCATCTCCAATTATTCCACCAAGCTCGTAGGCCCTAGAGGCTTGGATTAAGTATATAATCATTATGAACTTAGCTTTGAATCCATTCCACTACAACTTTATCAATTTGGACTAGTTTCAACTTTCGAGAATTGACTAGGTTGTTGACTAAACTAATGCCCTTCGTGAACAACTTCCTAGTTGATAAATAGGTTATTTCACCCAAAGATTTACCCTCATGTAAAATAAGAAGGGACCACTAGAGACAATGATCATTAAAGGAGTGGCATGTTCTTAGAGAAAGTTCCTTCTAAGAGAAAAAGGGTTTAACTACCTCCCAAAATTTCCAAATACTCTAACTGAGAAAGTTCCCAACATTTTTTACTTTAGCAGGGGTGACAAATAAAGTCTGAAAATAAATCTCCTACCACCCTTTCTGATCCAGGTGGATATCGGTGGCCACCCACCTTTTCCGACTGGCTCAAAACTGTTTTCTAGCAATTTTGGCAATTTACTATTTTTAGCAGGTTTTAACTTCCGGGGCCATTTTGAGGGCCTAAAGAAAGGTTTTTCAAGATCGAGGTTCTCAATGATAGTCAAAGGCATGATTGAGCCCCCAAAATTAATCTCCTCGATGATGCCTTTCCAACGAGCTATCACACGCCTAAAATAGAGATCGTATGCAAAAGTTACGACCCCGGGAAGTTGATGTACTCACTT
>ML780821.1:183683-196310 GCA_009831015.1 Picea engelmannii
ACTACATCTTCTCATACTGCAACATTAGAATGCTATTATAATCATACTTCAACATTGGAATATTTTTGCCTTATGAACATTCTTCCATTTAATTGCATTAAATTTGGCAGGGACTACGCTGCTCCGCTGCCCTTGTTTTAAGATGAAACACATGTACTTAACTATTAGACCAACACTATATTATTTTATATAAATTACATATAATTATTTTTTATTATTTATTACAAACTAATAATATTAATATTTTAATTTTAAAATTTAAAATTTTAATTTTAATCTAATAAAAATAACCTGAAAAAAATTAAAAATATAAAACTTAACTACGTAATTTTAAACAAATTACTTTTTCTTGGACTATTCCACGTTTCACACGATCATCGCCTTACACCATGAAATACGGCTACTCAGGTAGATATTTTTTATTATTTACTACAGATCACCATGCTAATATTTTAATTTTGAAATTTAAGATTTTAATTTTAGTTATTAAGAGAATATGCGTTTTGCAAACATAATTAGTAATAAAATACTATATCATTCAAACTAATATCATATAATCTTAACTTCTTAGTTAAGAAAAAAAATAATACAATTACTGAGAAAATTCCATAAAATATTATATTATTCAAATTAAAATAATTTAATTATAACTTTTTAGTTAAGAAATTACGTGGAAAATTTTATAATTTTATAATTCCATTGTTTTTATTATAAAATTAAAATTGATAAATCAAATAATTAGGTAGGCATTCCTCCTAAGAGGTCACAAGTTCAAATTTATAGGGGGTAGGGTATGTATACCTTCACAAGCTTTACCAGTGCTAGGAGGAGGAGGTCTCATACACTGTTTTGTTAACTTTCATCTCATCTTCTTTTATTGGTTATATTGATTTCCCTTCTGTATTTAAAGTATTTAAAAGAAAATTAAAATTCTATTTTTATAAGATATATCCTTACTCTTATGTTATACTTATTACATATAACATATGCCCTGCTATTCAAATCCTTATTAATACGTATATATTCTGTAACAATGTCATCAGAAAAACGACATGCCATTGGTCCCACATCTGTGATAGTGGCTTTGACCCAAAACAACTCTGCATCTAACGCCTACCCATATACTACTCGAAAATAATTACAATAATAACAAATCTTGAAATAGTAACAATGGGTTTAATCACATCCACTATTTGTATATGCATTTCAAAAATTTGCCACTCACATTTTCGTGGGTATTTTGTATTTCAAAATGGACAAATGTTTTGGCTTATTTTTTATCTTGTTTTGTTTGGACCTTTGTTTTTTATTTTTCTCCAACAAACATTTTATACATTAAAAAAAAAAATTGACTTTAATGGTTATTTTGTTTTGAGATTATTATAAATAAACAATTTTGTTTTGTTTAAACATTGTTTTTATTTTTTATTTTTAAAACATTTTATACATTAAAAAAACTTATTTTAATAGTTATTTTGTTTTGAGATTAAATAAATAACTTTGATTTATAAATTTATTGAAGAAGTTAATAATAATGCACTTGTAACCATTTGTATGAAAAAATTAACAATGGTGGACTTGTGATCATTTACAAGAAAAAGTTAACAATGATGAACTTATAATCATTTGCATTTGAACTACATAAAATACAATTCCAAATCCATGTTATCCATCTTAAAAGGAGTATTCTTTCGAGAATTGAAAAAAGAAATTACTAACACAATTAACTTTTATGATACTCAAATTATATTCATATACCACTTACATATGAAAACCTCATTCTCTAAAGGCTTTGGAATAATAACATTAACTCAAAATGGTCTTTAAGTTCTCTTGTACATGACTATAAAGCCAACCAACAAAAACAATTAGTAACATTAAAAACACAAAACATAAAAACTGAAAATAATGAATGTATCCAAATTTTGAAATTTTAACCATATTGTATTAATGATCTATTTTTTTGTATAACATAGATGGTTCTATTTGTTTTCATATATATGGTTTAAAAAAAATACATATTTTATGTTTATTTTTTAAGAAGTTATTTTTTGTTTTTGTTTTTCAAAACTTAAATACTAACTAGCATACTAACTATTTGTATTTCAAAACTTAAATACTAACTAGCATACTTTGAATTTGGGGAAGGGAACGCCAAAAAAAATTAAGTAACATGTGTTTTTATGACCATCATATTTAATGAGAGAATAGATGATGAAAAAACAAATAATATAGTAAGATATGTTTTTATGACCATCATATTTAGTGAGAGAATAGATGATGAAAAAACAAATAATATAAATAAGTGAATGACTTAATATTTTTTTCCAAATATACAGCAAAAATAAAATGTGTACTTTTTTTAAATTCTAGATATCATCTAAAGCTATTTGCTACCCACATATTGAATCATAATTTGTTATGAAAATAAAATAAATCAAAAAATAACTTTTAACATACCCTTGAAGACAGGGAAAGAGAATGCCCAAGTGAATTAAAATGGTTATGTTGTTCAAATGTTAGAATGGTTATGTTGTTCAAAGGTTAGGATATTTTTTTTTTCTTTTGTTGGAAAATTGATATTAGAAAGGTGTCTTCTAGTTGGGTAAATTTTAATGCACATACTATGGAAGGATGTCCATAATGTAGATTTCAAGAACAATACAATAATGAAAAATACACACTAAAATTCTTAGGAGCATAAACGTTTTTTTAATTATTATAAAAGAATGAGCATAAACTTTTTTTTAATTATTATAAAAGAATGTTGATGTCAAAAATCAAAGTACACACTTATCACAAGCTCACAAAAGCCATTTAGGAGATGGATCTCAAACCCTGATATTAAACATATATGTCTCCATATACTTCATCATGAGTTTGTGAATTCTTTTATTCATAGTTGCAGCCACACCATCAACATGTATTCTATTTGAAATATCTTATTTAGACGTTAGCAAACACGAAATATGAAATCACAATGATAAGTGAAATGAAGGTAACATCAAACTATGAATTGAATGCACAAAACATTCGCCTTATTTCACCTTAGTTGCCCGTCTCAATTGTTGTTCGACCAAGATGTGTTATGGCAATAAAAAAATCAGTTTGAAAAGAAGATGCGCTCACTGCAAAGTTATTCACAGTACTTGAAGAAAGAGAGGCAGTGAATAGGACTTCATATGAAGTGAATAACCCTTCATGAGATTGTAGATCCTGGTAGTAAAGATGATCAAATTGTGTGGGAGTTAGTGGATCCCTAACTACTACGACACTAGTATCTACATCGATGGGACAATTTTGTTGTAGTTGCATGGCATAAGAAGGATCCAGAGTGGGATCAACTTGACTCAAGGATGGAAAATTCAAAATTATGTTTGAAAACCTGTTGCAGTGATAAAGTCCTATAGTATGAGATCCTTAACAAGACAAAGCAATACAATTATTAGTATGTAAATTACTTAAGATTACATGTTAACTATACAACTTCTCACAATGTTGATGTTAGAACTTGATCCGAGACACTGAAAGCTACATGCTTATGAACCTATAACATGCTTATAATTAAAAAAAATTACATGAAAGAGCAATTATAAAATTTTGGATCGGAAATGGAAATTTTGGATTAGAATTATAAAATGAAATTCTTGGAACAGATTTGTCGCCATTGTCAGCATCTTAAAATACACACATTTACTCTGCAATACTTTCCGAGCAGCCTATATGTAGTGTTAGTATATAGTGTTGATATATTATCATATGTAGGTATATTATGTATAGTTTTGTGATATTAATAATATATTGTAATTTGTGATATATATGTGTGTGGGGGGTGATTATATGTATAAATGTAATAACATAAATATGTGGTATATATAATAATAAGTATAATGTATATGCTATTTTATAGATGTGTGTGTAGGATAAATATATATTATATGCATTTTATGGCATTCCTACGTTTCATACATGTAATTGATTGTGTTGCGGTGGTCTTGTGGCACTCTATTCCTTCTTACTTTTGTACTAGAATAGTAGTCTCTACACTATCAAAAAACAACAACAATGTGTGAATTCTCAACGCATAACATATTCTCTTAAGCATCCATACGAAACAATGTAAATCCCTGTGTGAAATGGCTTTGTTCCTAAAAACATTTCCTCAAAACCTCCATTCTCTGTTTCTCAAATTTGCATATAAAAAGACCATGTTTTTTCCCATGGAAATGTGTTGCACATATCGCAAAGTGTGTTTCTCATTGTATATATTTTTTTTAATTTGAGAAAGTCAAAACAACGTTGGTCAACATGAATTTACAAGTCCTCCATTCATATCATTAAAAAAAAACTCAAACAAACCCCAAAATCAAACAAATTCTAAGAAAATTAAAATATATTCTTGGATTCAAACAAAGAAAATGAAAAATATTCTTGTCTTGTTTAGAAACCATGTCCAATATTTTGAAGCTTCTTTCTCCCCATTCTACATTCCTGCCATTAGCAGAGAAGCCTACATTCCACATTCCTGCCATTAGCAAAGCAACCTAACACTGTTAGCACAGAGTAATCAATGTACTTAGTTTACACTCAAATTTTACCCATGTTTGCAGTTCTCCTTGAAAATGAGTAGTGTATTTAAATCCAAATTCTCACTTCTACCATGGATTCATAGATTCCATCATATGTAGTATGGATAATAAGCTACTGGGCCTATTTTTTTTAGATTTTATGGCCAATAAATCTTTGTGAGAAACCCTTTAAAGAAAAGAGAGCATTCAATTGGTCCAAATCGAAGGTCGGTGGAGGTATATTGGCTGCCAATTCAAATTCTAGAGATATCAATCCATCTCTATGACCTAACTCCACGTTTAAGAAAAACAAAAGAATGTGTGTGTAGTTAAGTTTAGACTCTGACCTAAAACTCCAAAATAGGTATGATAGGTGTAATGTCAACCGTTCTTACTATAGGTACTATTTAACTCAGAAGTATGTCTATGTCCTAGCTGGTTTGCAAGAAGGAAGGAAACCACGAGAATGTGCACTACCTACCTGCGGAGGCAAAGATGAAGTGCAAGATGAATTCATTGTTAATACCATCAATTCATCCATCGTGCATTCACCGTTAATTTCATTAATTTATCCGTTGATATTGATTAATTTCCCTACACTTCCAACATCAATTGAGGACAAAACAATATGTATATTCTAAAAAATTAAAAAAATGCAATTATATTAAATCTAATTGTTCAATCCGTGATCAAATAAAATCATAACCTGATCATAGCTTAGTGTTGATGTTGGTTTCCACTGGAAGGGACTCTGTAGGTATGCATCCTCTATTTCTACTCCAATCAGATGTAAATGAAGGAAGGTGGTGTATATTAAAAAAATGGAGGAACTTACTACAATAGCCTTCAAGAATTCACACTCCACCAGGGAAAAAGAGAAAACAAGGTAGCCTTTAATATATATTCAAAAATAGATGACCTTATTATGAAAGTTTTCAAGAATTCACTCTCCACCATGACAAACATGAAGATAATGAAAAATTAAGAACACACAAAGGTCAAACAATCATATCAACAGTTTGATATGAAGTTTCACTGAAAAGTTTGAATGAAAACTTCTCTCCCTAGCTTGTATTTTCACAACTATTAAATTTTTATATTATTATATAGAGTTGAATTTTCTTGGACTTTATAGTAATTTAGGTTATGATTATTAATTTTTGTCAATGTTATGCAAAAAAAAATAGTTATTTTGATATAAAACTTAAAATCTTATGTGCTTACCAATATTGTAAAGTTGGCTTTACCTTGTAATGTTTTGATTATTAAAAAGTTTAGAACAAAAGGAAATATTTTTGTTCATGTAATGCACACCAATATATACAAGGTCTTATTACAAACTTGTGTGGCATAATGGTATATTTTTGAATTAGTTGGCTTTTTGGGGTTTTGTTGGTATTTGATTTTTCAACCCTCACAAAATCCCCTGCTACCATATGCATGACTAAATACTCTCGATATCATTTCCAGGTCTTATTACTAAATGATGGAAATGCCAAATATATGCATAAACAAACGAGAGTGGGTGGAAATTGGATGAGTGCCAGCAACAACATATTTGCTAAGCTGTTGAAATAAAATGAAAGATATATTCAAAGATTCTGAAATGGTGGCCTGACTTGGATTGTAATAATAACTATTAAATATCCATACATCCTTCCCCCTTTCGAGCAAAAGCACTTTGCCCTTATAGATCAAAACCTTTCCCCCTTTCGAGCAAAAACACTCTGCCCTTACAGATCGCAAGAATTTGGTAGCATGTTGAAATCTCAGGCAGATGGAGACAACAATGATGTAAATTTTCATTAAATTCATGTTTGTGGATGCATGAAGTAGTTGCCTATATTGCAGGTTTGCGGTGAAATGATCCAATTTTTTGGATTGACGTTGGGTGCCATCGCTGGACTTTCAAAGGCCAACGACAATCAAAGTCTTTTGGCAGTTTGGGGTTTGGTTGTATTTTAGAACTGCTGGCAGGAAAGATATTACAGAGGAATGTTTTCTTTTTCTTATTTCATTCCTCTATTTGGTTGATGAATACATTTTAAATAAGCTTATTTTACAAGCTTATTTTATAAGCTTGATTTATTGACAGAGAATGTTGTTAAGGTCTATAATAAAATTAGTGATAGGGACAAAATATTCATGCTAGAAAATATGATTTCATTCCTATCACTCAAAGAACACCTATAAATGAAGCTGACCTCTAAGAAATTCATTATAATCGGTCCTTCTGAGGATGTATCGAGATAACACAATGCAATATTTCTACCAATCCTTCCATGAAAAACACTTTAGCTTATATATTTAGCGGACCTACTAACTACATCCTATAAAATATGAAGGCTCAGAACAAGGTTTGCACTAAGACTAACATAATAGCCCTTCAAGTATGATTCTACCATATTAAGATAAAAGTAGGGTATAGCGACATGGATTCACCTGGCAATCCTTAAAACCAAACTTCAACTGTATGAATGTCATAGTAGTGAATTGGTTAAATAATGATGCATTGAAACCTAACTTCTATGAATGTCATAGTAGTGAATTGGTTAAATAATGATGCATTGAAACCTAACTTCTAGAAAAAAAATAGATGTATAAAACTTCATCTTTGTCAAAATTCAAAGTTTCCCCTTTAAAATTCAATTGTGGCAAAAAGGAATATGAAAGAACTTTTCTATAGTCTCAAATTTAAAGCATTGAAATTCAAGTGGCCACAAGGAGCTTTGATATAGTCTCGAAGCAGTAATTTTAATCTATGTTTTTCTGAATATAGAAGGTGTCAAAATCAAAGCAATGAAATATATTCAAAAATAAAACTAAGAACCAGATCTCATATAAAATGATGTAAATTATTGCCAAAGCCAGATGAAAAAAATGAAAAAAAGTAACACTGGTTATCAAATATTCAAATTTGCATAGAAGAAAAGAAAGTAAACTCCCAATATAGGGCTGTTAATGATGTCAAAATAATAGAGTGAAAATAGAACCATGCATTGGATTGGAAATTCCTGGTCAGTCCCATTGGATAGGATTTTTTCTTTATCCGAATCGCTAAACAATAGTGGTATGCTGTGATGCAGTGATAGGGACATTTTAAACTCGATTTTCCCCTCCCTTCCTTCTAGCTGTCGAACCCATAAGAATAAAATCGCATGAAACTCCATGGAAGTAAGCCAGAGACAAACAAACATGGATTGGAATTGTTTTTGAAAACAACGGGCATACATGGATGAAATAGAAACCTGGAAGTCGTCGCTTGGGCTTGGAGTCGGTGAAGCATAACACACATGGAGAGATGAATCATCCATCACTGATATATAATTTCTAGGAATCCACAACTGAAGGTTAAAAAGAACAGACAAGGGACTTCCGGTGGTGGATCCCTCAAATGCCAACATGCAATTACGCCCCAGCTGAGACCACTTCACATAATTGCTAGTTCCCTCTTATCTGATCATGTGAAAACCTTCAAAATCCCTGTAACAATACCATCTCGGAGTTAGAAGGCCCATTGTGTGTTGATGGAAACTGAGGAGATCCATCAAAGGATGAGACATAAGCACAAGAATAAATGGGAGCGGGACCATCAACATCAAAGCTAACATCCTCTCCTATTCGAAAGCAAGCTATAAACTATATTCCCCCCCGCACTATCTCCAGCCAAGAAACAACGCTCCAGGTCTGCGTGCTGCGAGAGCCATTGGAATTCGATCTCGCGTCGGACGATAAGGTTGAGCCAAGCAATGGCTCCGATGTAGTCCTCACATTTCGCTGGCAGGTGATGCTTTGGGGCTCGCCTGTAGGCGAATGAAATCCATATCGACTTCGTGTCCACGACCCTTCGACGTCAGAAAGAATTCTTCTATGGGTTCAAAGGGCTCCCGATGCAGAACTCGCCTCTAGGAATGTGAATAACAATCGACAATCTGATCGAAGAATCGTCGTTGATGGTGCAATCGAGAAGGAAAATACGTGCCCATACGCCGGTGGTGTTGTCGAGTGTTATGTCTATGGAAGCGACGCCATCAACGAAGGCACCCTGAGAGTAAGGGACTGAAACACCATTGCAGAACTCGATGGATCCATCTTTTTATAGCCTTACAACGCCACTTGCAGGAACAAGGCTGTAGCGTATCGGTGAAGGCAACAATAGGCACTGAGGCGGTGGAGCGGGAAAAACACGCGGTAGATAAAAACACGTGGTGGGTTCCCAATGGATATGGACAAACGATGAAAGGGCGAGAGGAATTGCCCCTAAAAGAACGCCTTCAGCGTAAATATATATACATACATCAAACATATTTAGCACATGCTTTTTATAATACTAGATATCATTTAATTCCAATTGTAGTTTACAAAATTGGAATTTAAGTTTTCCTTTAAAAAAAAGTCTAATGTTTAAATTATTTGATATATGTTATTTATTACTTGTATTTCCAAAAGATGATAATTAAAAAAAAAAAACGTTTTCATATATTTACATGTAAAACTAAATTGTTTATATACAATATATTGTGATTGATATTATTTTTATTACAAATACTTATCTTTTATTTGTAACATAAGAAATTTGATATTTAAAAAAATTGTGCTCTATTAATTTCTAGTAACACTTTTGTGATAGCTATAAAATACCTTTCATTCCAACTCATATTTTATTGTACAAGCAATCAATCATATTTTAATATTAAAAAATAATACAATTTTCTAAATTTAATAAATATATATTTTAAGAGTAATTTTAATAAATATATATTTTGAAATCTAAAATCTATCTTAAAAAACATAAGCTTTTATAGCTCTTTTATCTCTTGTAAATTTTTAAATTCATATTATTCTTAAAATGATATAAATGTTAAACATATTATCAAAATACAAATTTCTTTATTTAAGGATTAAAATGTACTTCCAAATTTTTGTTTGATCTTTCTTTTACAAGGTCATTTAGTGACCTTGTTCAATCCTTCACAAGCACATAAATTATTGTTCTTCCAATAATTGCATATATACTTCAACAAATATATTGACACTTTAATAAATATATTTATGACTTTGCTTAGATATATACTCTTCTTGAATTCCATAAATATCCATTATATTTTGCCCAAAAAATTGTTGTAATAATGTTTTTTTTAGGCGGTCTTTAGGTTCCCTTTATCTATAATTTTTTGAAACAACATATTAAAGTTATGGCATCAATGTTAACAACAACTCTATTACATGGATTGGAAATGGAGAGATTCTTTCCAACCCCATTCTAAAACTTCTAGACTCCAAACCAACCCTCTAAGAGTGTTATTTTGTGCTATGAAGCAACACATTGCAAAGATTATTTGCTTCAATGCTTGAGTGCTATTTCACTTCATCTCAAATGAAAAATGGACCCTTAGTTCAATGGAACAACTTCAATTGTAGATCTATCCAAAATAGCAAGTATGTCTTCAAGCTACTTGATTTGCACTCCTCAAATTTACTTATATTGTATAGAACTATTCTCATTCATTTTCCTCTACCACATCTCATTCCAAATCACATGCATCACACACATTAGCCACATTTTAAACTACCCAATATGTGATCAATAATTAGTGTGCTAATTTACATTGTTTTTCCATTTTTTCATGGGTTTTGATAGTTCATGAAATGCAAGTGTAGACTTTGACATCAAAGATTATTGGTGACCTGACATTGATAAAATATTAAGTGATTATGGAAAACAACCATTAGAAACAAACAAAACACCCCCAATCTTTACTCCTATTAAATATTTGAATCCATGCCTAAATGAATGGACATTGAAGGTCAAAGTGTTTTTAAACACTGATCTATGCACCTTCATTAATGCCAAGGGACCTTGCCATGTCTTTTTTTTTTATGTTATTGACATGGAAAGCAGTAAGATATGTATTTCATGCTTCAACATCCAAACGAAACACCTTCACTACAATGTCATGCACCACAACTGTAGAAGGAATGCACATTACACTAGAATTCTCCTACAAATGGTATGCAAAAATGAAAAATACTACCTATTTCTAACTCCAAAAATAGGAGAGACACACTTGTATTCTTTCTCACTTACACATTTAAAATTTTCATCCTTGAATCTCCACTACTCCACCACCGTGATTCTCTAATATCATAGGAGAGGTCACAAAGTTGTAGCTTCTTCTATGTATTAATAATTCTATACATGCAATGTTTGATCAAATGATATAGCTGGGCATCTGTAAATATCATTGTTGTTTGTATTATATGCCTACACCTTTTATGTACTAGTATAATGTTTCCCAAGGTAATTAGAAGATGATGTGGGAATAGCTAGGGATTTCCTATTTTGATAATATAAGTATATTTTATCTTATGAACAATTAATGCAAATTTAATTCTAATTGACATCATTGATATGATTTTGTATATACCAATAATTAGTGATGATAATATAAGTTGCCTTCTACTTTGTTTCATTTTAATAACAAATTATAGCTCTAGATAACAAATAGCTCTAGATGATATTTAGAATTAAAAAGTGTACACATGTAACATCTTTTGTTTTTGTTATTTACTTGGAAAAAATTATTACACCATTCACTTCTCCAGGTTTTCTTTGTTTCATCATTTATTCTCTTACTAAATATGTTGGTCATAAAATCATATGCTACTTAGGTTTTTTCAACGTTCCCTCTCCCCTGCTTTAGAGGTTTTTTCGTGAGTGGGCCTAGTGGTTAAGAATATGTGTTTCCTCTTAAGAGGTCACAAGTTCAAATCCAGAGGGGGGTAGGGTATGTATACCTCCGTAGACTTTACCAGTCAAATCGTTGGGTGGAGGGGGGTCCCTTGTCCCACAAACAAGGGGGTATCATACACTAATTTGGCGTAGCTTGGCCGTGACCTTAAAAATAATATAATAATAATATTAGAATCATAATTTGGCTCATTCCAATGTGTATTATTTAGAATTATTAAGTCATTTTTTAATATTTTTATGTTAATATGATTAATTAAAAAAAATAATGTTTTTTAATAACACTTGTTAATTATTATTTTTTAAATATCTATTATTAAAATCGATGAGCTTTGAAATTGTTTTTTAATATAAATATTTATTTATAAAAAAAATAATCCTACATTAATTAATTAAGAGATATGGTTCACAATAATATATAAACTCTTTTCTACTTTGCTTTCAGTTTGTAGCAATCTTTCAAGTTCAATAGCTCTTAAGCTAGTTTGGAATTTTCAATGGTCATTAGCTTCAGTGGCATACATGCATGTTGTGGCCGCTTTTTGTATTGTAGTTATAATGTTCTTTCCAGACTTTTATTAGACCTTAGAGGCAAACTCTTTTATGGTAGTTTGAGACTTGGTGTAGACTCTTATTTCCAATCATGACAGGTCTCGCTCTAGTTTATGGGCTATGTATTTTGTATTTTGAACTCTGATTATTTGATTATTGAAGGTAATATAAGAGCTAACTTAAAAAAAACTCTTATTTGTAATAAGACATGCCTTTCACAGATTCTCTTTCATGTGAAAGTAGTGTTATTGGTTTAGTGACAAAGTGACATAATAGGTTGTTTAATGATAAAGTGGTCAAATACACTATATTTATATAATAAGGAGTTTATATTCATTTTTATCAAACTTTATTCATATTTATATTTTATACACTATATTTATATAATAAGGATTTTATATTCATTTTTATCAAACTTTATTCATATTTATATTTTATAGTTATTTTATTTAATATAGTATAATGGTATGGTGTACTTATTTATTGGGCGAAGTAATGAAAAAATATATTGAAAAGTGTTTGAATCATCTATTTAAGTAGAAATAATGTTTGTTGGATATATTAGTTTGATTTATTATATTATAAGAAATTAAATATATTTTAAAATTTAATATGAATAAGATGTGTAATATTTTGGATAAGGTATATTAGTGTTTTTTGGGATATTATTTGGGTTGAAATAGTTATTTGGTTATGAAGTAAGATATCCCCCCACCCTCATATATATGAGGGAGGGTGGGGGACATATATATATAT
>ML780821.1:213938-277769 GCA_009831015.1 Picea engelmannii
TAATATAAGAATATAATGTTAGTGTTGGTGACATGATATTTAATTTTATTGTTAATTCAAATGCAAAGTTATGGGATTATAAAGATAAGGGACATTGTTATTCATTTGTAATGCTATTGAAATTTTACTGTTATTAATGACACAGAAGATGTAAGGTCCTTGAACCAAGTACCTTGAATTACTAAGTTTGGTAATTGGGGAATTTGCAATTACTTAAATTTACATTATTGTAAGGTTGGATTGGGTATCTCATCTATTAATGGAGTTCAAATGGAATATTGGGTCAGTATTAAATGCAATTTGAGTCGTAGGAAATACCTTGTCTTAACAATGAATGGTCGTTGTCGGAGTCCTTCGGACTTGCGCTTTCCGTAGAGTTAGTGGTTGTCTTTAGTTGTTGTTGTACTTGGTTGAGATCATTCTTGCTTGGTCTGCTTGCGTCGGGCGGGATGTAGACACCTCCATGTTCCTTAGAAAAGTCGCCAGCCTTGAGACCTTAAATGGTTAAAATCGATGGGAACCTGGGCTTGAGCATTGCTTATGTGTCTTGGAGGTCCTAACCATTGCAGGGTAGGACGGGCGGGAAGTCAATCTTTTATGGTCGATTGATGGTCGTTTAATGCTTGCAGTACTTGTTGTGCGCCTTATGTCGTCTTGTTGTGTTCATCATGGATGCGTCTAGTTAGTCGTCGGGTGGCGACGTATAGTCAAATGTGTTGGTTTTCCTTGTACACGCGCGCACACACTTTTAAAAACAAAAAAAAAAATTCCACTTGTTATAAGAGGTTGTCATCGTGACGATTGGGAGGTATGTCATAATGAATTTGTTTTTTAATAATCTTTATTGAAATTATATTTTTGAATTAATGAAATTGTTGTTTTTAATACAAAATGAATTCAACGTCCTTGAATATCTTTACGACTAAATGATGAAGAGTTGACATTTAATATTTACAATTCCATTAATCCATTTTTTTTGTAAGATTGTCGAAGGAATTCATATTAAACAGAGAAAATATTACATACATAGTCCCTATTCTTGGGTTGCCACTATGGAAACCAAACTAGCAACAAAAAAATAGATTGTCTACCCAAATTGTTTGGAAGGTCCTATAAGATATTAACATACAAACCATAACATACCAATAACTAAAGTCTAAAGAGAAGATATTATGAGAGGACTGAACTATGGCTTATAATTAGGATGAAAAGAGAGCACTACCTTTCTCCCCTTTCTCCCATTAAGACTAATAAACAAAAAGATTAGCAGATCTGTCATTCAAAATTTGAAACATTTATATTTTGATTCTCATCCAGAGGAACCTGGGGTTGCACCATAGTGATGTCAGAGAAGACTAGGCCACCTAACTTGTTAGTGAGAATTTTTGATTGAGCTAAGGCTGAGCAATCAATAGTGAGATTATATTTTTCAGTAGGATCCCAGCTAGAATCCAAAAGTTGTGGCCCTTTAGCAATCCCCTTGTTAGCTAGACAATCGACGATTTTATTTGTTGATTGCCTAACATGGTATGAAATTATGAATTCAGTCAAATAAAGAAGGGGTTGGATGAAATCTAAACACCCTTCCAGATGGTAGTTGAGGGATAAATTGTTGGTGGGAGAGCCATGCAATATCTTTTTTAGCATCTAAATAATGATTTAAGAGTCCTCTTCAACCACTAGTTTGTGATACCACTCATGAATAGAAATAACGAGGCCTCACTCTAAGGCCTATAATTCTGCAACGTTGTTACTGTCAACCCCTATATTGTTAAGCCCTAAATAGTGGCACATTACCCCTTAATTGGGGCATATTACATTAGTAATGTTATTTTATTTATGTAGGCTTGGGTCCATTAGTTCTAATTGTACCTCTTAGTCTCCTATATATACCAAAGAGACATTTTCATTTGGAATCATCTTGTATTTGGACATTTATGTGGTGTATAAGGAGGTTTCCCCCTCAAACATGCTTATTATATGAAATTATCTCTTTTTCAAGGTGTTGAGTACTTATTCTGAGGTTTTTATATGCTATATTGATATTTGGTTCTTAACATATGGTATCAGAGCTCAAGGTCTTGGGGTTTCATTGCTACATCTGAGACACCTTGGAATTTTCTCTATAATTTGTTTTCTACGATGTTTTAGAAGGAACCCCTTGGAGGATATTTAGTAGATGGATAAAGGTATGTTGGGTTAAAATTTCAGCTCCTGAGGCCTTATACTTTCAAATATACATCCTATGTAATATAGGGTTCTGGAATCATCCTGAATTGAGTCATCGCAGAATTTTCTATAGCGTTTTAGAACCTAAAATCCAGAGGTTATTCATAGAAATTATTAGGGTATCTGTGATAAAAAAATCATCTTTTGGGTCATCTTACATTTGTAGATACACCCTATGGAAGATAGGCTATCTGACTAGTCCTATTGACTAGTCTCAAGCAGGTGTTCCGGGTAAAACAATCATAAATTCTTCCTAGAGTATCCAAATTGAGTGAGACCAATTGCATTGGATAATGGACAGTCCTTATTATTTCTGGTACAATTTTCAGAATTTATATCAATTATTTTGTGCGGGGCGCACTATACAAGTGAGATCTCCTAGAAAGGCCAAAAATCAGCAAGTTGTGGGGAAGTTACCGTAAATTCCACTTGGCACATACAACAGACCTGTGGCATTGCAAAGAAGAAATATCAGAGAACTACAAAAAATATTTTTTCATACCCAGAAGGGATGAAACTTTGGAGATATAGCAGAAGAAAGATTTTCTAGCAGAACCACCTCAAAATCAAGGTTTAAAAGTGATACTTGGCCAACATGCCACCAAAAAAGGAAACTTCTACACCAAATAATCCTCCAAACAGTCCTACTTGGACTCTTGATGAAGGTGAAGAAATGCGTAGGGACATAAATGAATTACAAAAGAAGACAGTGACAAAAGATGAACTACAAGGGATGATGGATTCAAATGAAGCTAAATTGGAGGCAATAATGGATACTAAAATGGATGGTTTAAAAAGGGAGATCATGGAAGTATTGAAAAATTTCGTAATAGAGAGGACACCTGAAAGAGAAAATGTATCCCATGAAATTCATGATGAGGACATAAGGAAGATGAATCAAGAATGGAAAATCTCCAACTTTGGGTTGAAGACCAACCACGTTCCTAAGATCGATACGAGGAAGTTTGATGGGAGGACCCAATCACATGGATACTTCAGATGGAGCAATTATTTGATCTACATAATGTGCCACATACACAAAAGGTACAAATTGCTTCTTTATATTTAGAACCCAATCAATTTGTATGGTATCGATGGATTTTTTCTCGCAAATCACTCGTCACTTGGACAATTTTCATGGAAGAAATGATAACACATTATGAGGATACAAGGAATAATACCTTCTTTAGCCAATTGATAAATATCAAGCAAAAGGGTTAAGTTACAGAGCACATTGAGAACTTCCAAAGATTGAATATAAAGGTAACATATATTCCAGATGAGCACTTGATTGATGTATTCATAGGAAATTTGAAGGATAACATTCAACATGAGGTTCGCCTTTGGGAACCCAAATCATTGGAGAATGCATTTAGGGTGGCAAGAAATGTTGAAAGTAAAAATATGGCTATGGATACTAGAAGGACCAATCCTAACATCTATCGAGAGAATAATGCTCCTTCTTCTAAAACACCTCAAACTACAAGGCTGACACCTCAAAAATTGGAGGAAAGAAAAAAAAAAGGTTTATGCTTTAATTGTGATAGCAAGTACAGTGAGGGACATAAGTGTGGTGAGAAGAAATTATTCTACATAGATTGTGAAGAAGAAGAAGAACAAGAACAAGAACCATCTCAAGATGAAAATGTAGACGTGATTTCTTCTGAAGAGTTGACTCCCACAATATCGTGTAATGCATTGGCTGGAATTAGCACTCCTCAAACCCTCAAGATCGAAGGATATATCAAAAATAAAAAGGTAATAGTCCTAATTGATTCTGGTAGTACTTATAATTTCATTCACTGTAAATTACCCAAAGCTCTCAATTGCTTTGTATATCCAACACCAGAGTTTCAAGTAATGATTGAAGATGGAGGAACTATCAATTGTTCGGGAAAATGCAATAAGATCAATCTTACTATGGGGGAATATGTAATGAATAGTATAATGATTGCTATACCCATGGGTGGTAGTGATGTCGTACTAGGAATCTAATGGTTACAATGATTAGGAACAATGGATTTTAATTTTCAAGAACTTTTCATGAAAGTTTCATTGGAAGGAAAAGAAATTGAGTTAAGAGGTATCACAGGGAAACCCAGTAAGGTGATAAGCTCTACTGACATGAAAAAATTATTGAAAAAGGGGAATCAAGGTGTAATTGCAAAAATATGCTCACTATATGTTCAAACATCTAAGCCATCTATTCCCCTAGATATCCAAGGGATCATTGATAATCATTCTAAAGTATTTGAAGATATTCCCAAAGGTCTTCCACCCACTCGAAATCATGATCATGATATTCACCTAATTCCTAGGTGTTCCTCCTAACATCAGGCCATATAGATACCCTTATGCCAAGAAGAGTGAAATTGAGTGCATGGTTGAAGAAATGTTAGAGGCTGGCATTAATAGACTTAGCCAAAGTTCTTACTTTGCACTGATGGTAATGGTATTCAAGAATATGGCTCACGGCGTATGTGTCTAGATTATAGAGAGCTCAACAAGATCACTATTAAAGATAAGTTTCCCATTCTTGTCATTGATGAATTGTTAGATGAAATACATGGAGCAATCTATTTCACAAATTTGGATCTTCGTTTAGGGTATCATCAGATTAGAATGAAGGAAGAAGATATCCCAAAAACAACATTCCGAACTCATGAAGGCCATTATGAATTTTTGTTCATGCCTTTTGGCCTTACAAATGCACCTTCCACATTCCAAGGGTTGATGAATTCCATTTTCAAGCCCTTCCTTTGAAAATTTGTTTTAGTATTTTTTGATGATATACTAATCTATAACAAGTCTTGGGAGGATCATGTGCGACATGTTGACAAGGTGCTACAACTACTAAAGGAGAAAAAACTATATGACAAACCATCCAAATGTTTCTTTGGGGTGAAGGAAGTAGAGTATTTGGGTCATATTGTATCTCATGAAGGTGTCAAGGTAGACCCTAAAAAGATTAAGGCCATGATGGACTGGCCGATTCCCAAAACATTGAATAATATTAGAGGATTTTTGGGTTTGACAGGTTACTACCTGATGCAGGAGCATCGCCAACAAAGCACAAGTGTGGAAGACAGTTGGGCGCACTAGTGCACATTTTGAAATATTTTGAATTTCAAACTGATCAATGTATTAATGTGATATTTGAAAAATATTTTTGAGCTATGAATGTCTTTAATGACTAGAGGCTGAACCATCATGTAAGATTGATGGGGGAATGTATTTTTTTTTGTAAATCAGATCACAATACAGATTTGGAGCTTGCGCTCTTAATTGTCTGATGCAATATTTATTGTAATAGGAGTTAAGTAGTTGATAGCATTCAATTCCATTAAGATAACATAGAGTAGTTGGAGGAAATGCTCTAAGAGCACCTCTTTGTATAAATATTTGTAATATTGCCCATAAAGGGTTGTTGATAGTTTTCAATTGTTGTTGATAGTTGTTGTAGCGGCTGAATCTAGTATGTGTAGATTGCCATTGTAAGCCGAGAGTAGGGAGATGCAGAGAAAAGTTGTATGAATGTATGTAAGTTTTAGTTGGATGAATATAACAGAAGAACATTGTCCCAAATGTTTGTATGGGTATGTGTCTATATGAATGAATGGTAGAGTTTCTGTTATTTTTCTCAATTCTCTGTTATTTTTGTTCTTGAATCCATGACTACATTTTCTTTGTTGAATGTATGAGTCATTGTGAGGAGTAGATAAGTTTCAAGTATTTTGTTTTCTATTTGAGCGAGTGCAAGGTGTGCATAGTGTCCACAAGGAGTGCATGACCGAGTCTGTTCCGACTCGAAAGCTCAGAAGAGATAGTGGAACTTATATGCATGCAAGGTGTGCATCGATGTCTGCAAGGAGTGTGTGACAGGGTTTTCAGACTCGAAAGCTCAGAAAGGATAGCATGATTCAGTCAGAGAAGATGGAAATGATTGGAGGATAGTTGCAAGGAGTGCGAAGTCATCCAAAAGAGTTGAAGCGTGGAGAGAAATCTGTTGCAAGGTGTGCAAAGATCGAACATTCAACTAAGTGTCGAAGAGATTGTTCAGAGGAACAAGGAAAATCAAGGAAGGAAAGATCAGAAGGGGAAGTGGCATAAAGATTCAAGGAAAGGAGTCCTTGAAATTCTCGTAAAAGCCATTGGGAAAGATTCGTTCTCAGAAGGAGAAGAACGATCCCAGACCGTTAGAGATGGTGAAGTTGCAAGGAGGAGAACCATGAATTATTTAGGTACTTCGGAGGTTCGACAAGTTAGAAGACTTGGCAAAAGATAAACCGCAAAGTCCAAAGTCACGATTCAATATTGACCATTGAACGCAGGAGAGCACGTGGCAACGAGATCCAAGAATTTGGAAATAAGGAGATTTGAGGTTGTGAGTGAAAAGCCTAGATTTTCGTGGGTCACGAAGTCCGAACCATTATGGGGCCGATGAATTCGAGGATACGTGTGGCATGAGTTCGGAGACTCAGAGCTGAGCGTTTTGGGAAGGAGTGAAGAAAGGATTTGGGATATCCCCGAAGTCCGAACAACGAAGGAAGTAGATCCACGGTCACAGCCATGGTCACTTGTGGAAGAGCCTATGTGTTGGGTTAAGATAGTTTTGGGTGCCTGCAGGGACCCAAGGAGTCATTCAGACTTAGATTTCCAAACGATCCAAGACTGGGAGGTCAAGCAACCCTTTGGAGGGAAGGGGGTTTGCGTCAGAGTGGTATTAGAGATGAATACATAATTGACTTCTATAGGGACAAGGATAAACGTCAGCACAATACCACCTAGAAGACGTGTTGATCCACCTGTAGTCAATAGAGCTATGGAAAGGGAGATGAGATAATTGCGTGCAAGGATGGATTCCATGGAGACAACACAAAGGAGAGTGCTTGATGCTGGATATTTCAGGGAGGCAGAAAATGAAGAAGTCAAAGTTGCAGAAGATGTAGCTAAGGATGCTATGGAAGAATGCTTGTTAAGAGCGGTTGTGAAATTGGGTGCCAGAGAGAAGATTGACATCCCTACGTATGAAGGAAATTTGGACATGAAAGAATTACTTGATTGGATATGAGCAATGGATAAATATTTCGACTATGAGGATGTCAAAGAGGAGAAAAAGGTAAGACATGATGTCACTAGACTAAAAGGACATGCAACGCTATGGTGGGATGAACTGCAGGCTGATAGGAGGAGTAAAAGAAAACAAAAGATCAGGAGTTGGGATCAGATGGTAGCCAAGTTGAAGGCGAAATTCATGCTAAAGGATTACCAGATAAATCTGTTCAGGAGGATGCAGGACTCGAGACAAAGGGGATTGACTGTGAAAGAGTACACATAAGAGTTCCACAAATTGAACATTAGAGCTGGACAAAGGGAGAGAGACAAGGAGAAAGTTTCTAGATACATCAATTGCCCGAGGTATGATATTTAGGATGAAATCATCATGGAAACAATTAGGACCATAGAAGACGCGTATTAGATGGCGTTGAAAGAAAAATATAAGTTGTCTAGAAAGAAGAGCCGACAGAACAAGGGTCGGAGCTTGAATAGAGGCAAAGGAGTTGCCCAGGAGAAAGCATAGAAGCCCAGAGATGAGGCGGAGAAAGCACATAGTCACTCTAAGAGAGGAGGAAGTTCTCGAGGAAGACATAGTGGTGGTAGAAGTTATTTTCCCAGAGGAAGAGGAAGAGGTAGAGGAGGAGAAGTAAGGTGTTATTCCTATGAAAAGACATGACATATGTCTTGGGACTATCCCGAGAGAAAGAAAGGAGGTGAAGCTCACATATCAGAAGTGAAGAAGTGAGATGCTGAGATAGAAGGTGCAGAGGGTGGAAGGTCCTTGATGATGAATAAGGTTCTCTTAAAGAAAGAGCCAGAGATTGAAAAGCCAATGCAGAGGAACAATTTGTTCAGGACAACTTGCAAAATGAAAGACATAGTTTTCAAGGTGATAATTGATAGTGGGAGCACTGGCAACTTAGTATCCACAAATATGGTGGAGAAGCTAGAGCTAGAGATGACTGCACATCCGATTCCATATAAAGTCTCATGGTTGCAGAAGTGTCATCGGGTAACAGTTACTCAACAATGCCTGGTTAATTTCAAAATAGGAGGATATAGGGATGAGATTTTGTGTGATGTAATTCCCATGGATGTCTGTCATGTTTTGTTGGGAAGGCCCTGGCAGTATGAAAGAAATGTTATTCATGATGGGAGGAGGAATACATACACCTTAGAGAAGAATGGTAGGACACACATGTTGCTGCCAATAGAGGAAAAGAAGGTGAAAGAGGAAGCCAATGCAAGCATACTTCTCATGAGTGTGAAGGAACTCCTAAATGAAGTAAAGAAGGAATAGGAGATGCAATTTGCTATAGTAAGGAAACCGAGAGTTATCCTTACCAGTACTTCACTAGAATATTTACTTGAGGAAGTTCTGGAACTGTTAGAGAATTTTTTTGATATTGTAGTGGATGAGTTTCCAAACTCATTGCCACCCATCAGAAGCATCAATCATCACATTGACTTGATACCAGGAGCAAGCCTGCCAAACAAAGCAACGTACAGGTTGATGCCTCAATAGAATGAGGAAGTGAAAAGACAAGTTCAAGATATGTTAGACAAGGGATTGGTCAGAGAAAGTTTGAGTCCATGTGCAGTACCAAATGTATTAAGTCCAAATAAGGATGGATGATGGAGAATGTGTACAGACTCTAGATACATAAACAAAATCACCATCAGATACATATTTCCATTGCCAAGGATGGATGGCTTGATGGATTGCTTGAGTGGAGCCAATTATTTTTCAAAAATAGATTTGAAAAGTGGATATCACCAGATCAGGATGAGAGAAGGTGATGAGTGGAAAAAAACATTCAAGACGAATGAGGGGTTATATGAATGGCTTGTTATGCCATTTGGATTAAAGAACGCCCCAAGTACTTTTATGAGACTAATGAATGAAGTGTTAAAGGATTTCATTGGTAAGTTCGTGATTGTGTATCTAGATGATATACTGGTGTTTAGAAAGAGTAGGGAGGAACACTTGAGGCATTTGACATTGGTGATGAGGAGGCTGCAATGAGAGAAGATGTTGATTAATTTGAAAAAGTCCTCTTTCATGAAGACATAGCTCATATATTTGGGTTTTGTTATTTCTTCAAATGAGTTGAAGATGGATCCTGAAAACGTGAAAGAAATCAAAGAATGGTCATCACCAAAGAATATCTTTGAGGTAAGAAGCTTCCATGGGTTGGTGAGTTTTTACCGGAAGTTCATCATAAATTTTAGTAGGATTAGTGCTCAGATGATGGATATAGTGAAGAAAATGCACAAGTCTTTCAAATGGACAGAAGAGGCTGAGAGGAGCTTCAACATATTGAAGGAGAAGATAACTGAACAACCAATTCTGGTTTTGCTAGATTTTAGAAAGACATTTCAGGTAAGATGCGATGCGAGTGGAGTTGCCATTGGAAAGGTCTTAAGTCAAGACAACAGACCCGTTGCATATTCCAATGAGAAGTTGAATGAAGATAAAAAGAAGTACTCCACATATGACAAAGAGTTCTATGCCATAATCCAAGCATTGAAGAAATTGAGACATTATCTCGTACCAAAGGAGTTTGTTTTGTATAGCGATAATCATGCTTTTCAATTCATAACCAGACATGAGAAGTTAAACCAGAAACATGCTAAGTGGATAGAGTTTATGAAAAATTTCACTTTTGTCATTAAACACATTTCTAGAAATGCTAACAAGGTTGTTGATGAATTGAGAAGGATAATTTTGATTCTGCAGGAATTTCAAATCAAGACCTTGGGGTTTGATCACCTTAAGGAAATGTATCACAGTGATCCAGATTTTGAAGAAGCATACGAAGCGTGTGCAAATCCCGTTCTCAGAGACAGAAGCCAGTGGGTTGAATATTTTATTCAGGATGGGTTGTTGTTCAAAGGATGCTAGTTGTGCATACCGAGATGTTTGATGAGGGAGAATTTGCTGAAGGAAAAGAATAACGGAGGTCTAGCCGGACACGTTGGCCATGAAAAAACATTTGCTCAAGTAGCCAGTTCATATTATTGGCCAGGTATGAGAGCAGAGGTAAAGAAATTTGTGAACAATTGTAATATTTGTCAGTATGCCAAGGGGAAGAAACAAAATGATGGGTTGTATCAGCCATTACCTATTCCAGAGAGGCCTTGGGATGCAATAAGCATGGATTTTGTGTTGGGATTGCTGAGGAAATAAAGGGTAAGTGATTCCATATTTGTGGTGGTAGATAGATTTTCAAAGATGGCACACTTTATCCCATGTCAGAAAACCAGTGATGCAACGCATGTTGTGAATTTGTTTTTCAAAGAAGTTATGAGACTCCATGGATTGCCCAGGAGTATAGTTTCGGACATGGATACCAAATTTGTTGGTCATTTCTGGAGGACGTTGTGGAAAAAGTTGGGGACAAAGATATCTTTTAGTTTTGCATATCATCCACGGACGGATGGACAAACCGAAGTGGTGAATAGAATTCTAGGAGATTTGCTGAGGAGTTTGGTCACTGAACACCATAGTCAGTGGGATCAAATTCTAGCACAATCCAAGTTTGCATATAATGACTCAGTGAACATGAGCACTGGGAAAAGCCCATTTCAAATCGTGTATGGAATGAACCCGAAAGGAGTTTCAAAGTTAAGGGATCTCAAACAAAATGATTTTAGAAGCGCGGGAGCCGAAGATTTTGTTGCATAAATGCAGGAAATTCACAATCAGATCAAGGAGCAGTTGAAGAAGACCAACGGCGAATACAAATGCAGAGCCGATCAACACAGGAGAAAGATTGAATTTGAATTTGGAGATCAAGTTATAGCACATCTAAGGAAATAAAGATTCTCAAGAGGAACATACAACAAGCTCAAGTCGAAAAAGATAGGGCCACGTATAATCTTGAGGAGATTTGACGAGAATGCCTATGAGTTAGAGATGCTAGAAGATGTGGGTATATCGCCCATATTCAATATCACAAACCTATATCTTTACAGGGAATATGGAACCGGAGGAACTAAAGATTAGAGAAAGATTCAGTGGGAGAAGTAGATGCATGTAGCAGAGAAGCTGCAGATGGAAAAGATCATAGATCAAAGAGTTGGTAAGAAGACCAGAAGGAAGACATATTTTGAATACTTGGTAAAGTGGAAAGGATGACCAGCAAAGGATGCCAACTGGGTTAATGAAGCAGAGATCCAAAAGCATGGAAGATCGGTGCAAGAGCTCATGGACACGATTCCATGAATTTTTCAGCCAAGGGAGTATGATGCAGGAGCATCGCTAGCAAAGCACAAGCATGGAAGACATCTGGGCGCACTAGCCCACATTTTGAAATATTTTTAATTTCAAACCAATCAATGTATTAATGTGATATCTGACAAATATTTTTGAGTTATGAATGTCTTTAATGACTGGAGGCTGAACCATCAGGTAAGATTGATGGGGGAATGCATTTTGTTTTGTAAATTAGATCGCAGTACAGATTTGGAGCTTGCACTCTTATCTATCTGACACAATATTTATTGTAATAGGCGTTAAGTAGTTGATAGCATTCAATTCCATTAAGATAGCGTAGAGTAGTTGGAGGAAATGATTGAAGAGAACCTCTTTGTATAAAGATTTGTAATATTGCCTAGAAAGGGTTGTTGATAGTTGTCAATTGTTGTTGATAGATGTTGTAGCGGCTGAATCTAGTATGTGTAGATTTCTATTGTAAGACAAGAGCTGGGAGATGCAAAGAAAATTTGTATGAATGTATGTAAGCTTCATTTGGATGAATATAACAGAAGAACATTGTCCCAAATGTGTGTATGGGTATGTGCCTATTTGAATGAATGGTAGAGTTTCTGTTATTTTTCTCAATTCTCTGTTATTTCTATTCTTGAATCCATGACTACATTTTCTTTGTTGAATGTATGAGTCATTGTGAGGAGTAGATAAGTTTCAAGTATTTTGTTTTCTATTTGATCGAGTGCAAGGTGTGCATAGTGTCCGCAAGGAGTGCGTGACCGAGTTTGTTCTAACTCGAAATCTCAGAAGAGATAGTGGAACTTATACGCATGCAAGGTCTGCATCGACATCTGCAAGGAGTGCGTGACAGGGTTTTCAGACTCGAAAGCTCAGAAAGGATAGTGTGATTCAGTCACAGGAGATAGAAGTGGTTGGAGGACAGTCACAAGGAGTGTGAATTCATCCACAAGAGTTGAAGTGTGGAGAGAAATATGCAAGGTGTGCACAGATCGAACATTCGACTAAGTGTCAAAGAGATTTTTCAGAGGAACAAGGAAAATCAAGGAAGGAAATCTCAGGAGTGGAAGTGGCAGAAATATTCAAGGAAAGGAGTCCTTGAACTTCTCGTAAAATCCGATGGGTGAGATTCGTTCTCAGAAGGAGAAGAACGATCCCAGACCATTAGATATGGTGAAGTTGTAAGGAGGATAACCGTGAAGTATTTAGGTACTTTAGAGGTTTGGAAAGTTCGAAGACTTGGTGAAAGAGAAATCGCAGAGCCCAAAGTCATGATTCAATCTTGACCGTTGACTGTAGGAGAGCACGTGACAACGGGATCCAAAAATTCAGAAATCGGGAGATTGGAGGTTGTGAGTGAAAATTCTAGAGTTTCACAGGGTCGTGAAGTCTGAACCATTGTGGGGCCGACGAATCCAAGGAGATGCGTGGCGTGATTTTGGAGACTCAGAGATGAGCACTTCGGGAAGGATTGAAGAAAGGATTCAGGATATCCCCAAAGTACGAACTGCGAAGGAAGTAGATCCATGGTCACAGTCGTGGTCACTTGCGGAAGAGCCTGTGTGTGTGGGTAAGATAGTTTCGGGTGCCCACAGGGACCCAAGGAGTCATTTTGACTCAGAAATCCAAACGATCCAAGATTGGGAGGTCAAGAAGCCCTTTGGAGGGAAGGGGGTTTGCGTCACTACCGCAAGTTTGTTCGACATTATGGAATAATAGCAACACCTTTAACAACACTAACTAATAATGATGCATTTTCATGGACTCTAGAGGAAACTAAATCTTTTGAACAACTTAAAGAGGTGATGTGGAAATCTCCTGTCTTGACCACTCCAGACTTCAAAAAAACCTTTATTGTGGAATGTGATGCCTCAGGAAATGGAATTGGTGTTGTCATAATGCAAGAAGGAAGGCCCCTGGCTTTTGAAAGTCGAATACTCAAGGGAAAAGACTTACACAAACCCATTTATGAGAAGGAAATGATGGCAATACTACATGCATTGAAGAAATTGCACCCTTACCTAATAGGTAGGCACTTCAAGGTCAAAAAATATCATGATAGTCTTAAATACTTCTTGGAACAAAGACTATCTTCAGAAGAAAAACAAAAATGGGTGACCAAGATATTTGGTTATGATTTTGAAATCGTCTATAAAAAAGGGAAGCAAAATGTGGTGGCAGATGCACTCTCAAGAAAGGATGAAGATGTTGAGGCCTTTCTCTGTGCTATCTCGAACATCCAACCATATTGGATAATAGAAGAAAGGGATGAATGGAAGAATGACGAAAACATGTGGACTCTCATTCAAAGGTTGCAACAAGATTCCAGTGCATCAGATACATTTACATGGAAAATTGATTCACTATGGTACAAATATCGCTTATATTTATGTAAGAATTCCCAACTCAAACAAAAGGTACTATTGGAATTGAACACCTCTCCGATAGGAGGGCACTCAGGATTTTTGAAAACCTACCATAGGGTCAAGAAAGAATTTTTTTGGGATGGCCTTAAAACTGATGTTCAAAGGTTTGTGGCAGAATGTTTGGTTTTCCAACAAAATAAGGTGGAAACAATTAAGACACCAGGTCTTTTACAACCATTAGCCATCCCAATTCAGTGCTGGGAGGAGGCTTCCATGGATTTCATCATAGTGTTACCAAAGTCTGAAGGAAAGAGTGTCATCATGGTGATTGCTGATAGAATGACCAAGTACGCACACTTTTGTGCACTCTCTGATCCCTTCAAAGCCAATATAGTTTCCACCTCATTCATGGAGACAGTTCAAAAGATACATGGAAGCCCAAATATTATTGTAAGTGACAAAGATCCTATCTTCACTGGACATTTTTGGACATAATTATTTTCTTGTTTGGGTACTCAATTGGCTCATAGCTCATCATATCATCCTCAATATGATGGACAAACCGAGATAGTGAACAAATGTCTAGAAGGCTACCTTCGTTGCTTTGTCTCTGATAAACAAACACAATGGTTCAAATGGTTACCCTTGGCAGAACGGTGGTATAACACTTCCTTTCATACTGCAAGAAAAATGACACCATTTATGGAACTCTATGGATACCACCCTCCTTCCATCACTTATTCTCTAAAATCAAAATCTAAGGTTCAAGCAGTGGAAGATCACATCGAGCATCAACAACAAGTTCTCCAAATCTTAAAGGACATCCTAACCATGGCACACAATCGCATGAAACAACAAGCATATCAACATCGTAGTGAAAGAAGTTTTAAAGTAGGGGATTGGGTGTTTTTAAGACTACAACCATACAAACAGATGTCCCTCAAGCAAGCTAAGAAGGATAATAAATTATCACCAAAGTACTATGGCCCTTATAAGGTGTTGCAAAAGATTGATATTATGGTATACAAATTGGAGTTGCCTGCATCTTCACGAGTACACCCAGTTTTCCATGTTTCATGCTTAAAGAAGGTTATAGGTGACAATATCCCAGTTCAAAATATATTTCCAGAACTTGATGAGGAAGGAAAAATCATATTGGAGCCTGAAGCCATCACTGACACAAGAATTCACCAGTTGAGGAATAGATCCATTTCAGAGTATCTCATTAAATGGAGGAAACTATCGGCTGAAGATTCCACTTGGGAAGATGAGTCTTTTATACAGAAGCATCCAGAGTTACTCAAGCATTGCGGAAAACACTTGTCTCAAGGGGAGGGGCATGTTAAGCCCCAAATAGTGGCACATTACCCCTTAATTGGGGCATATTACATTAGTAATGTTATTTTATTTATGTCAGCTTAGGTCCATTAGTTGTAAATGTACGTCCTAGTCTCCTATATATACCAAGGAGACATTTTCATTTGGAATCATCTTGTATTTGGATATTTATGTGGTGTATAAGGAGGTTTCCCCCTCGAGGAGGCTTATTATATGAAATTCTCTCTTTTTCAAGGCGTTGAGTACTTATTCTGAGGTTTTTCTATGCTATATTGATATTTGGTTCTTAACATATATTGTTTACATAAATTATGAGAATCTCTCTCCTATCATTTCAAAAAGCACCTCCAAGGCTAGCAGGCCCAGGGTTACCTTTCGAAGCCTCATCAAAATTATGTTTGATGAAACATGTGAGAGGGAGAACCGAATGGGAGGGAGGAGAGGGATAGGGGGTCAGCCTACGCAAGATAAGGAGAGAAGAGGTGCAGACAATATAAAAAACTTGAGGATGATTTACTCCTGAGCAGTGCATTTCTAATCATATTCTGTCCATTGGGAAGTAAGGGTTGTTTCATGAATGAAAAATTTAATCTTATCCCATTTATTTACAACCTCCATTGATTCATTCTTAAATATTCAACAGTTCTATTCCTTCTAAAATTCCCAAATTAAAAAACCTGGAAAGAGATTTCAAGCCTAGTTTAGAATTGGGTTGGGAAATGCTACAATGCGCCATTTCTCTATGGTGATAGTCAGATTGTTCATGTTGTGATTGTATAGTTGAAAGGTGATAACATATTGATCATGTTAGTAACAATTCTTGTCCTAGGCACAAGAGTATTCAGGTCTGCAAGTTGCGCGAGAAGCGCCCAAGCAAAGCACGAAAAAATCTCATTTTAGGTTTCTAAGAAAGTAAGCGGGCGAGATTATATTGTCGACGGTCTAGATTCACCCATAGGAGCAGATCGATGGTCGGCGGGAAATCACGATTAACAGAGTTGCACCGGGATTACCACGATGGATAGCACCTATATTGCATGCAGGAAAGGATAGCAACCGTCCACCAAAGGACGTGTGGCGCAAGATCTAATCGCAGTGGCATTTCGGCATTCGAGAGTTCGAAGGGTGAAGGTTCCATGTCATTCTACATCTCGAAACCACGAACCCCGAAAGTGCCCAAAGTCTGGCCCACAGTATCATGGAGCAGTCTCAACCGTCCATCCAAAAGGAACACGTGGTGTGCGATTAGGCCCCTCACCTTTTCTCCCATTGCAACTTCGACGCAAAAGGAGCAACTCCTTCATATCCCCGAAACGCGAAGTGCCAGGAGCGTCCAGGACCTGGGCCCACAATATCGCCGAGTGAGTTCAGGACCGTCAGATCTGAGAGGGACGCATGGCGCCAAATTAATCCATATCAACGTTTCGCTCATCGCAACTGTGATGAACAAGGATTAGCGCCTTCCTATTCACGAACGCCGAAAGCATCTTTGAGAATAAACGCAGGGTCACAACCCATGGTCACTTGGAAAATAAAAGGAGCTGTGAAAGAGGGGCCAAAGGCATTGGGTTCAGTCACAGAGGGGATCATCGCGATCTCCAGGTGCCATCAGATCCGATCTCAATCATGTTTCTCGCTTAGAGTAAATGAAGGTGAGAAGGGGTGGCTGAAACCTCTCCTCATTCATTAAGGGTAAGGTATGGAGGGTCTAGCAAGTTGTCTTCCCGAGAGGGTCCTGTGTACTGATTTTTTCCAAAGAAGCCATGTTGAGTCCTCGACTAGCCAGAGAGGTCTGCACACGCTAACTCGACACTTAATGGCTCAGCTACTCCCCTTGCAGGAGCCATGCACAATTAAGGCAACGTCTGACGAAGAATATCCATCCGAATTTGGCTGAAGGGACACCAAGCCTCGGATGACTGAGCATGCCTCTGTTAGGCGAATTTTTCTGAGTATATAGACTCAGTATTTGTATTTTGTAAGGGGGAATGGTTGAGCTAGGCTCCCGATTGTAAAGTTTTGATGAAGTGCTGGTCGCTGTGGTTAATGTATAAGGCATTTGAGACTTCTTACTTTATGGATGTCAGCCTCTTTTTCATCTCTTTGTTTACTATGTTAGAACAACTCGGAATTACAGGATCCAGTCGAGTTGTAACTGTTATAGGATGATGTAGGTTGGATCACTGTAACAGTTGCATTGTTTCTAATCAGTTCCTGTGATTTTCTTAGCGCTGAACGACTTGGAATTGGAGGATCCATTCGAGTCACCCTTCAACTCCTTGAAGATCTGGACCAAGAGGATCTTGGCTTCTGAGTTTTTCATCCTCAAGCTTCCAAAGGCTTGTCGCTCAAGGCAGTCTTTCTCACCCTTCTCACAAGTCTTCCATCTACCACCCTTTAATCCATTTATTGACGGAAGTTGGATCAAGACCTCCCTTTCTTTCTACATACCAGGCCCAGTTTCCTGAGTTAAAGCTATATCTTCTTGAGTCTTTATCCATTCGATCACCCCATTAAAAAAATCGTGACATAAAACTGATGGGCATTGGGCTCTGCTCCTGCAAGCAATCCAGGAGTGACTTATGACGCCAACATTTATGGCGCCAATGTTGGGGACGAAGTTGAAAATTTTCCTCGGGATTGAACAACATTGAGCCTCTGGTTCTGAAGGTGCATCAGGTATCAGAGCCTTCGAAGATTGCTACTATGCACCTGTCAACTCCATTGTGACGAATCCACTGTGGTGAACTTGCTATGTTAATTGTGGCTTTCAGAGGCAGACACACGCAGTCCCATCCTCAAATGCCTCTATCTACACCTAAAACTGATCCAGAGGTGGTTTTCAGAAAAGGAAAGGCCTCCGAGGAAGAAGCTTCCACCGCCGAACCAGGTAATCCGCCATCTCCTTCTGTAGGAACTCCATTTTCTTCTCCTCAGTTTCTTAACAGACCTCTTTCAGAGGTTTCCCATTTCCTAAATTTTGGGAGTGTTCCTGCTGAGTTTTCCCCTCCTAGTCTGGGATTGGAGGGAGAAACCCTTGTCACTCCCCTCTCCTCTGAAGCTGTACTTTGGCGTAGACCCAGGACCGCAGAAGATTTCCCCACTCCTATCTTTACCACTCCTCCTCTTGTTACTATTACCACTCCTGCACAAAGAGGAGCATTTGCTGACTTGAGCCCGTTAGCCTTCTCTTTAAATCCCCTTTTGTTTCCCATTCCACTTCGAGACTCATTCCCAGTAGCCCCTTTGTGAACTCCTTCTCCTATGGCTAGTTCTAATCCCCCTCTAAATAGAATGGATGCCATAGTCGCTGCCAGATATGCTCCCTTAATCCTACCCCATCCTATGAATCCTCTCCCTGCTGGAGATTACTTGAAGTATATGCCCAAGTTCACTGGGGAAGGGGACATAACTGCGGAAGAGCACCTGGCTACTTTCTACAGTTATGCAGACAAACTGAACATTGAAAATGAATATGTCTGGATGAGAGTCTTCGTCCAAATCCTGGATGGTGAGGGGAGGAAGTGGTTTAGAGGATTGGCCCCCAGATCTATTGCTGGGATCGAAGCCCTGGATAGTGCTTTCCTGAGGCGGTGGGGAGATAGGAAGGATTTCATGTATTACATGACAGAGTTTGGGTCTTTGAAGAAGATGGAAGGAGAGTCTGTCTCTGATTTCTCCAAAAGATTCAATAAGATGTATAATAAAATTGCTGCCAAAATAAAATCCTCAGAAGCCTCAACCAAGATTTCTTATGCTAGGGCATTTGGCCCCGATTTCTGTCTTTTAGTGAGAGAAAGAAGATCCACCTCCTTAGCTCAAATGCAAGATGCGGCCATAAAAGTGGAATCCAATGTATTAGTAGCTGATAGACTAAGGAACAAGGCTGATGCAGAAAGAAGAAAGGGAAGATTCGAAGCCTCAACTTCTGGCCCATCGGTGCCCCACCCTCAAGTGGATGAACTGACCAGGATGGTGAAGTCTCTATTTGTAGAGATGGAGAGAATGAAGGTGGAGGGGAGGCAAGCATACAAGGGCCCTCAAAACACCGAAAACAAAGGAGGTTTCAGGAGGCCAAACAACATTACTTTCTCGACTGTGCAAAGAGAGAGAGGAAGAGACAGAGAAGACCAGAAAATTCAGGCCCCTTTTCAAAACAATTTTATGGCCGAGGAAGAAGAAGGGGAAACAGATGAGCTTGATCCTGAAATTTATTGCTTCGGGGACACTCCTCCTTTTACTCATCTCACTCAATCAACATACGAGGAGTCTCTCATGGACTGTTAACTAAATGAACTGAGCAAGGGAGACAAGGCTAGTGGCAGCCAAGGCAGGTATGATCTGCCGTCCAAGAAAAAGACAGTAGCACCTGATGTTCCTGAGCAGTTCATTAGAACAGAGAAACCTGCTAATGAAGTAGCAGTCAGTCACAAAGGTAAGAAGCCCCAACCCCTCGCTCCCATAGTCCAGAGTCATGTTCCCGAAATAAGAGAAATCCTGAAGCTTATATCTTCTTTTAATTTTGAGCATGAAATTCAAAAGATTAGAATCTCTGTGCCCCTGACAGAATTGATTAAACATGAAGGGTTCAAGAAACGTTTCTCTGAGCTTTTGCAGTCTGAGGTCTCATGCCTTCCCATAGACTCCATCAATTTGCAAGATGAAAAGCCTGTAGTTATTCTAGGTCCTATGGTAGAAGACAAAAATGACTCATCCCCTCCCTTCTACACTTCCTTGAACATACATGACAAGGTACTGCACAACTGCTTGATGGATTCGGGGGCTTCTCACAACCTCATGCCCAAAACTTTCATGGAAGAGTTAGGGCTAGAAGTCACCCGGGCCTATCATGACCTCTATTCCTTTGACTCCGGGAAAGTTCAATGTCTAGGATTTATCAAAGACCTGGTTGTGACCTTGTTTCAGTTGCCCATGAAAAGTGTGGTCATGGATGTTGTAGTGGTTGATGTCCCCCCCCAAGTTCGGTATGTTGTTATCAAGATCTTGGATAAAAAGACTAGGGGGGAATTTTCAGATGGACCTCACCTATGCTACTATCCCAGTGTTTGGAGGAGAACATAGGAGGCTATACAGGGAAGCCCAATTGGCCTATATAATCAGTGATGAAGCCAACCCTACCAACCATCCCATTTTTTCCTTGGACACTGATTTAGGTTCCAGTGTACTACAACTCACTAATGCTCCCGAGCCTCCTCTAAAACTTAGAAAGCCACCCACCACTTTCCATAAATTTCCTCCCTCCATCACCCCCGTCTAGAAAATTTTCTTTGATGTTGCCTTTTCTAGGGAAGGCACTGGAGCGGGGGTGTTTTTTGTGTCACCTGCTCGGGAAACCATATCTTTGTCATACAAACTAGAATTTGAAGCTACCAACAATGTGGTAGAGTATGAAGCTCTTGTCCTAGGATTAAGAGTTGCAAGGGAAATGGGAATTCAGGAAGTAGTAGTGTTCGGAGATGCAGAGTTGGTGGTCCAGCAGATTAGAAACACTTATCAGAATAATCATCCTCGACTTAGAAGCTACAGAAATGAGGTATGGGACTTAATTGACAGTTTCTTCTCAGCATTCAACATTTCTTTCATCCCAAGAGAGAAGAACACAGTGGCAGATTCCTTGGCTACATCAACAAGCAATTTCGAAGTGCCCTTGCCGCCCAAATTTAGATATGATGTGGAAGTAAAATACAGGCCCTCCATACCTGACAACGTCAAACATTGGAAGGTATTCGAGGATGATCTCGAGATCAAGAAATTCTTGGAGACTGTCAAAGAATTTTCAGAGATGCATATCGACCAAGACTCTGTCTCTGAAGAAGATCTTGATGGGGGTAAGTTTCTGAGTAAAATAGCAGAGCACAACATTGTGTAGCTCCCCAGCAACCATATTCCAAGAGGACTAGTTCCTTTGGAAAGGATTTTTGATAGAAATGATGTGTCATTAAAAGGGGAGATCTCGGAGGATGACGTTGGTACTGTTCAGTGCAACATTGGCACTGAGAGTGAGCCCAGGTTTGTCAAATTGTCAAGAAGCCTGACAAAGGAGCAGAGGTCTGAATATGCTGGACTTTTGAGGGAATTTGCTGATGTGTTTGCCTAGACCTATGAAGATCTCAAAACATATAACACTTCTATCATTGAGCATAAAATCCCATTGAAGAGGGAGGCAAATCCATTTAGGTAGAAGCTAAGACAGATCAATCCTATGCTGCTGCCAATTATGGAGAGGGAAGTGAAGAAGCTGCTACAAGCCCAGATCATCGTACCACTGAGATATTTGGAGTGGGTGGCCAACTTGGTACCAGTAAGGAAAAAGAATGGAGAAATCAGACTCTGTGTAGACTTCAGAAACCTGAACAAGAGCTCATGAAAGGATAACTACCCCTTACCAAAGATGGAACATATACTGCAGAGGGTAACAGGAGCATCCAGGATGTCCATGATCGATGGTTTCTATGGATACAATCAAGTCTCTGTTCTGCCTGAGGACAGGGAAAAGACAACATTTACCACTCCATAGGGCACATTCATGTATGCCAAGATGCCTTTTGGATTAATGAATGCAGGGGCAACGTTTCAACGTGCCATGGACATAGCTTTCATTGGGGAAAAGGATAAATTTGTGGTCGTCTATCTGGATGACATCACAGTATTTTCAAAATCTGATAAAGAACACTGTTGTCATCTCAGGAAGGTTTTCCTGAAATGCAGGAGTTTTGGCATTTCATTAAACCCCAAGAAATATCTGTTCGCCATGCAGGAGGGAAAGTTACTAGGACACATAGTATCAGTGGAAGGAGTCAGGATCGATCCTAGTAGAGTTGAGGCAATACAAGCCTTATCAATCCCGAGGTCCAGTCTTTCCTTGGTAAGATTAATTTTCTGAGGAGGTTTGTTCCTAACTTCGCTGAGGAGGTAAAACTTATAACAACCATGTTAAGGAAAGGAAATGAAGTAAGGTGGAATTCTGAATCATGAAATTCCTTTGAGCAAATAAAGAAGGCCCTAACTGAAGCCCCTATGCTTATCAGTCCCAATTACTCAAAGGATTTCCTTATTTTCTCCTTTGCCTCACCTGACACGGTGGTCGATGTTTTATTACAGACAAACGAGGTTGGGCTAGAACAGCCTATCGCCTATTTCAGCCGAGCATTGAGGGATGCCGAAGTTAGGTATGACACTATGGAGAAGCAGGCCTATGCCCTGGTAAAGGCTCTCAAGGAATTTAGAATCTATGTCCTGCAGTCAAAAATCATCGCTTATGTCCCCTTAGCTGCTCCTAAAGACATTCTTATTCAGCCCGACATAGACGGGAGAAGGAGTAAGTGGATAGCCAAGATTATGGAATTTGACCTGGAAATAAAGCCTACCAAATTGATCAAAGGTCAAGGTTTAGCCAAGCTGTTGGATGAAGCCAATTGCCAAGCTTTGGGGGTAAGTTTCATCAACGAATGCTCAGGAATTCAGCAGGGTCGGCTGTCTAAAATAGACCCTCAAAGGGAGCCCCCATTGGCTCGATGTCCCTGGTATAAGGATGTCATATATTTTCTGCAAGAGTTGCGGCCTCCAGAAGACCTGCAAAGAAACAAGGCAAAAGCTCTGAAGCTCAAAGCAGTCAGATACTGCCTTATCGATCAAGTTCTATATTGGAAAGACCCCCTGGGGTTGCTTTTGAAATGTGTAGATCCGCAAGAGGCTGACAGGATCATGGTTGAATTTCACGACAACCTATGCAGAGGGCATCATTTCTGGAAAACCACAGCCTACAAAATCCTCAAGGCTGGATACTACTGCCCCACCGTGTTCACTAACGTCTGTAGAAGGGTTAGAGCCTGCATCAAATGTCAAAGATTTGCAGGAAAACAACAACTCAAGTCCTTGCTGTTAAATCCTATGGTTGTTTCAGGACTTTTCCTGCAATGGGGCCTAGATTTCATTGGAGAAATTCACCCCGCTTCTAGTGGGCAGCACAGATGGATCCTGACTACTACAGATTTCTTTACCAAGTGGATTGAAGCTATCCCCACCAGGAATGCTTCCCACAAGGTAATCATTGGATTCTTGGAGGACCTCATCACAAGATTCGGCTGCCCAAGTAAGATTGTCAATGATAACGCAACCTCTTTCAGGGCTGAGCTATTAGCCAAGTTCTGTGAGCAATTCGAGATCAAACTGATTCACTCCACCCTATATTATCCCCAGGGCAACGGTTTAGCAGAATCCTCCAACAAAATCCTGATAAGGATCATAAAAAGGCTGTTGGAAGACAACAAGAAGGCCTGGCATTCAAGATTGAAATTTTCTCTATGGGTCGATCGAGTGACCACAAAGAGATCTATAGGCATCTCTCATTTCCAATTAGTCTATGGAGCAGAGGTTGTTTTTCCTTCTCATCTAGCCATTCCTGTAGAAAAATTCCTCCAGGATCATTAAGAGGAGCCTGATGAAATGATCAGAAGAATTCATCAGCTAGTGGAAGTCCAGCAGGCCAGGGAGCAGGTAATGGGCAGAATTCAGGACCATCAACAAAGGATCAAGAAGATTTTTGATAAGAAGGCCAAGAAGGAAGAGTTTCGGATAGGAGACCTGGTATTGAAATGGGATTCTCCTAAATAAGATAAAGGCAAGCACGAAAAATTCAAAGCCCTGTGGATTGGGCCTTTCAAAGTCTCTGAAGTATTCTCGAATAATACCTACAGGTTATGGGATTTGAAAGATCAAGAAGCTTTCAATGGCCCTGTGAATGGGCATTTCCTAAAAAGATTTTTCTCTTGAGCCGCACATGGCTCTTTCGTGGTTGTAAATATTGTTTTTCTTTCCGTATTTAAGTTTTAAATAAATGACCCCATAGCCCAACAACAAGGCACTGGAACTACAAAATGAGTCCTTAGAGCATCACAGGGACGACTCTATTCCCCATGGAGCCTAATGTTAGTAACAATTCTTGTCCTGGGCACAAGAGTATTCAGGTCTGCAAGTTGCACGAGAAGCGCAGCACGGAAAAATCTCGTTTTAGGTTTCCAAGCAAGTAAGCGGGCAAGATTATATTGTCGACGGTCCGGATTCACCCATAGGAGCAGATCGACGGTCAGAGGGAAATCACGATTAACAGAGTTACGCCAGGATTAGCACGATGGATAACACCTATATTGCATGCAGGAAAGGATATCAACCGTCCACCAAAGGACACGTGGTGCAAGATCTAATCGCAGTGGCATTTCGACATTCGAGAGTTCGAAGGGTGAAGGTTCCATGTCATTCTACATCTCGAAACCACGAACCCCGAAAGTGCCCAAAGTCTGGCCCACAGTATCACGGAGCAGTCTCAACCGTCCATCCAAAAGGAACACGTGGTGTGCGATTAGGCCCCTCACCTTTTCTCCCATTGCAACTTCGACGCAAAAGGAGCAACTCCTTCATATCCCCGAAACGCGAAGTGCCAGGAGCATCCAGGACCTGGGCCCACAATATCGCCGAGTGAGTTCAGGACCGTCAGATCTGAGAGGGACGCATGGTGCCAAATTAATCCATATCGACGTTTCTCTCATCGTAACTGTGATGAACAAGGATTAGCGCCTTCCTATTCACGAACGCCGAAAGCATATTTGAGAATAAACGCAGGGTCACAGCCCGTGGTCACTTGGAAAATAAAAGGAGCTGTGCAAGAGGGACCAAAGGCGTCGGGTTCAGTCACAGAGGGGATCATCGCGATCTCCAGGTGCCATTGGATCCGATCTTAATCCTGTTTCTCGCTTAGAGTAAATGAAGGTGAGAAGGGGTGGTTGAAACCTCTCCTCATTCATTAAGGATAAGGTATGGAGGGTCTAGCAAGCTGTCTGCCCGAGAGGGTCCTGTGTACCAATTTTTTCCAAAGAAGCCATGCTAAGTCCTCGACTAGCTAGAGAGGTCTGTATATGCTAACTCGACACTTAATGGATCAACTACTCCCCTTGCAAGAGCCATGCACAGTTAAGGTGGCGTTTGACGAAGAATATCCATCCGAATTTGGCTGAAGGGACACCAAACCTCGGATGAATGAGCACGCCTCTGTTAGGGGAATTTTTCTAAGTATATAGACTCAGTATTTGTATTTTGTAAGGGGGAATGGTTGAGATAGGATCCCGATTGTAAAGTTTTGATGAAGCGCCGGTCGCTCTGGTTAATGTATAAGGCATTTGAGACATCTTACTTTATGGATGTCAACCTCTTTTTCATCTCTTTGTTTACTGTGTTAGAACATCTCGGAATTGGAGGATCCTTTCGAGTTGTAACTGTTATAGGATGATGTAGGTTGGATCACTGTAACAGTTGCATTGTTTCTAATCGGTTCCTGTGATTTTCTTAGCACTGAACGACTTAGAATTGGAGGATCCAGTCAAGTCACCCTCTAGCTCCTTGAAGCTCTGGACCAAGAGGATATTGGCTTCTGAGTTTTTCATCCTCAAGCTTCCGAAGGCCTGTTTCCCAAGGTAGTCTTGCTCACCCTTCTCACAAGTCTTCCATCTACCACCCTTTAATCCATTTACTGATGGAAGTTGGATCAAGACCTCCCTTGCTTTCTACATACCAGGCCCAGTTTCCTGAGTTAAAGCTATATCTTCTTGAGTCTTTATCCATTCGATCACCCCATTAAACAAATCGTGACATAAAACTGATGGGCGTTGGGCTCTTCTCCTGCAAGAAATCCAGGAGTGACTTCTGACGCCAATAGATCCCATAAGGGAGAAGGAAAAGAGCAATTATTGAGAAGGTGTTCCACAAATTCTCCCTCCCAGTTATAGAGAGACTAGAAAGTAGGATCTTGGAACCCACGTTGAGTCAAATTGTCCCATGTCAAGATTTTATTGTGAGCTAGTAGCTAGAGAAAAAATATACCTTGTGCTAGAAGTTCTTCTTCCATATCCTTACACATAATTCCTGTTGAGGTTTTTCTTGATGATCAGCAGATAGATAGTAAGCTTCTTTGAGATTGAAGAAACCTTGTGTTTTATATCCCCACCATAGTTATTCCGGTCCAGTCTGGATTTTGACTTTTTTGCTTGATAATTCCTACCAGAATCCTTCCTAGTTGTGATTAGGTGGGATAGGATGCCAATGATCCTTGGGAATTTAAGATCTCCATTGGCTCTCTGAAAGAATAGGGGTCCAATATTGATGAAGCCATTGCTTTCCTTGATTGATCATGTTGTTTCTAAGGGATTGAAGATCCTATATGTCTTGCCATGTAGGAAGTTGCTACCAAGCATCGTCCCAAAATAGGGTATGAGCCCCATTTCTTACTTCCCAGAAAATATTTTGTTTAATTAATTGTTTGTTTCTCTGATCTGAGTTCCAAATCAAGGACCCTCTAATATTTCCTTCTAGGTGGATGATGTCATTCTTATCTTTGTTGGGGCAATATTTTATGTGCATATTCTACTCCACAAGTTGCTTATGCTTTGAATCCATATCCAACAAGTTTTAGCTCCAAGGATAGAGCTGAGAATATTTGGGTCTAAAAGTCCCAAGCCCCTTACAAGTTTTGGTTTGCAAAGTTTCTCCCAAGCAACCCGAGGCCACTTCCTATTATTTTTCATACAAATACAAAGGAAGGATCATTGTAGATTATGCACCACCTTTAATATATATTTTGGCACAACGAGAGTTGTGAAGAGATATAATGGCATATCCTGAAAAAAATATTTGAGAAGGACTATGTGGCTGAGGATGTTCAGCATGAAAAAATAACAGTTGGCTAGTTTTTGTTCCATTATGGAGACTAAATCCTCCCATGAGGAATTTTGAACAACATTCTCCACCAGTGGTGCACCAAGATATTTAGATAGAATGGAGCTTCGCTGAAAACCAAGAATCTTGGAAATATGCAGTTGAATATCACAAGGAGTACTAAATAAAATGAGTTGAGATTTACCTTGATTGATAGAGGTGTTGGAGGTTTCCATGAAGTCTGAGAGAACCTGCTTGATAGCTTGGGATTCCTGATTAGTTGGATTTCCCATGAGCATGGTGTCATCAACAATTTGCTAATGGGAGACTGGGAGGTCATCACAAAAGAATCTTAAACCTCTGATCTTGTTGCTTGAAACAATAGATTTTAGCTCATGACCAAGTCCCCCAGCCATAAGGATGAAAAGGAAAGGGTAAAGGGGTCTCCTTGTCATATACCACACGAAGGGGAAAAGGTCGTTAATGGGGATCCATTGAACAAAATGGAGAAGAAGGATGATGAGATAAGGGAAAAAACCTTTTTGATCCCAAGAGGGGAGAAACCAATGGCTCTGAGGACATATTGGATATACTGCCATCTTATTTTTTCAAAGGCTTTGGACATGTCTAATTTAATGAGCATACCTAGTGATTTGCTGGATTTCAAGGAATAAATCATTTCATGAACCAAGATTATGCCATCAAGAATTTGGTGCACTTCTACATATCATGTTTGCTCTGGATAAATCAGGGCGGGAAGGGTCAACCTTAAGAGGTTCATTATGACTTTGGAGATGATTTTATAGACTACACTGCAGAGGGAAATTCATCTGAATTTTCCAGGGTCCTTCACTTTGTCTTCTTTAGGAATTAGGGTCAGAAAGGTTGCATCAAAGGATGGTAAGAAATTTGATAATTTGCAAGATTCCTCCATTAAATCCCATACATCATGTTTGATAGTATTCCAACAAGATTGAAAGAAGTCAATTGTAAAGCCATCTAGACCTAGCGATTTTCCTTTTAGCATTTCCATAATTGCATGCTCTACTTCCGCCATGGAAATTGGTCTGAGAAGTGCATCATTTTTCTTCCGAGAAACAAGTTTGGGAATATAAGTGGTTATTTTTTGGATGGCCAATATTCTATCTAGATGGGGTTCTGAGAGGAGTGATTTAAAGTAGTGAATTAACTCCTTTTCAATACCCTCATGATTCTTAAGGGAGTTTCCAAGGTTGTCTTTTATGGTAGTAATTTTGTTGTGACTCCTGTGTTGAATCATACATCGGTGGAAAAATTTAGAATTATTTTCCCCTTATTTGAGCCATTGAATTCTTGATTTCTCTTTCCAAATCAACTCCTATTGTTTGTCATGTTCATCTAGTTGATATTCAAGGGAGGTCTCTACTTTTATCAATTGTTCTATTCAACCTTCAATGATCATAGATTTATGAAGGTGTTCCACCTGGCTTTCAAGTTTTCTCTTAGCTTTAAAATTGTTGTTGGTAACAAAGCTTTTGATGTGCTTGAGCCATTGTTGGAAGCTGTACATGGGTGAGCTTTCTTCATTATGAGTCTCAGACCACCATTGGCGGATATTTTCCTGAAAAGATGGGTGGTCTAGCTAGAAACATTCAAAGTGAAAGGGATGGTTTCGAGGGCTACCTCTTATGTCAATCTCTAGTTTTATAAGGCAATGGTCCGATCCTGCACTGGGAGTATAAAATTTTCTAAGTTTTGTCCTGTCAGTATAAGGGATTTTGATACAAGAAAGTGGTCAAGTCTTGATGCGACCTGATTGTCTCCACTGCATTGATTGTTCTAGGTGTGAAGACCATTTATTGTATCTAGATATATTAATTGCGATTTTTGTATGATATATTTGAAGTGTTGCCAGTCTTGATATATTCTTCTATTACTCCCTCTTTTTTTTTTGGCTAGGGAGGTTATTATATTGAAGTCTCCTCCAACTATCCATTGATTTTCCCCAATGATATTACTTAGAGCCTAAATGGGGTCTAAAAGTGGAGCTCTTATGCAACTGTGTGGGGTCCATAAAAATTAGTTAAAAAACCTAATTCAACTGTTCCAACAAGTTGAAATTTTGTTGAGATTGATCGATGGATTGGGAAAAAAATGTTCATTGAAATTTTAGTGGGGTTCCATAAAAGAGCCAATCCCCTTGCAACACCTTGAGCATCAATGGTGATTTATTGGGATCCCATACATAGTTTGGGAGCTAGATTTAATAGAAGGTTGTTGGAGCACTTAGTTTCTTGAATCATCATGATTGTGGGTTTTTCTTTTTGGATTTTATTTTTAAGAATCCCATGTTTGATTTTTCCATTCAAGCCTCGGATATTCCAAGAGACGATATTCATGAAATGAGGGGAGAGGTAGGTGGGAACTTATCTGTCATTAATGTGATTCATCCATAATTGACCAATAGTTCCCCAAGCTCTTGGAGGAGTTTTTTTTTGCTTCTACAACCCCTCTTTTTCTCTTCCTTCGAATTTTTGGAAACGTCAATGGATGTATTATATTTGACCCAAAGAGAGGAGGATGCAGGGTGCTTACCTTTATGTGTTATGCCTCAAAATTCCCTAGTGCAGACTAGAGCATCTTTTAGGAGCTGGACCTGTTGGTCCAGGATGGAATTTGAGTCTTGTATTTCCTAGGAGATTAGCATGGATTGGATATCGAGATCACCGAGATCCATTTCTTCCTCATCGTTTGATTCAATTCTACTGTCATTATCTTATTGCATGTACTTGTCCATGTCTATTCCATCATGGGAGATTCTATCCATTGTTTTCAATGTCTTAGCACTCTCTTCCACATTTTTATCTATGCCCTGATAATATTCTAGTGTTGGTTGACCTTGGGAAGATTCTAAAGGAAATAAGCTAGGTTCATCTAAATTTTACGAGAGTACTTCATAACTATTGTTGGTTATGATATCCTTGTTGGAGGAAGGTTGCACAATTCATCTATTTGGATGCCTCTTGATCGAAACTTGTTCGAAGTCCTCTATCTCTTGTGTCCATATTTTTGGCGGATGGAAGTGGGACATTTAGTGGGAAATATCGAAAGAGATGGTCGTGCTCATGACATTTACGACAATAGAATGGGATGTGTTCATAGTCAATGGTTGGTACCCATTATGTATCCTGATAGATAAATTAGCTCAAGTCCGAAAGGGGTTTGGAGATTCCTGCATGAGCGAGTATAAGAGGATCTATACTGATGCTATTGTAAAATCCTCTTTGTATGGATTAAATTTATCTTCCCAGGGTCTTAGATACAAACTAGCCGAATTAAAGAAGTAAGGGACATTTTCAAAGACCTTGTCTCTATCTTTCAGAATGGTAAAAACTGTTGTGAAGAACCCGTTGGATCCTAATTTGAGATCCACTTGACCCTTGAGATTCCAATTTTCTTTGATCCACCAAATCAAATATTTTTCTGTGGGCCATAAGCCCATGAATTTGTTGATGAATGCATGATCTTGCATGAACTGAATGCATTCTCCAATCTTTGTAGGGGTGATATCATATTTAAGGGTTTCTTCAACTTGTGGGATACAATGATTTGTACCTTTGAATGTAGATTGTTTCTGGTTACAAGAATCTTGGTTGATGCCCTAGTTTTCATCTTCGGGGTTCCCTGCACCCCACACTCCACTAGCATTGTTTACATTATTGTCTCCATTTGATGGGATTAGATTCCTTTTGTGAGAAGGTTGTCACCTTCCTACAATAACACTAATGTAAGAGGGAGTTGCACCCCCTCCAGTCGCTTCCATGATAAGTTGAAACAAACCCTAGCTCAGAGCTAGTTGCAAAACCCTAATTTGAACTTAGAGCAATCGTCTGCTTCAATCCAAAATAATTCTTACCTCACACACTCATCATCAATATATAAATAAAAAAAATTTAACTCTAAAATATATAAAATTAAATATATCAATTTTAAGAAACTAAACTCAAACAATCACCACTAACATGATGATGATGGTTATTAAGGTCTATTGAGACCAACTTTGATTTATTGGACATTAAGAAAAGATAAAATAAAAGATAATGAATTACTCGATTTGTTCTAGAATTGAGATTTAATGTTGGTGTATGTAAGACATTCTAAAAGAAAGTGTTTTTCATTTTCATCCTTGAGATTTAGTGTGGGTGTATGTAAGAGATATTCTTTAGATCCAAAACATTTTAGAAATTGTTCAATGCTCTTACTAGGAAGAACGGGATTTTGTTCTTATTTTAACAATGTCTATTTCCTTCTTTACCCTAATTAAAATAGAGAGATACTTTTGATTTCATAGATTAAGGCTAATCACTTCCTTACAATATCTTAATTTTCTCCCAACACATTTTCTCCTTAAATTTAGATGTACTAACATTTTTAATATTATCAATATTTTGGAGAGTGACCTCATCCTCAATTCTCCAATGATTTAACCAAGGCTTGGCATCTCTATGTCAACTCCCCTTGAGTTACATGTGGTTTTCATTGGAGGTTGAGGAAATCTTAGAAAACCTTGTCTTCCATGTTGTTTAACTTGTTGTACATTAGGTACCTAGTCATAACCACCCTCTCAATAGGAGAAAGTCTCTATTTTATGAAGAAGATAGGATATGGTGCATTGCCTTTAATTTTAAATTATAAGTTATAAATGTTTTTAGATTTATTCATTTTTTTTCCCATGATTCTCTAGATATGCTCAAACCCAAAACTTCATAACCATACAAAATAATAACTTTGTAACCATATAAAATATAGGAGTCATTTATTCTTTTTTCAATTTTATAATTATAATTAATATTTAAAGACTTTAATACAATCTTATCCCACAAACAAACAAGGGGTTCCTTATCCCACAAACAAGGGGTCTCATACACCAATTTGGTATATGGCTTGGCTATGATCTTAAAAATAGATTATTATTTTTATTATAAAATTATTTAGTCAAAATAATAATAATAATAATAATAATAATTTATTTTTAAAGTCATAATCAAGCTAGACACCCCTTTTGAAAATAAACCTGTAACTTCCTCAAGAAACACACATTCTTAATCATTAAATCAATATCGCCCATGATCTTAAAAATAAATTATTATTTTTATTGTAACATTATTTAATCAAAATTATAATAATAATTTATTTTTAATGTTCCAGTCAAACTAGACATGCTTTTAAAATTAAACCTGTAACTTTCTCTAAGAAAAAACACACATTCTTAATCATTCCACCAACTCAAACCAATATAGAACTGAGTGATTATTATTTATGTTATGTGATGTGATTTCATTTGACTTAATACACATTTTTCCTCCCTGAATTCTGTACCTGATTTTCTCGATATAATGATTCATCTGTAATGTGAGTTCGATTTCAAGTTCGGTAAAGATGTGATCCAGCAATTTGTAGTATCTTCATAGACAGATTGACTGATATCTTTGCTTTGAAATTACGACAATTTAGTAATTTTCAACAGAATTTCACGGAAAACAGATTGCAAAATCATAAGAAAGTGTTATCTACAGTATTCAAAGGTAAAATTTTGGCATATTTTGACTTCAAATTTTTTTGTTTTTCAAAATAATTTATAATTGTAGTCATTTCTGTCTAAGAAAAACTTTTCATTGATGGCCAGGGATTTATCAAGGTGTTGAGATTAATCTTTTCTGATATATTTGGAGAATACCAGAAGAACAGGCTCACCCGACCTTGTCAAACTTCTTCAGAGTTATGGCCAAGGTAGATGATGAACTATGCTTTACTATCGTATAGTAATTCAAGTGTATTCGTTGGAGCATTAAATCACTGGATGTAGTATATTGTTCCTCTAAAATTTTTATTTTTAGAAAAGAACCGCCGTCTCTGCCAAATTAAGGAATGTTTAGTCATCAGAGTAATAAATAGTTTAAAATGAAACTAAATAAATCCTTTCTTGATGGCCGAACCCTCGCTGAGTCGCTGTGTGCAAACGGTTCAAGTCTTGGACGCATTCATACTTTTTATCGCTCGGTAGCTTTAATGCAGTTTAATGTCCGGTAAAATCTGTAATATTTACCTGTGAGACCGAAAAACTTTGCAATTTAAGCTACGCTGTCTGAAACGGTTCAAGTCTGACGGTACTTCATTGACTTTTGGAGATGGAGAGTATTATGTAAAAGAACCCCTGAAAATGGATACATTTATGTCTTTCTACGACGTAGAGGCTTTACAGCGATTGCAGGTCTGGTATACCGCTTTCGGACAACTAAAATCCTTACATTTTAACCAGGATTTCATACATTTAAAACTTTCTGCTGTTAAGATACATGACGTAATGGAGAAAATTCACTTAATTTTAGCAATATAGCGATCAATTTTGCTGTTAAGATACATGAAGTAATGCAGAAAATTCACTTAATTTTAGCAATTTAGCGGTCAATTGTTTTTTAGGGAGATTAAAAATAGCAAGGTTTGCTTTTGAAATGATAATACTGCGTCTTTAGGTCGATAAAAGCTTTCATTTGAAGTTTCCAGAGCATTAGAAGCCTTCGATATGTCAAAACGAAGCAAATTAGCAAATTATTTGTGTAGCCGTTGGTACTAAATCCGATTGTAGGTTCAGGTCATCGGATCGATAAAGTTAATTGTTAACTTTGTGGCTGGTCCTTCGATGATCTTAATCTACAATATTCCGGTTATCAGAAGATTCAGCAATAAAGTTAATAGTTAACTTTATGGCTGGGCTTTTCGATGACTCTAATTACAACTGATAATCAAATTCCCAGAATCGAGCTTGTTCCGAGAACAGAGGTTGTTTCAGGTAAGAGTGATGTTTGGGAATTGAAGCTAATCATTTTGCAAATATTTCAATTTCATTTTGATCAATTTGCGAGTGTTTCCATTGCATTTTAAAGAAGGAAAAAGTTTCAGCTCTTTGATTTAACATAAATTTCTGGTTTGCTTTAAACATAAATTTCTTCACAAGCTTTCCAAAATTTTATGTTAAATCAAACACCGCAATAATTTCTGTTTAAAGCATTACAGTCAAAATGGAAAGAATAATTTATGTTCTGTCAAGCCTCTTCAGAATATGCTCTTAATCATAGGTAATCTTAATAGCTTGTAAACGAAGAATATCTAACTCATTGAGCAATTTCTAAATTTGCCTAACCATTTGCCTACTACCTTCCTATAATAAAACCCTGGATATTCCATGAGGCAACTTTCTTTAAATGTCGATGGGAACGAATTTCATTTCCTTCTCATTATCTCCCTGGATATTCCATGAGGCAACTTTCTTTAAATGTCGATGGAAATGAATTTCATTTCCTCCTTATTATCTCCTTACCCGTTTACAGGGGTTTAATGTTTTAGGGCAAGTTTCAATATTGCAAACCATTGATCTAGAGTAGAGTAGTTGATCTAATCCAAATAAGCTAATGGTTATAAGACAGTATTTGCAAGATAATTTGGTGATTAATGAAGGTTAGATAAATTATCAAAGGTAATCTAAATATAAAAGTACATAAGATACAAGAGAAATAAATAAAACAAAGAATAATAATAGGAAAGAAAAAATGTGAAACCTGAAATGAAAGGTCATGCCCTTTGGCCTTCCCATTACCCCAACTCTTCATATTTCTTTCTGTACTTTCACTTTCAAAGAGTATTTTGGCAAAGGAGGAGAGTATGCATATAGATCATTAGTTGCATTATAACTAGAGATCCTCTAAATGAAAATTGAACATACTTGGTTAACTCTAATTAATTGGCATTCTCTTTGTTAGTTTGTTGAGTCATGACTTGCCATAACAATCCAATTAACTATTTTGTTTTGTAAATTGCATTTCATATTGTCTTGGTCATGTTGATTAACGGTAGAATCATACAAACAACGTCCAATGAACCAAAAGCAATAGTAATATACTATGTCCTTAGTTCTCATTTGTGCACAACTCGGTTCATTTACCAATTGATTGATGTGTTTATTAAATTCATCCTAGAAATCAAGTCTAGTCTAATGTGTTGTTAATTACAATAGCTAGAAGTTTCAGACCATTTATCTAATTGGGTGAATGAGATCGAGGGTTGTAGCGAAAGTGTTGTTGCACAGATCCAACTGGTTCCTATTCTTAGAATTTCATAAATAGCAATCCATTCCTATTTTAAGTGGTTGTTGGCATTAAAAAAATCGTACACATTTGTTGTGGGGCTTTCTTGTTATATGTTTGATATTGGATACTTACAAGCAGATTTCATAGATAAAAAATGTATCCCTTCTCTCACTTACTCAATCGATCTCTGTATCACAATAAATCACAACCCAACATGCTATTTATAAATTCTGGGTATGATTCGACTCGGGAAAAGTGTGAGGCAACATTGAGTGTTTTCAAACTTCCTCAAAAAATCGCGTGGGTAAGAACATCCCTAGCCAACATTCTTTCTTCTACCCTCCAAATATATGTGGACCATTAAGAATGTGTGTGGGAATCCTTCAATGGTACATTGTAGAGGGAAGATGACTAACATTAATGCAAATTGAATCATAGTAGCCTAGAGATGTTATTTTCCTTTAGTGAACTGGATGAATAATTTACCTCTTTAAGTGTTTTTGTGTGTTGAAATATTCATATGCATATTGGTTGACCTACAACCACCATTCCTTACTTGGTCACTAGTGTAACTAATGGAAAGCTACAAAAATCTTGAATACTGAGTGTTTTATTACTAGACACTATGTACAATGTCATTTTGCTTAGCCATGTGTCTATATTCCTTGTTGGAAACTTGGTGGGAAAATTCTTTTTGGAACCTACAACCATGCATGGGTATGTCTAAGTAATTTTCTCACTCAACTATCTATATATATTCGATTAATTGTGTGGGCATGTTTTCAATTTGCTTGCTTATTGTTTAATTAATGAGCAGTTACAACCATCCATGAAGATGCATAATTTGTTGCTTATTTAAATTGTAGATATTTCATCAAATGTAATTGTGAAGGGGAAGAACGTTACCATTTTGTATGTTGTGTAGGCACAGAACTTTGATTGTATAGTGGGTTACTTGGTTGGCCCCATATAGAGGCCGTGGGTCTGCTCCTTGAAATGCATTTGTCTTGCCCTTGCAAAGAAAACAAACAAGGTATTGTAACTAGAACCATAATAGAGACAACTTAGGCCTCCTAGAGAATAACAATCAAAGAACATTTCATATTATTTCAAGTTAAACAAAATCCAATAACATAAATTCCAGAGGTATATTAAAAAGATATTTTCATTTGCTACTTGTCTTCAACATTCATTGAATGACTTTCCAATTGCAAACTAGAATGTTGGACTGGTAAGTTTTAAAGAGAAGAGTTTAGTTCCTTTGCTGGAAATAAAAAAAGAGTGAGTTGATCCATTGTTGAGTATTGGCCCCAGGAAATAATCCAATAACACAAGCATAGAGTCTTTTTGAGCCAACATACACTATGTATGGAGGCCTTGTAGCCATTATGAGAACAAAAATCTCTATACAAGAGAGAAATAGAGATAAGAGGTTATTTCCACAAGGTATTTGCGTTAGTGAAGAAAGTGGGCTATAAGTCCCTCATTTACAAAGCATATGGTATCAGATAAGTTGAATCCTTGACTGTGACATAGCTATCAAAACTTTGAAGAGATCACAGACTCAACGTGGGTAAAGGAAATACATAAAGGTTGGAAGAATTAAGGGCCATCAATGTTCAATTTCAAGAAGAGAACAAATGTTTGAAATATAAGGCCCATATGTAGGAATAGAGGATGAAATAGATGGAGAAGAAACTTGAGACTTCTACCAAACTACTACCATTGCTAAAGAAGTGATTTGATGAATGAAAAAATACTCCCTCACTACTATCATAAAAAAATGGGATAAGAGTAGAGTTCGACTTGTATACTTGGGAGAGAAGGTCATCTACATGGATAGTTGGCAGGAGGACAAGCTCACTCAGATGATGGCTCAACTACACCTAAAGTTGTCAATGAAGGAAGAAACAATATATAAGACACAAGCAATTTTCTAAGATACCAAGGAAGTAATTCCACATTCCATTGCCACTACTGAGGCTAGCACCATCGCTAAGACAAAGTTGGTAAGATCACCTTCCTTAGAATTTTCTTAAGAGAATTTTGGTGAATTTGAAAAGCATACTAGAGGCATTGGATTGAAATTGTTAAGGTAGATGGGCTATGATGGAAAAGGGATAGGAAAGAGAAGACAATGCACCCTAGTCCCCATTCTAGTTACATTAAGGGTCCAGCATGAAGGCCTAGATTTCTATGGTAGAGGGAAAAATCCCATGGATATCTTTGTTGGCATTCAATGGCATTGTATTGAAACACCACATGTTACATTGATTACATTTATTTTATACAAATATTGAAAAGAATCATTTCTAGGAATATCCAACTAGTTTCTATTCTCAAAATTTCATAAATAACAATCCATTCCTATTTTAAGTGGTCGTTGACATTCAAAAAACGGTACACATTCGTTGTGGGGATTTATTGTTATACGTGCATTTGATATTGGTTTCTTACAAGCAGATTACATAGCTAAAAAATGTATCCCTTCTCTCACTTACTCAATTGATCTTTGCATGACAATAAATCACAACCCAATGTGTTATTTGTAAATTTGTGGGTATGATTCGACTTGGGAAAAGTGTGAGGCAACATTGAGTGTTTTCAAACTTCCTCAAAAAATCGCGTGGGTAAGAAAATCCCTGGCCAACATTCTTTCTTCTACCCTCCAAATATACATGGACCATTAAGAATGTGTGTGGGAATTCTTCGATGGTACATTGTAGAGGGAAGATGAATAGCATTAATGAAAATTAATTCATAGTAGCTTAGAGATGTTCTTTTCCTTTAGTGAACTGGATGAATAATTTACCTCTTTAAGTGTTGTTGTGTATTGAAATATTCATATACATATTGGTTGACCTACAACCACCATTTCTTACTTGGTCACTGGTGTAACTAACAGAAAGCTACAAAAATCTTGAATATCGAGTATTCTATTAGTAGACACTATGTACAATGTCATTTTGCTTAGCCATGTGTCTATACTCCTTGTTTGAAACTTGGTGGGAAAAAAATTTCGGAACCTACACCCATGCATGGGTATGTCTAAGTAATTTTCTCACTCAACTATCTATATATATTCGATTAATTGTGTGGGCATATTTTCAATTTCCTTGATTGTCGTTTAATTAATGAGCAACTACAACCATCCATGACGAGGCATAATTTATTGCTTATTTAAATTGTAGACATATAATCAAATGTAATTGTGAAGGGGCAGAATATTCCCATTTTGTATGTTGTGTAGGCACAAAACTTTGATTGTATAGTGGGTTGCTTGGTTGGCCCCATATAGAGGTAGTGGGTTTGCTCCTTGAAAGGCATTTGTCTTTCCCTTGTGATGATCCAGATTTTATGAGTAGAACGAAATGACTACAAATTATTAACAGGTGCTTAACACAAAATAACAGAGATACAGTAACATTGGTTTTCTATTCAATAAGGAAATAAGCCGAAACTATAAAATGCAGCATAAAACAAGCTTGTTGGAATGGTGGTTTCTTATCTCTGAGAAGAGATGTCACGGTTATGCTCATTCACAAGAAGATGATTAAAATGAGGCTCTGAAGGAATTTTTACAATAAACAGGAATTCCAAAAACCCTAGACATCCAAAAACCTAACCCTAGGAGATGAAGAGCCAAAAGTCATGTGGGCCCCGTTTGGGTAAGTTAGTACATCAACTTCCCGAGGTCATAACTTTTGCATACGATCTTCGCTTTAGGCGCATGATAGCCCGTTGGAAAGGTATCACCGAGGAGATTCATTTTGGGGGAAACATGAAAGGAACTTCCATGTTGCTCCTTGTTTTCCAAAAAATGTTGTTTAGGGCCTCAAAACAGATCCAAAAGTTTCAGGACCCGAAAAACTACTAAAAATAATAAATTACAGAAATTGCCAGAAAACTGTTTTGAGCTAGTTGGAAAAGGTAGGTGGCCACCAATATCCACCTGGATCAATCCTCCCTCCTTAGGATGCAATGGTCTCCATTGCATTGAGTTCCCCCATCAAATGAGAAAATTTTTGCTGAATTTGGCCCCGGGTGAGCCACTTGCCTTGGTGCAGGAGCTGCCCTACTTTGATGACTCGATAAAGCTGGATCCTTTGTTGTCGAGTGCCCTTGATCTGTGTGCCCACAATATGATCATTGGATGCCTATTGTATGCATTCAAGGTTGAGCTACATTGGTGTTAGCTATTCTGATACTTCTAAGGTGTCCAATAATGGTGGGAAATAAGGGCGAAGGAGATCCACGTTGAACATTGGGTGCATGCCAAGGAAAGGAGGAATGTTGAGCTCAAAATAATTATCCCTCACGGCCTTGGTGATGGTGTACGACCCATAATGGAGTGGGTGAAGCTTCCGATGGGGTCTTGTAAGGCATTCTTTATGCAAGTGCAACCAAACTTTGTTGTCGACCTGAAAGTTATGTGGCACCCAATATTGATCATGGCGTTGCTTGTACTTGTCATTGGACTTCTGTAGGATATCCTGAACCTGTTGGTGGATGTGTTGGATCCGCTCAATGAACCGGGTGGCTTTGTCAGCTTCATTTGGAGCAGGAGATGAGTCGATCGAGGTGACACAAGGGGAAGTGCAACATCTATGGGACCCAATGGTTGGAATCCCAACCCCACCTGAAAGGGGTTGTGGTCGATTGAACTATGCAAGGATCGGTTGTAGATATGATGGAAATAGGTAAGGCTCTCATCCCATGTGAGAGGGTGCTTGGAATTATACATGTGAAGAATATGCACAATCATTCGAGTTACAACCTTGGTTTGGCCATCTGTCTGGGGGTGGAAGGTCGTGGATTTGGTGATCTTGGTGTCCAATAGTGACCAGAGAATCGACCAAAATGTGTTGAGAAATCGACTGTCCCAATCTGAGACAATGGTTTGTGGGATTCCAAAATGTACCTAGACTCGTTCAAATAATATCTTGGCAGTGGCCTCTGTTGTGATTCTCTTCTTGCAGGAAACCATAATCGCCATCTTAGAAAAGCGATCAAAAACCACAAAAACACAGTAATTTCCCTGCTTGGTGGATGGGAGGCCCGACATGTAGTCCATTAAGATGGTTTCCCATGGTCTGTCAGGAGTAGGAAGAGGGGTGTACATGCCCTGTTTCTTAGTGGTCAGTTTGGCAATAGCACAGACAGTGCAAAACCTGATATACTTGTTGAACTCTTGTCAAAGTTTCAGTTAGTAGAAATGTTTCTGTAGCATCACCACTGTCTTTTCTACACCGAAGTGTCCTACCACCCAACTGTAGTGGGCTTCCCAGATCATCTTTTCTCGCTCGCTTGATGGAAAAAAGATATGGCATAGACAACACAACAACCCATCATGAATATGGAAATTATCGACAACTGTGTTTGCACCCAACATTTGGTAGGTGGTGGCAAAGTCCGAGTCTATCTCATAGAGTTGGGGCCATCCAGAGGTCTCATGGCCGCAAGAGTCTAGCACCGTGGTGTGCCGCAACTGGAAGTATGTTGAGGCAATCAACGACACGGTTGGTGCTTCCTATTTTATACTTGATGTTGAGGTGGAATTGCTGCAAGTATGTGGACCACTTTTGATGGTGGTCATTCTGCAATTTTCCTTGTGTTTGCATGAATTGCAGTGGCTTATGATCAGTGTGGATGATTGTCTCCTTCCTAAGAATGTAATGTCTCCACTGGCGACAGGCTTGCACAATGGAGTACATTTCTTTGTCGTAAGAAGGGTACTTATGGACAACATATAATAGTGTCTCACTATGATAGGCCATGGGGTGGCTGTGTTGAGTGAGAAAGACGCCCACAACATAGTCTAAAGCATATGTCTCAATATCAAAGGGCTTCTATAGGTCTGGTAGTGAAAGTACTGGGGCTGAGCACAAGCGTTGCTTCAAATCATCGAACGCTTGTTGTTGGGACCGGCCCCATGCAAATTTCACCTTACCACCACCCCTAGTTATTTGGCTGAGGGCCCATGCAATATGGGAGAATCCCAACACGAACCTGCGGTAGAAATTGGCAAGGCCCAAGAAGCTCCAAATCTTAGTGAGTGTCGTTGGGGTTGGCCAGTCACAAATGACTAGGATCTTGGCTGGATCCACATGTTTGTCATGCTTATCAATGATGTAGCCTAGGTAATGGACCCTGTTCATGCCGAAGGAGAATTTTTCCAAGTTGGCGTATAACTTGTGCTATTGCAGGGTGTGCATAACCTGTTGAATATGATACAAGTGTTCGACCCAAGTCTTGTTGTAAATGAGAATGTCATCTAGATACACCACTACAAAAGTATTGGTGAATGGCCGTAGGATATTGCCCATCATCCTCATGAAAGTGGCTGGAGCATTTTTCAAACCAAAGGGCATGACCAACCATTCAAAAAGGTCTTCCTTTGACTTGAAGACAATCTTCCATACATATGTCTGTTCAATTGGGACCTAGTGGTAGCCAGACTTCAGATCAATCTTACTGAAGTATTTGGCCCCCATGAGTTGATCAAGGAGGTCATCAATTCAGGGAATCGGGTACCAGTTTCTGACTGTGATTTTATTTAGAGCCTGGTAATCAATGTAGAGTTTCCAGGTTCTATCTTTCTTCTGTACTAGCATGATTGGGCTCCCGCAAGGTGATGAGATGGGATGGATGTGCCCCTTGTGGAGAAGTTCTTGGATCTGTCACTTTATTTCCTCATTCCCTAACAGAGAGCGACGACAGACTGGCCCATTGGGCAGCGGTGCGTCGGGGGTTAGATCAATGGGGTGCTTGACCTGACAGTGCAGAGGTAACCCGGTAAGTGAGGAGAAGATATCTGAGTATTCTTCCACGACCTTATCTACTTTCTTATGCTATGTGGAGAGGTCAATTGCAGATAACCTGGATGTGGTTGTGATCTTTCGCTCATTCTAAGAGTGAATCACGAAGAAGACAAACTTCCCCATCTGAGAGATGACCTTCCTGCATTGCTTAGCAAAGATCAAGGAAATAACACTATGTGGGACTGCCTCGGGTATCCTGTACAATTTCCTATTCAAAGTAATAATAACACTATGAGTCCTAGACTCATATACAACATGACGTTTCCATAAATAAGGTTGGCCCAAAATAACATCACAAACGTCAAGAGGAGAAACATCACACAATACCTCATCTTTGAAGGGCTTGATGTCGTACAATAGTCGACACTGTTGGTTGATGCAAAGATCGCTTCTTTGGCAGATCCATCCAATGGTGTAGGGTTGTGGGTGTGGCGTTGTCAGCAAGGTCGATCGCTTGACGACCTCTGCTAAGATGAGGTTCTTCTAGCTACCACTATCAATGATGACGTGAAGCGGGGTGCCTTTTACCAACATCTGTGAATGGAAGAGGCTCTCTCCTTCTTCTAGCTCGTCTGGTTCACTAGGCTGGAGCTTGGTGGTAGCAACGGTGGCACTAGGTTCCACATCAATGATCTGTCTTACCCTTTCTGATTCTAACTCAGATTCAAAACTTGCATCTGATTCAGAGGCTTTCACTTCGACCACCATCGACTTCTTTGAGCGACAGTCAACAGTGTTATGCCAAGGGATCTTATGGAAGTCGCACCACTTCTCGGTGTCTTTCTTTGTCTTTCTGATGTCCTTATTTGCTTGCGGCTTGGACTAGTTGTCCTGATACTAGCCATCTTTTCTTTGTCCTTTGTTCTATGGATTGGGGCTGCCATTTCCTGTCTTTTGTTGTGAGGGATTCCCAGGCCCAAATTGATGCGTCTTTTGTTTGAGCTTCTGCTTGATTTTGACGACATATCGGTAGGTCGCGCCCAAGGATGAGATGTCCATAAATTCCATTTCAGTCTAGATGTATCTATGCAGAGCACCGCGATAATTGAGCACCAGATGTCACGCTGAATATTTGATACCCAGCTTGGTGCACAGGGTATGGAAGATATTTGTGAAATCTGGCACTGCTTGGTCTCTTTCTTGCCACAGTGTGGTCCATTTGGTATACAAGTCGTCATAACTTCCGATAGGGTAGTATTGTTCCTTAATAACATCCCTAAAGGATTCCCAGGTGGTCGTGACTGTAAATAATGAGGGTTCCTCTGTTTCCTTTTGCTCACATAAATTTTCCCACAAATCTTTGACATGAGGAACAACTTTGAGGAGCGAAAAAGTAATCTTTTCTCTATTCGAAAAGTTATGGACATAAAAATACCCTTCTAGTAGATTCAACCAGTTGTCTACAACATCTATGTCTATCTGACCTTCAAATATAGTAACATCAAAGTTTATTTTTACCTTGAAGGGGGCGTCACCTCCGCTCGAAGAAGATGTGTCACGTGTTGGTAGCCACCGAAGGATTTGTGCAAAACTATCCATCATCTCGTTCCTCTGTTGCATGAGGGATTCCTCAAGAAACATTTTGAAACGATATCCTGTCCTGTCATCTTTCTTTTCTCCTACTATGAGAGGTCGCTTGGGCATGTGAGAGCTTTTTTCCTCAAGAGAAACAAGCTCGAGACCCAACTCTTTGTACTCCGACCTCGTTGGGGACATGCATTAAGATGACAAGGAAAAGACTGCTCTGATACCACTGATCCAGATTTTATGAGCAGAACGAAATGACTACAGATTATTAACAGGTGCTTAACACAAAATAACAAAGATACAGTAAAATTTGTTTTTTATTCAATAAGGAAATAAGCCGAAACTGTAAAATGCAGCGGAAAACAAGCTTGCTGGAATGGTGGCGGCTTATCTATGAGAAGAGATGTGACAGCTGCGCTCATTTGCAAGAAGATGATTATAATGAGGATCTGAAGGCATTTTTACAATAAACAGGAATGACAAAAACCCTAGACATCCAAAAACCTAACCCTAGGAGATGAAGCGCCAAAAGCCATGTGGGCCTCGTTTGGGTAAGTTAGTACATCAACTTCTCGGGGTCGTAACTTTTGCATATGATCTCCATTTTAGGCGCATGATAGCCCATTGGAAAGGTATCGTAAAGGAGATTCATTTGGGGGGAAACATCAAAGGAACTTCCATGTTTCTCCCTGTTTTCCCAAAAAACTTTGTTTAGGGCCTCATAGCGACTCCAGAAGTTTCAAGACCCAAAAAACTGCTAAAAATAGTAAATTACCAAAATTGCAAGAAAATTGTTTTGAGCCAGTTGGAAAAGGTGGGTGGCCACCGATATCCACCTAGATCATGTGATCCACATTATTTTGAGAAATAAATTAAGGCGGAAATATAATAAGTAAATACACATATATATTTCTAGAAACATAGAGATACAATAGTGCACAATTTTTATTAATGAAAGAAATCTACAGAAACTATAAAAATAGAGAGTGAATGAACTCGCTAGAATGGTGAGAGCTTATCTATGAGAAGAGATGTGATGGATACACTCATTTGCAAGAAGATGTTGTTTACAATGAGGCTCGAAAGGCCTTTTTAACATAAAGAAAATCCAAAACCCTAACCCCAGAAGATGAAACGCCAAAAGGTTTGTGGGCCCCGATGGGGGTAGTTGATGCATCAACCTCCCGAGGACGTAAATTTTACATATGATATCCATTTTGGGCGCATGATAGCTCATTGGAAAGTTCTAGCTGAGGAAAACACATTATGTTTAGCCTAGCATCTACTTTCAGCTACATGTTATAGGCACTTCCGAGCCAAGAAAAACATTGTTTAGGTCCTCAAAATGATCCCAGAAGTTCAGGACCCAAAAAACCATAGAAAAACTGCCAAGGTGGAAGCCTTATGTTTTGAGCCAGTGGAATAGGTGGGTGGCCATTGATATCCATCTAGATCATCTTGCAAAGTCAACAAACAAGGTATTGTAACTAGAACCATAATAGAGACAACTTAGTCTTGCTAGAGAATAACAATCAAAGAACATGTCATATTATATAGAGTTAAATGAAATCCAATAACATAAATTGTAGAGGTATATTAAATAGATATTTTCATTTTCCAATTGTCTTCAACTTTCATTGAATGACTTTAAAGAGACGAGTTTACTTCCTTTGCTGACAATAAAAAAAGAGTGAGTTTCTCCATTGTTGAGTATTGGCCTCGGGAAATAAGCCAATAACACAAGCATAGAGTCTTTTGGAGACAACCTACATTGAGTATGGAGGCCTTGTAGCCATTATGAGAAAAAAAATATCTATACAAGAGAGAAATAGAGATAAGAGGTTATCTCCACATGGCATTTGTGTTAGTGAAGCAAGTGAACTTTAAGTCCCTCGTTTACAGAGTATATGGTATCAAATAAGTGGAATCCTTGACTGTGACATAGATATCAAAACTTTGAAGATATCATAGACTCAACATGAGTAAAGGAAATACATAAAGGTTGGAGGAATTAAGGGCCATCAATGTTCAATTTCAATAAGAGAACAAATGATTGAAAGAGAAGGTCCATATGTAGGACTAGAGGATGAAATAAGTGGAGAAGAAACTTGATACTTCTGCCAAACTACTACCATTTCTAAAGAATCGATTTGATGAATGAAAAATATTCCCTCACTAATATCATGAAAAATTGGGATAAGAGTAGAGTTCAACTTGTACACTTGGGAGAGAAGGTCATCTATATGGATAGTTGGCAGGAGGACAAGCTCACTTATATGATGGATCAACTACACCTAAAGTTGTCAATGAAGGAGGAAACAATATATAACACACAATAAATTGTCTAAGAGATCAAGGAAACAATGCCACCTTCCTTTTCCACCACTGAGGCTAGCACCATCGCTAAGACAAAATTGGTAATATCACCTTCCTTATAATTTTCTGAAGAGAATTTTGGTGAATTTGAAAAGCATACTAGAGGCATTGGATTGAAATTGTTAAGGTAGATGGGCTATGATGGACAAGGGATATGCAAGAGAAGACAAGGCACCTTAATCCCCATTGTATTTGCACCGAGGGTCAAGAATGACTGCCTAGGTTTCTATGGCAGAGGGAAAAATCCCATGGATATCTTTGTTGGCATTCAATGACATTGTATTGAAACACCACATGTTATATTGATTACATTTTTTTATACAAAGATTGAAAAGATTGGTTACCTTTATGTGATATGCATTGACATTCCCTAGTGAATATGAGAGAATCTTTTAGGAGCTGGACCTACCGGTCGGGGATGGAATTTGGGTCTTATACTTCCTAGGAAATTCCCATGGATTGGATATTAAGATCATCGAGATCCATTTCTTCCTCGTCGTCTAATTCAATTCCAATGTCATTATCTTCTTGCATGTTCTTGTCCATATCTATTCCATCCTGGGAGATTATATTCATTGTTTTTCATCTCGTAGCACTCTCTTCCACATTTTTACTTGGTTCAACTTGTACACTTGGGAGAGAAGGTCATTTAGATGGATAGATGGCAAGAGGACAAGCTCACTCAGATGATGGCTCAACGACACCTAAAATTGGAAATGAAGGAAGAAACACTATATAAGACACAAGCAACTATCTAAGAGGCCAAGGAAGTAATGTGACCTTCCATTTCCACTATTGAGGCTAGCATCATGGATGAGACAAAATTGGTAAGATCACCTTCCTTAGAATTTTATCAAGAAAATTTTGGTGAATTTGAAAAGCATACTAGAGGAATTGGATTGAAATTGTTAAGGTAGATGGGCTATGGTGGAAAAGGTATAGGAAAGAGAAGACAAGGAACCTTAATCCTCATTGTAGCTACACTGAGGGTCAAGCATGAATGCCTAGGTTTCTATGGTAGAGGGGAAAATCCCATGACCATGAATACCACTTTTGTGAAGGTGAAGGACATGGTATAGTTGGCCTACTCATTAGAAGAAAGAGAAATAGTACATGAAGGTGGAAACCCACTACCACCTCAGCCTTTTTATGGTGGATTGTAGAATGTAAGTGATGAAAAGAGTTCAAAGACTCAACCTACAACTCCACTCGAAAGAAGCATCAAGTATATTATTTAGAAGAAGAAGAAGAATCATGGGTATGCATTAGATAAGGAATCCTTTGTTTGTCATTTATGTAGAAATAAAGACCATAGTGTTGATAGATATTGGTACTAAAAGGTGTGCTCATTTTGTGGGAATAAATTCCATCTAGACACATATTGTTGGGAGAGGCAAGCCATATGCCACAAGCCATATTGTTTTCAAAGGAGGAATGTCAAGAAGGCTTTCCCAAACCAAAAAAAAATCATAGGCACTTGGAGAAAATAAGAATGTTAAGAAGTCCATACATTAGTGCTAAGAATTTTTTCCACCACTACAAGTTGATTAGCCACTGGGAATAAAAGTGTTGGATATTTCATCCAACACTTCACCTCAAAAACCACATAGTCAAGAGAAGAGTATGGAGAGTGAAGAGTAAAGAGGATGAAGAGTTCCCTACATCTCTAACCCAAGGAGTAGAATTTGTCCAAGGGTTTGTAGTAGCACAAGAGGTTAGGCTCACCAATGAAGAAATAAATTATTCGGTGGAAGTAGGAGAGATTGAAGAAGGATCTCAAGCATGGGATGACATTTATTTCATTTTGAGTTGGTTGAAGAAATACTCACTGAAAAATGATATAGCTTACTAATGATCAAGTCTCCTACAACCAACATGTAGGGTTATGTGAGACTGCCATTCAATTTACATGGCCACATAGAATGGTTTTGATTTCGGGAAGCAATTGGTCCTAGCAGAAGAAAGTAGTCACATGACCTCTTATGGAATTTGATGCAGGAGCATCGCCAACACATCAAGCGAGCCAACACATCAAGGGGAAGCCAGCTGGATGAGCTAGCACACATTTTGAAAATACTTTGGGAATTGTTGCGCAAGTCTTTAAATGAAGTCATTTAAGAAAAGGCGCACTTGTATATTGTAATGGACCTTGAGAGGATAGCTCTCGTCCTTAGGTAGATAGACGACATTTAATTTAGTTAATGCTGGTAGATAGGAATTTAAGTCTAGATTTGATAGCTTAGAAGTCCAAGAGGGAAAACGGATATAGACACCCTCATTGTATTATTGTAACATATCGAGAACAAGAGCAAGAGAAGAGAAGAGCAAGCAGAGAGCTGTATGAAGAACACCCATGTACAGATAATGAATTAATAGAAGGAAGCTTTGATTCAATTTCATGGTTTTGTGTTGTTTCTCTGTGTATTGATGTTTTGCTCATGAATATTTGATTCCTGTCATACATTTTCTTTCATATGCTGTGTATGTGATTTCATGGTTGAATTGAAGTATGAGAGGGTGAGTGATTGAGTCTCAATTGTTTCTCTAATTGAGCCAGAGGATTCTTGCAAGGAGTGCAACCGAATCGTCCGTAAGGAGTGCGTTGACAGAAGGGTTCAATTAGAGATAACTTTTGTTCTTATTTCTTCGAAGGTGCAGATAAGCACAGTGCCATGTAAGGAGTGCACAGGCCAAGCAAAGTCTCAGAGTTGCGATTCTGAGCAAAGTATTGAAAGACTGTTGTTGCTGGAGTGTGCAGAGTCGAGTGCCTTCAACACTTAGACGTTGTTGAATATTTTCCGCAAGGAGTGCGCACAAGAAGTTCTCAAAAGGACTTGAGAAGTCGAGATCGAGTTCAGGGGGAGTAGGCTCTCAAATTCGTCGAAGGATTGCATAGAGAAGTTGTGCATTGAAGTGTTCGAGCGAGTGTTGAAAGTTGCGTGCAGGTGAACAAATCTTTGTGAGTAAGCATTGTGTTCATTTCACAGAAACCCATTTGGGAAGAGTGGACGATCGAAATCCTTTGTGGAGATTTCGCAAAGTTCCGGGGATCGTAGATCTTGCGGAGGCGCAAGGAGGTTACGGCAAAAGCGTGCAAAGAGTTCTAAGCTCAGGAGGGTAGAGTGTGATACAAGTCGGCTAGGGCCGTTGTATTATTTGCGAGATCGCCTATCGGGATCTCGGGAGAAGAGTGTCCAAAGCTTAGTAACGGAAATCGCGATATTGCGACAAGCGATATCCCGACGGGTATGAAATCGTGTAGGCCACAGGAGTAGGTGGAGCGGACAGGTGGCATGTCGTATGTCGGGTCATCGGAAGAGGAAAGGCTGAGAACTTGGTGTAAAAAGTCGTGAAACATGAGGACGAGAGAAGCGAAAGTGCAATAAGGTCGTATTGGCATTTCGGCACATCGAGTATCGGGAGTTGGAAACCCGAGGGCTTGGAATCGCGAATAGCGGAGTCGTGATAGAATCAAAGTCCTGATAGACGAAGAGGAAGTCAACGTTGACTATGGAATCGGGTCTCGGGGATCCGAGGGTGTAGCGCTCGACTGTTGGACTCGTGAAGTCGCGAGTTCCGATCCTCCAAAAGAAATAAGGGAGGATCGCACCGAAGAGAACCTGTGGGGTGCAGATTTATCGATAGGGAAATAGAAGAACCGTTGAGTTCTTCAGGTCGAGAAAGAAAAAAAGGTCCTGTGAGAGCGGACGTGCTCTAAGGAGTGCGGTCGGCTCTATCAAGTGGTATCAGAGCAGGGTAGCAGAGAGAAAGAGGAAATTCGTCATGCCGCCCAGGAGGGAAAGGCAATCACCTGATCCAGAGGACAGGGAGGTACGAAGAAGGGGCAGGCCAGCAGGAAATCCAGAAATGGAAAGGCAAATGCGAGATCTTCGGGAAAGACTCGAGGAGATGGAGACAACTCAGAGACGCACAACCAGTGCTGGAGATCTAAGTGACTCCGAAGGCGAAATTGAGGCTGAACACGAGGAGGAATTTGCAGCCGAAGATGCATCAACCGAGCGGTTGATAAAAGCTATTGCTAGGATGGGTGCGAAGGCAAAAATGGACATTCCAGTCTACGAGGGAAATCGGGATGTAGAAGAGTTGCTAGATTGGATTAGAGCTCTTGACACCTACTTCGATTATGAAGATATCGAAGAAGATAAGAAGGTTAGGCATGCTGTCACGCGCTTGAAAGGACATGCAGCATTATGGTGGGATGAGCTACAAGCTGACAGATGCTGCAAAGGCAAGAAGAAGATCAAGAGTTGGGATCAGATGATCGCGAAGATGAAAGTGAAGTTCATCCCAAGAGAGTACCAAATTACTCTGTTTAGGAGGATGCAGAACCTGAGACAGAAGATGATGACGGTGAAAGAATAGACTGAGGAATTCTATCGACTGAACATCAGAGCAGGTCATCGGGAGAGCGATGATGAGAAAGTCGCCAGATATATGAATGGTCTGAGATATGACATTCAGGATGAATTGAGCATGGTAACCATCAGGACGGTGGAGGATGCTTATCAGATGGCTCTGAAAGCCGAAGAGAAGCTGAGCTGTAAGCAGGGTCAGCGAGGCCGAGGCAGAAGCCAGCCAAGAGGAAAAGTAGTTGCCCAGGAGAAATATCAGAAGCCTAAAGAGGAATGGATGAAACCTTAGGGTAGAGTTGAAAGAGGTGGAACCTCGCAGCGAGGACATCAATATGCTGAACAGAGAGGGCAGCGTACAGATCAAAGCAGAGAATATGTTGATGGCAATACTTTTCCTCGTACCAGAGGTAGAGGAAGAGGCCAAGGTGGAGTAATCACATGCTTCACATGTGGAAAGAATGGACACATGTCATTTGAGTGTCTAGAGAAGAAGAAGGATAGTGGAGAAGCTCACATCACTGAAGCGCAGAAGTGTGATGTTGAGACTGAAGACACAGAAGGTGGAAGGTCGCTAATGATGCGTAAAGCTCTCTTAACACCTGGAAAGGAGGTGGAGGACTCAACTCAGAGGACCAGACTGTTAAGGACAGCTTGCAAGACCAAAGACTGGATATGCAAGGTTATTGTTGACAGTGGTAGCATGGATAATCTCGTTTTAACCAAGATGGTAGAGAAGTTAGAGCTGGAGACAACTGATCACCCGAGTCCATACAAAGTTTCATGGCTGCAGAAGGGACATTAGGTGAGTGTTACTAAACAATGCTTGGTTGAATTCAAGATAGGGGAGTATAATGATAAAGTACTCTGTGATGTCATTCCCGTGGATGTTTTCCACTTATTGCTGGGAAGACCATGGCAATATGACATAAATGTGGTTCATGATGGGAGGATGAACACATATACCCTGGAGAGAAATGGGAGGACATACAGGTTGATTCCGACAAAGGATAAGGAGGTGAAGCTGGAAGTAAGCAACACAATACTTCTCATGAGTGGGAAGGAGCTTCTCACAGAGATGGAGAAGAAAAAAGATCCACAATTCTTTGTTGTCAGAAAGCCGAGGATTGTTCTGACTGGCACAAGAGTGGATGATTTGCCAAATGATATTCAGGAACTGCTGGAAGAGTTCGATGATATCATAGTGGATGAATTACCTCATTTGTTTCCACCGATAAGAAGTGTGAGTCACCAAATAGACCTCATACTAGGAGTGAGTTTGCTGAACAAAGCTGCATATAGATTGACGCCGCAGGAAAATGAGGAGGTCAAAAGGCAGGTCCAGGATTTGTTCGACAAAGGATTGGTCAGAGAAAGCTTGAGTCCATGTGTCGTTCCAACGGTGCTTAGTCCGAAGAAGGATGGAGGTTGGAGAATGTGTACCGATTCAAGAGCGATCAACAAGATAGCCATCAGGTACAGGTTTCCATTGCCGATAATGGATGATTTGATGGATTGCCTGAGCGGGGCAAATTTCTTTTCAAAGATAGATCTGAAGAGCGGATATCATCAGATTCGCATGAGGGAAGGCGATGAATGGAAGACAGCCTTCGAAACCAACGAAGGACTGTATGAATGGTTAGTCATGCCGTTTGGCTTGACCAATGCACCGAGTACCTTTATGAGGTTGATGAACGAAGTTCTGAGGGAGTTCATCGGAAAATTTGTCGTCATATATCTGGATGACATACTGATTTTCAGTAAGATGAAGGCTGAACATTTGAAACATTTGGCCATTGTGATGAGGAAGCTACAGCAGGAGAAGCTGTTGATAAATATGAAAAAGTCCACATTTATGAAAACAAAACTCATTTACCTGGGTTTTGTTATTTCGGCGAATGAATTGAAGATGGATCCGAATAAAGTGGAGGTGATTAAGAATTGGCCATCGCCGAGGAATGTTTTTGAGGTGAGAAGTTTTCATGGGTTGGCTAGTTTCTACCGGAAATTTATCAGAAATTTCAGTGGAATTAGTGCAGCGATGATGGACACAGTGAAGAAGTGACATAATTCTTTTCATTGGACAACAGAGGTTGAGAAGAGCTTCAATATGTTGAAGTGAAATATCACGGAACAACCGATTCTAGTGTTACCGTATTTCCAGAAGACATTTCAGGTGAAATGTGATGCAAGCGGGTATGCCATAGGAGCGGTATTGAGTCAGGAAGACAGACCAGTTGCATATTTCAGTGAGAAGCTGGATGAGGCAAAAGTGAAGTACTCCACGTATGACAAAGAATTTTATGCTATCATACAGGCGCTGAAGAAGTGGAGGCATTACTTGATCCCAAAAGAATTTGTGTTGTACAATGATAATCATGCATTGCAGTTTGTGAGTCAACAGGAGAAGTTGAATCAGAAACATGCAAAATGGGTAGAGTATATGCAGAATTTCACATTTGTGATTAAGCATATTTCGGGTACTGCTAACAAAGTGGCTAATGCTTTGAGCAGGAAGTGTTTGTTGCTGCAGGAATTCTGAGTCAAAACATTGGGTTTTGATAATCTCAGGGACATGTACACAGGAGATGAAGATTTTGGAGAGGCGTATGAAGCAACTGAGAATCCAATTCTCAAAGATCGGAGTCCTTGGATAGATTATATGATCTAGGAAGGATTGCTATTCAGAGGCAATCAACTATGTATTCCAAATTGTTCCATGGGGGAGAACCTGTTAAAGGAAAGGCACAGTGGTGGTTTAACAGGGCATTTTGGCCACGACAAGACATACGCAAAGTTGAGCGAATCATATTTTTGGAGGGATGCGGTCGGATGTCAAGAGGTTTGTTGACATATGTAGAATTTGCCAGCATTCGAAGGGGAGAAAGCAAAATGTAGGTTTCTATCAGCCATTGCCCATACCAGAGAGGCCATGGGAGGGGATCAGCATGGATTTTGTATTGGGGTTGCCAAGGACGGAAAGAGGAGTTGATTCCATCTTTGTAGTAGTGGACAGGTTTTCTAAGATGGCACATTTCATTCCATGCCAGAAGACCAGCGATGCGACACACATCGCAAATCTATTTTTCAAGGAGGTCATTCGACTTCATGGGTTGCCGAAAAGAATAGTTTCAGACAAGGACACAAAATTCATAGGGCATTTTTGGAGGACCTTATGGAAGAAGCTGGGAACTAACTTAGCGTTTAGTTCTGCTTATCATCCTCAGACTGATGGATAGATGGAAGTGGTCAACATAAGTCTGGGAGACTTGCTGAGAAGCTTGGTGACAGAGCACCACAGCAGCTGGGATAGCATATTACCACAGGCACAGTTTGCATACAACGACTCAGTGAACCGGAGTACAGGAAAAATTCCATTTCATGTTGTGTATGGGATGCAGCCGAGAGGATTTTCTAAACTGAGGGATTTGGAACGGACTTCTACTAGCAGCGCTAGTGCAGAAGAGTTTGCTGAAGCAATGAAGGAACTTCACAACCAAGTGAAGCAGCGACTGATAGATTCAAATCAGGAGTACAAGCGCAGAGCAGATCAACATCAGAGACAACTTCAGTTTGAAGTTGGTGATCTGGTTCTGGCACATTTGAGGAAGGAAAGGTTCCCAAGGGGAACATACAATAAGCTGAAGATGAAGAAAATCAGACCATGCAAAGTCTTGAGGAAATTCAGAGAGAATGCTTATGAGGTTGAGTTGCCGGATGGCATCGGGATATCTCTGATATTTAATGTTTCAGATTTATACCCATACAGGGTTGGAGAAGCATAGACTGCAACTGAGCAACCAGTGATCCAGTGGGCGAAGCAGATGCCGATAGCAGAAAAGCCGCAGATTGAATGCATACTGGACAAGCGAGTGGGTAAGAAGACCAGACGGAAGTAGTATTTCGAGTATCTGGTCAAGTGGAAGAATCACCCAGTGGAGGATGCCAGCTAGGAGACTGAAGCGATGATATAAAATCATGGACGTACTGTGCAGGAGCTCATGGACAAGAGCCCATGAAAATTTTCAAGCGAGGGAGTATGATGCAGGAGCATCGCCAACACATCAAGCGAGCCAGCACATCAAGCGGAAGCCAGCTGGATGAGCCAACACACATTTTGAAAATACTTTGGGAATTGTTGCGCAAGTCTTTAAATGAAGTCATTTAAGAAAATGCGCACTTGTATATTGTAATGGACCTTGAGCGGATAGCTCTCATCCTTAGGTAGATAGACGACATTTAATTTAGTTAATGTTGGTAGATAGGAATTTAAGTCTAGATTTGATAGCTTAGAAGTCCAAGAGGGAAAACAGATATAGACACCCTCATTGTATTATTGTAACATATCGAGAACAGGAGCAAGAGAAGAGAAGAGCAAGCAGAGAGCTGTATGAAGAACACCCATGTACAGATAATGAATTAATAGAAAAAATCTTTGATTCAATTTCATGGTTTTGTGTTGTTTCTCTGTGTATTGATGTTTTGCTCATGAATATTTGCTTCATGTCATACATTTGCTTTCATATGCTGTGTATGTGATTTCATGGTTGAATTAAAGTCTGAGAGGGTGAGTGACTGAGTCTCAATTGTTTCTCTAATTGAGCCAGAGGATTCCTGCAAGGAGTGCAGCCGAATCGTTCGCAAGGAGTGCATTGACAGAAGGGTTCAATTAGAGATAACTTTTGTTCTTATTTCTTCGAAGGTGAAGATAAGCACAGTGCCGTGAAAGGAGTGCGTAGGCCAAGAAAAGTCTCATAGTTGCGATTCTGAGCAAAGTATTGAAAGGATGCTATTGCTGGAGTGCGCAGAGTCGAGTGCCTTCAACACTTAGACGTTGTTGAAGATTTTCTTCAAGGAGTGCACGCAAGAAGTTCTCAAAAGGACTTGAGAAGTTGAGACCGAGTTCAGGGGGAGTAGGCTCTCGAATTCGTCGAAGGATTGCACAGAGAAGTTGTGCATTGAAGTGTTCGAGCGAGTGTTGAAAGTTGCGTGCAGGTGAACAAGTCTTTGTGAGTAAGCATTGTGTTCATTTCACAGAAACCCATTTGGGAAGAGTGGACAGTCGAAATCCTTTGTGGAGATTTCGCAAAGTTCCGGGGATCGTAGATCTTGCGGAGGCGCAAGGAGGTTACGGCGAAAGCGTCCAAAGAGTTGTAATCTCAGGAGGGTAGAGCGTGATACAAGTCGGCTAGGGCCATTGTATTATTCACGAGATCGCCTATTGGGATCTCGGGAGAAGAGTGTCCAAAGCTTAGTAACGGAAATCGCGAGATTGCGACACGCGATATCCCGACGGGTACGAAATTGTGTAGGCCACAGGAGTAGGTGGAGAGGATAGGTGGCACATTGTATGTCGGGTCATCGGAAGAGGAAAGGTTGAGAACTTGGTGTCAAAAGTCGCGAAACGCGAGGACGAGAGAAGCGAAAGTGCAATAAGGTCTTATCGGCGTTTCGACACATCAGGTATCGAGAGTTGGAAACCCGAGGGCTTGGAATCGCGAATAGCGAAGTCGCGATAGAATCAAAGTCCTGATAGACGAAGAGGAAGTCAGCATTGACTAAGGCATCGGGTCTCAGGGATCCGAGGGTGTGGCGCTCGACTGTTGGACTCATGAAGTCGCGAGTTCCGATCCTCCGAAAGAAAGAAGGGAGGATCGCACCGAAGAGAACCTGTGGGGTACACATTTCCCAATAGGGAAATAGAAGAACCGTTGAGTTCTTCGGGCCGAGATAGAAGAAAAGGTCCTGTGAGAGCGGACATGCTCTGAGGAGTGCGGTCGGCTCTATCAGAATTATTATGTGATGTCATGGATTGATGGGTTGACACTAAACAAGAAGACCGAAATTTAACTTGGCTTCGTTGATTGCCATGATGAACCATCTTCAAGTATGAGAGATATGGGAATGAATGTTGATTGCAGAGTTTATATATGAAGAGTTCTCAGAGATGAGAATCAATGAGTAGACTTTTACATTGTGGGAACAAGCGATGAAACAAATAGAGCTAGATCCATATCAAAACTAGAGCTAATAACAAGAGAGACGAGCCAAAGCTAGAGCTAGAGTTAGAGATACAAATATGAGCTAGAGTCAAAGCCATGTTCTAGAGAAGCACATAGAAGGCACATTGATGCATATTGGTTTCCTCTAAGATTTTGGATACAAAAAATCCTCTCAATGGGGAGGTGTGATCTGCAATGGATTTGAACAAGTGACTGGTTTTAAGAATCACTACATACAAGGTAATTCTATGATTAATGAAGGATAGATAAGATATGAAAGACAATGTAAATGTAAAAGTAAATAAGACAAAAGATAAAAAAAAAAAAAAAAAAGAGAGAAGAGAAACAAATGAAAAGGAAAAATAATAACAGGGGAGAAAAAATTGAGAAATGTGAAATGAAAGGTCATGCCCTTTGGCCTTCCCATTACCCTGACTCTCCCTATTTATTCCTATAATTTCACTCTCAAAGGGTCTTTTGGCAAAGGAGGAGAGTATGCATATAGATAATTAGCTGCATTGAAACCAAATATTACCAAAATGAAAACTGACAAACCATTTGATGTTGGGGTTTTCCCAAGTAAAATTTTGTGTCTTTATGTGATGAAATTTTATCAGTGATTGATGGATTGTGGTGTACTTGGTTAATTTTTATTTATTTAAATTCTCTTTGTTAGTTTGTTGTCATAGTTTTCCATTCTAATCCAATTAATTAATTTGTTCTATAATTGAACACCTACTCTATGGACATTGTATTTCCTATTGCCTTGGTATGTTAATTAATAATGGAATCATACATAGAGCCTCTAGTGAACCAAAAGAGATAGTAATATACAATGTCCTTAGTTTGAATTTATGCATATCTCGGTTCATCCACTAATTTATTGATGTGTTTATTAATTCATCCTAGAAATCAAGTCCTATCCAATGTGTGGTTAATTGCAACAACTAGAAATTTCATATGACTTATCTAATTGGGTGAATGAGATCAAGGGTTGTAGTGAAAGATATTTTGCACATATCCAACTAGTTTCTATTCCTATAATTTCATAAATAATAATCCACTCTTATTATAAGAGGGCATTGGCATTCAAAAATACCATACTCATTTGTTTTGAGGATTTCTTGTTGTATGTGCATTTGATCTTGGTTGCTTACATATGGATTGAATAGCTAAAATTATATCCCTTGTCTCACATGCTCAATTAACCTATTTATCACAAGAAATACAACCCAACATGATATTTGACAAATCATGGGTATGATTTGACTTGGGAAAAGTTTGAGGCAACACTAAGTTTTGTCAAACTTTCTCAAAAATAGTGTGGGTAAGAAAATCCCTGGCCAACACTCTTTATGATACCCTCCAACCATATGTGGACCATTAAGAATGTGTGTGGGAATTATTGAATGATACATTGTAGAGGAACGATGAATTACATTAATGAATTTTTTCCTTTAGTTCATGGACATTTTTTTTCCTTTAGTGAATTGGGCGAATAATTTACCTCTTTAAGCACTATTTTGTGTTGAAATATTCATATGCATATTGGTTTACCCTACAACCACCATTACTTTATCTAGTTGCTAGTGTAACTGTTGGAAATCTACAACAATCTTGAATGTTGAGTGTTATACTCCCATACACTATGCATAATGCCATTTTTTCGAGCCATGTGTTTATATTCCTCGTTCGAAACTTGGTGGGAAAATTATTTTGGGAACCTACAATCATGCATGAGTATGTCTAAGTAACTTTCTTGGTCCACTATCTATATCTATTACATTGATTGTGTGGGTATATTTTCACTTTACTTTATTGTTTTTTAATTAATGAACAATTGCGATCATCCATGAAGATGCAGACTTTGTTGATTATTTCATTTGTAGACATCTAATTAAATTAAATTATGAAGGGGAAAAACATTCCCATTTTGTATGTTGTGTAGGCACAAAATTTTGATTGCATAGTGTGTTACTTGGTTGGAATCATATAAAGAAAGTGGGCCTACACCTTGAAGGGAATTTGTCCTGGCCTTGCAAAGCTAAAAAACAAGGTGTTGTAACTAGAACTGAAACAGAGCCAACTTAGGCCTTGTAGAGAATATCAATAAGAGAACATGTTGAAATATATTGAGTTAAACACATTCCAATGACATACATTGTATAGTATATTATAGGTATTTTCGTTTTCCAATTGTCTTCAACTTTCATCGAATGGGTTTCCAATTACAAACTAGAATACTGGATTGTAAAGAGCAGAGTCTATTTCCTTTGCTAGTAATAAAAACCAAAGTGGGTTTCTCCATTTTTGAGTATTGGCCTCAAGAAATAAGCCAATAACATATGCATAGAGTCTTTTGGAACCAACCTACACTGAGAATGGATACCTTGAAACCATTCAAAGAGCATAGATCTTTGTACAAGACAGAAAGAGAGATCATAAGTTATTTCCACAAGGTATTCATGTTGTTGAAGTGTGTGGGATACAAGTCCCTCATTTATGGATTAGTAGCATTGTTGGGCCTCTTGATTAGTTTGAAATTAGCAACTTCTTTAGACAATATCTAGAGTGAAGGAGGAAAATAGTGCAACCTTTAGCTACATCCTCAGGAGGAGATCGGGCTAAGGTGCACCGTATTTTTATCAATCATTGGGATTGACAACTTTCTTTTATCAAAGCCTCTATGATCACATGGAATTTGTTTACAAGCTTAACCTTCAAACAATTTGATATGTTTTCATGGTTACAGGTCTAACCTTCAAACCATATGACATGTCACCTATATCTAGCTACCATTATTATCATTATTAGCTTGGGAAATTTTTTGAGTTTGAGTTTCTTGTGAAAAAGGAGACACTCGAAGGTTAGGCTCAATCACCATTGGATAGCCACAAACTTTGTGGTCCAAAATCTAGCAAAACAACACATCTTTATCATCTTAATACGATTTATTTGATGTTTCATCCATACCATGACCTATACCTTAATAAGGACAAACTCTTTCAAATCTTTAGAGAGGTTGACATGAAGGTGCACCCTTTTTTGAGGTCTAGAGTTGAGAGAGTACATGATTCATTGAGAGATGAATCATCCAAATGAGACAAAATGCATTCCAATAAGGCCCGTAATTGCATGGGAATTAGGTCAAGAAACTCTACCCACATAGGATAGGAAAGATAAGTGGTATGTTCATGATATAGGATAAAGAATTAGAGATCTACTAAAGCCTAGGAGAATTGTGCTTAAATAAGTGTTCACCATAAAGACTTGTTAAAGTACAAGCATTGGAATGATAGTGGCATTCATGTTGCATACATGGAGTGACAAGTTACATTGTACTATTGTGGGAATGTTAAATATTGTGTATGAGTTTAAGGTGTTGCGTAATTAGGAGTAATGTGCATGTATGAATATTGTGGCACAAGGGCTAGGGATGGACTATGCATACCTAATATTTATGTGCACAACTTAAAAATGGACTATTGTGCAAGGTCATTACTAGGATTCAAGCTCAATTTTCAGTAAGAGAGGAAGCGCATCCTTTCTTTTTTATTGTTCATTTTTACAACGCATGTACATACTAGATTAAGATATGAATAGATGGGATGTGAATCATTATGTATCTTCTCATTTCCTTGTGTTATAGTTTATTATTTATAATTCACTCTTTGAATGTAATTAGGTTAAGGAGGTGATTAGCAATAATTGTATTTAATCCTTGGATTATAAAGATTTATGTGGTTTATAATCTTGTAGTGCATTCATCTTTGGTAATGGAAAATTGGATTTTATATTCTTCCCACATTCTTGTGCTAATAATAGATGGTGTTCCATCAATAATTTTTTGTATGTTTTATTTCTTAAGTGATATCTTATCATAATACAAATCTTGTATGTGTGAATAAAACATCATTGTTTGTTGTTGTGGTTGCACTTAATTCCACTAGGCATACCCTAAATGATTTGGATGAGGTTAACCAAAACATCTCATCCAATTGGGAGAAAACAATTAACATAAATTTCATACACATATAAGGTAATCAAATAATTATGATATCTTGAACATGGGTTTTCTCTATGAATATAAAGGGGAAGAAGTCTTCACTCGAGCTCCTAATACGAGTGTAATGTTATCCATGAGGTTGTGAAACCTATTTTTCCTGAGAATTATTGATAGTTTTAGGGGGGATATACACAAAATATATAAACAATTTTGTTTCCTTAAATGAAAAACACACATGTCTATATTGAGAAACAATAATATCAATAGGGTTTTCTTCAATGTTGAGACTACCTTTTTTTCAAAAGGAAATCTATATTTAATTTTTTTATGAATGATAAACCTATAAATAATCTCAATCCACCCTCACATATTTAAGTGAAGAATAACATTTTTTGGCACCTTTCCAAAACCATATAAAAATATTACCGAAGACTACATCAAGAATATTCAACATAATCAATAGCCACATCTGATAAACCCCATATAGGGGTGGAGTATTCCATCTAAGGTTTGAATTGTCACAAAAGCCACTCCAAGTTTTTTCTATGCCATAGTCCTATGGGTGCAATCACATGCTCAATCATTACCTCAAGGTGAATCCATGGCTCGAAGAAAATCCTTCATGGGAATTGAAGCCCATGGGGGTGAGCTCTAATCCACTTATGCGTGCATGGGTTAGGAGACCATTTAATATATTATCCTTCAATGAAACCACATGTTTGACTACTACCTCAAGTTGACTCATGGCTCTAGGAAAATCTCTCATGGGAATTGAACCTTCCCCATCAACGAAAAACTCCTCACTCCTTACCAATAGATCCAACCCCTTTAGGTAGTATCGATATTACCTTGTGGTTGACCTTATGTATTAATTCACTCTCTTTTTTAGGTAGAACCATAATTGTTATGAATGTTTCTATTAATAACCTTTGTAATAGTTGAAACAAAAAATATATTATCATGTAGAGGGGACACATTTATGGCTTCCTCGAGCCTTGTGTCAAAATTGGTATGACAATCAAGCTAGATTAGGCTATTTAATTTGGAAGTGATAGTTAATACATGTGATAAAGACAAGGCTATCAAGCTTGGAGAGACACATGCATTGCTCGACTCAATCCTTAGAAAGGAAAGAGTCATAACTTTCAAATTCAATGCACAAAATAGTTGTCTTCACATACATGAGAGAAAATTGTCATTTGTAAGTGAAGGCATGGCATTGATCTCTCTTCCTAGAGTAAAAAAAAACTTTTATTTAATTATCCTTCTTCATATTCTATAGATATATTCCCAATACTTCAACCATGAGGATGATATGGAGGAATGTGTGTTATGGGAGTTTTCCCCTGTGACTTTGAGTCATGTTACAACATAGATTAATCAAGTGAAAGACAAAACCCTAAACCACACACAAGACTTGTAATGCAATAACTACTTTACCAGAGAGGGAAGAAAGTTACACACCTTAAATACCATAAATACCACAATGGTATGAGCGTTACTCCTCCAAAATAACTTGGTCTACTATCATTACAACTACACCAATACACAATCCTTGAGTTACGATTTTAATATATTAATAATATTAGTTATCATATCGTAAATCTCCATCATTATTGCAGATAAAACCTCCTTTACACTTGATTGGATCAATCCTAACCTAGATCCAGGCCAATCATCTCTCTATTAAATCACATATTAGGATTTATTGAAATCATCCATCTTAACTTTTGATTTAGTGATCCTTTAAAGATGGATCCAAAACCTACTTGGCTAAGTTTGTTATGTGTTTTAAAATTGGAAGTAATCTCTCTCATAATATCATATTTGGAAATCAATAATTGCCTAGTTTAAAATTTTTATTTATAACCCCTAATACTAATTATAGTAGTATTGTCTATATTTGTGAAACATTGTGATATTTTATATCATTCGATGAGATATCATGATCATTAAATGTTTAGTTCATAGAAATTGTAGGAACCAATGGCACATTGGTTTACAATATAATGTTTATTTTTAATTTAGATTGTGAATATAAACTGTGTAATTTCATTTCATGCAATTCAATTCGGATATGTTTTATATAATTATACATAGTACATTCTTTTTTAAATAATAGTTATGTTTTTATAGTTTAGTTTAGCTTGTGTTATTTTGTACCAATATTTATATTGAAAATATGTTTTTGATTGTTTGATTCTATTACTTTGGACCTTAGAAAACAATAATTAATCTCTTATTGAAAAACTTGATGATCTATATATTTTTATAAACTTAAAATTGATACCGTATAAATTTGTACCTTAGAAAACAACAATTAATCTCTTATTGAAAAACTTAATGATCTATATATTTTTATAAACTTAAAATTGATACCGTATAAATTTGTATTTGTATTTATATTGAAAGTGTGTTTTTGATTTCTTAATTCTATTACTTTGGACCTTATAAAACAATCATCAATCCTTTAATGGAGATGACAATAAAAATAACAATCTATAAATATGCATAAATTTAAACTTGACACTCAATAAATTCCTATGTATGTAAAATTGGCACTCTTTTAATCTATGTGAACATAAAGTGAATGGTATTATAAATATCCATCCATCACTAATTTTGTGTTTAACAAAAAAGGATAAATGTCATATTTCAACACTACCTGTAACTTATGCATATCTCTATAATATACACTACACAAAAAAAAAATGCGGAGTCATTTATGTGGTTCCACACCTATTTGTTAGCTTCTTGGCTAAAATGACTGTTTTCTAAACCTTTAATTAGAAATTGATTTGAAAAATATCATATGTTGCTTGGTATTTATAATGTGTGTATATGTTAGTGTCAAGATTTGCCTATGAATAGTTGGTGAAGGATTTAATTTTACATGGAAAATGTACAAAGTTCAAATCTCTCTCTTGTTAGTTAAAATGGGTATTGTACTACATCAATATAAAGGGGGTTCATAATTCCTCACAAATCAAACAAAATCAAACTCATAAAATAAATTTGAAGTCACCTTTGTAAATAAATCAACTCTATCATCCCTACAACATGTATAATCAAAACATGACTAATCCATACACAATATTAGTGCAAAATTGTAACTCTAAAATTTATTCAAGGAAATATGTGTCTTTGAAAAATAATTGATAATAAAAATACAATAGTGGTTAGGCTAGCCAACCCTAAAAATTAGATAATCATAGATAGAGTTGAAGTTCTCAAGATTGGTCTTCAAAACCCCCTTGGTGGGAAGACTAGATAGAAGTGGGGTAACTCCAAGGCCTTTCAATCAAGGGAATTTTGAGGTAAAAAATGGGTCTCGAAAAAAAAAAAATGTACTATCAAAATCAATTTTACAAGAGCCAAACACATTTTATAGGATGACATCATCTCCAAGGAATGAGTGGACATTGTTGGAGTTAATGATGTTTATTTGTCACATTCTAAATGGTGGATGAAAACCCATAGTTAACCTTGCTAGTGTTGCAAGTAAAGTACTCATAATGAGAAAAATACTTATAAATTACTTTTGAATATACAAAAATAAAACACGAATTCAAAATTCAAAAACATAATACATAGATTACACATATTATTCACACTTTATTTTCAAATCAAATTATATATATATATATATATATATATATA